>JAAGEH010000058.1:716051-742711 GCA_011751065.1 Lasiurus cinereus
TAAAACATATTATTCCAATCCAAAAAAATTTATTCTCTAAATAAAAAAAGGCACAAAATGAATGACATTTCAACATCCATCTTTGTTATTACATTGTCTTTTTGTTAAATAAAATTGCCAAAACACATAGTATATTAGACAGAACATAAGATCAGTGGTTTTAACAAAGATACAGACACAGCTAATATACATCTGAGAAAAGCATCATAAATTTGTAGAAAAAAATACAATCAAACTGAGGTAGCACAATAAACTTACCAAAAAAAAGTTAAATAAAAAATGATTGAGCAAAGTAAATATTCTCTAGGATATGGAGAATGTGAATCCTTCATACACTGCAAGAAAAATGCAAAAAAAGACAATCATATAAGCTTTATATTTTATTTTTAAAGGATACTTTACTAATTTTTAGAGAGAGAAGAGGGAGAGAAATATTGATGGAAGAGTGCCATATTGGCCAACCACCTAGTGCACACCCACTTCTGTGGATCTAGCCCACAACCCGGGCACATATCCCCACCAGCAATCAAATCCATAACCCTGTGCTCACGAGATGATGCACAAGCACTCATCCACATTGGCCCTGCAGATACATTCAATTTAGATCACAATTTGCTAATCTGAGTAAATTTAAACATTCACCTCCTAAAAAACTTAGATAATGCCATGAATTTGTGACAAAGGGAAATAACACTAATCTTATACAGTGGTACCTCGAGATACGAGTTTAATTCATTCCGTAACCTTGCTCGTATATCAAGTTGCTAGTATCTCAAAGCAAATTCCCCCATTGAAATCAATTGAAATGCCGTTAATCCATTCCAGCCCCCAAAATGCCACCCCAGTTGTTCTTGTTATGTGTTTTTGAATAAGAAAAATGTATTTATAAATTACAAATATTGTATAAAAACATAATAAAAAATAATGTAAGGAATAAACTGGTTTTATAAAGTGTATTTACCTACTCGTTACACTCTTAATGCTACACTTTATCCCTAAACTGAATGTAACTTAACTAATCTTCACTGAACTTAATTGCTGCTGGTCTTTGCATTTTTGGCCGATTTAAAAAAAAAACGTGTCCAAGGAGGTTTGCCTCTTCCTCCCTTTCAGAATGTTTCTGAAATGGGTGAGGCAAGTTTCATTGAACAGCTCCGATGCACGACCAGTAGCAACTTTTTCGGGGTGTTTCTTTTCCACGAAGTGTGACACCCTCTCTCACATTCCTAAGATCTCCTTTATCTCACTTGTAGAGATCTCCTCCACCTCTGGCTCCTCCTCAAAACCAATTTCTTGGAGAACCTTCGCATGTTGCTGAGACTGCAACTCTTGTAACTCCTCCGTGATGAGTTCCAGAGAGTGCTCCTTGACGAGCTCATTCACGTTTCTCTCATCCACCTCCAGGCCCATGGATTTTCCCAGACACACTATCTCCTCCTCCACTGGCACCTCGGGTTCGAATCCTTCGAAGGTCCTTTCCGCTACGGCCTCAGGCCACAGCTTCTTCCATGCAGAAGTCAAAGTCCTCGTTGTAACACCCAGCCAGGCCTGATCAATAATTCTGAGGCATATCACGATGTCAAAGTGGTTCTTCCAGAACTCTCGAAGGATGAGGTTTGTGTTCTCTGTCACCTCAAAGCAGCGCCAGAACTGATGCTTGATGTACAGCTTTTTAAAATTAGAAATCACCTCCTGATCCATGGGCTGCAGGATAGGAGTGGTGTTGGGAGGTAGGTAGACAACCTTTATAAACTTGAAGTCTTCGAGGAGTTAATCTTCGAGGTTCGGTGGGTGAGCAGGAGCATTGTCGAGGACGAGGAGGGCTTGCATGGTTAGGTTGTTTTCCTGTAGATATTTCTTAACAGAAGGGCCGAAAACCAGGTTTACCCACTCCACAAAGAACTGCCTGGTGACCCCTGCCTTCGGGTTTGCCCTCCACATAACTTGCAGTTTATCTTTAAAAATCTTACGTGACTTAAAGACTCTGGGGTTTTCCGAATGGTATACGAGCAGAGGCTTGATCTTGCAGTCGCCACTTGCATTGGCGCACAGTGCGAGAGTTAGCCTATCCTTCATGGGTTTGTGGCCTGGCATTGCCTTCTCCTCTGCCGTTATATAAGTCCTATTCGGCATCTTCTTCCAGAAAAGCCCTGTCTCGTCACAGTTGAAGACTTGCTGGGGGATATATCCTTTGGCTTCTATCAGTTCGGAAAAAGTTTGGAGGTAATCCTCAGCTGCCTTCACATCCGAACTTGCTGCCTCACCATGCCAGACCTTTTCCTGAAGTTATCAAACCAGCCTCTACTGGCTTTAAATGAGTCTTTCGATGCTTCGTCCGTGGAAGTGCGCGGGGTCTGCTCCAGCAAATCCCCATAAATCGCTCAAGCCTTCTCGCATATGATGCCCTGTGTTAATGTATCTCCTTTAAGCTGCTTCTCCGTCACCCACACCATCAGTAGATTCTCCATCTTTTCATGGAGAGAGCTACGGAGCTTAGAAATTATTGTAACGCCCTTAGCTGGTGTTATACCCTTTATCAACTCCTTCTGTTTAAGCACAGTGCATATCGTTGAAGTACTACGGCCATATTGCCTCGCCAAGTCAGCCACTCGCACACCTTGCTCCTATTTTTCTATGATTTCACGCTTTAATTCAATAGACATCATCCTCTTCTGAGCACTGACCTTTCCACTTGCTTTCTTCAGACCCATGGTTATAAAAAGAAATGTGATAAAGTATGTAAATGCACAAAAGATGCTTCGACAACGAGGTAAACAAGCACACTGACTGAGGCGTGAGAAACTATGAGACGCTCGAGTCGCGGTAAACTGGTGGGTCACGTGCAGCCGGCCGATCCACGCGATTACTCGTACCTCAAATGTTGCTTGTATTTCAAAGCAAAAAATCGCTCACTCGATGGCTCGTATCTCAAAAATCTCGTATGTTAGGGCACTCGTATCTCGAGGTACCACTGTATAATAAAGAGGTAATATGCAAATTGATCATCATTCCAACACACAAGATGGCCGCCCCTATGTGGACAAAAGATGGCTGCCACAAGGTGGCCAGGAGGGGAGGACAGTTAGGGGAGACCAAGGCCTAAAGGGGAGGGTAATTGGGGGCGGCAAGGCCAGCAGGGGAAGGCAGTGAGGGGTGACCAAGTCAGAAGGAGAGGGCAGTTGGGGGCAACCAGACGTGGAGGGGGGAACAGTTAGGAGCAATTGAGCTGGCAGGGGAGTAGTTAAGCATCAATCAGGTTTGCAGGGAAGTGCTTAGGGAGTGATCAGGCTGGCAGGCAGAAGTGGTTAGGGCAATCAGGCAGGCAGGCAGGTGAGTGAGTAGAGCCAGCAGTCCTGGATTGTTAGAGGGTCTTCTCTCAAGGATTCCCAGATTAGAGGTTGCAGGCTAGGCTAAGGGACACACCCCCATGCAAAAATTTGGTGCACCCGGCCTCTGGTATCCATATAAAGAATTATACAGAATGTTTGTACCAGCTTTATTAGAAATAACCAAATATTTATTAAAATGGACAACATGATGGTTATATTTAAAGATAAGATTATCCAGCTGGTTTGGATCTGCATAGAACCTAGGCCTGCGGAGCAAAGTGTCCTGGGTGTCTCCGGTCAAAGGCACGTACCTTGGTTGAAGATTCCTTCCTGGTCCAGGCCCTGGTAAAAATTCATGGAGGAGGCAACCAATAGATGTGATTCTCTCACATCAATGTTTCTCCCTGTCTTTCCCTCTCTCTTCCACTTTCCAAAATAATCAATGGAAAAATATCCTTGGGTGAGGGTTAACAACAACAAAAATAATATCTATGAAAAAAAAAGAGGTGAGTTACTAATATATCTTTAATAAATCTCCAAGAATTTAAGAAATATAATTAAAGCAGAAAAAATACTTAGAAACAGCAAAGTTCTCTAGTAAAATACAGATATGGTCAGCATACTGAGTGTAATGATGGTTTTAGTTTCATGCACATGTCAAGATTTATAAAACACCTCTCCCTTCCTCTCTGAAATCAATAAAAATTTACTTAAATAAAAAAAAGATTTATGAAACACTGAATGCATGTAATTTACTCATTATAGCTGTTAAAAATGGCTCAAAAGAAATATACGTTCACCTATTTTGGGAACAACAGGTTTGGCAATTATATATTCAATCCTCATACTTATGCCCTCTGGGTGAAAGTCTCATCTCAGTGACAGAAAATGCAACAAACAATGAAGAACTTTCACCCAAACCAACTAGAATGCTGGCTGGATCACAAAAGCCACAACCCTGGACAAAAGATACTGTTTTCCTCTTAGTTTTGCAGCCAGAGCACCAATGAATCTGATGGGAACATCTGAGAAGGTATAGGAACCCACAAAACCTTTCACTATAATCATCACAATGACTGCTCCACAGAAGATAAACATGCCTGGAGTCCCTCATATCTGTACACACACAGCTCCTGTAGTTTTTTCCTCAAAAATATTTCGGGTGCAGGTTTAAATGAAGACCATTCCATCTCATGGGCTGCAGTCTGGTCCAACAACAACTAGATCAGTGTTTCTGCAGTGAGCAGGGTTCTCTTCAGGGTGATGGGCCTCCAACCAGTGACCATCACCCATGGAATTGAAGGCATTAGAGCACACGGCCCTCTGCAAGAGCTGGGCTAGAGGTTCCATTCAAATGTCTTAGCATCCCTTTTAAAAAAGAAAAAAAATTCACATTGGTACAAGACATACGTGAGATTGTCACAGCTGCCCCCTCTTTGGAGTGACCTCTATGTCTCACAGCATCAAGACATCATATGAAGACTAGAGTCCACAGTGTTGCCTGGGAAAATAATGGCAGCAGTGTAAATTTGACAATAACTGGTGAGCTAATTTCTGCACCACAGTCTTCCCCCAAGAGTAAAAATGTTTGAGACCCCAGAAAAGTTTTTCACATCATCATGCTTGGAGAGCCCAGATCTCCTTATAAACTAACCAAGAGAGACAATAGAACATCCAAGAGTAAAGAAGTCTTAGGAAAAAGCATTCGTTATTTTGCAAAGAAAGAAACCTGACATTGGCAGTTATTCCACTGATGACTTAGGCCAGTGGTCAGCGAATTCATTAGTCAACAGAGCCAAATTTCAACAGTACAATGATTGAAATTTCTTTTGAGAGCCAAATTTTTTAAACTTAAACTTATTCTAATGCCACTTCTTCAAAATAGACTCACCCAGACCATGATACTTTGTGGAAGAGGCACACTCAGGGGGCCAATAAATCATATGTTGCTCGCAAACCACCATTTGCCAACCATTGACTTAGGCACTCAATAATTTCATCACAGGCAACAAGGGAATGTGTATCCTTGAAAATAGTCCCTCTGGAACATTATGTTTACTGGGGCCAACAGTCATTGGTACTATATGGCAAATCAAGACAGGGAAACTAAGACATAAGGGCTCAGGTATTCCTAATTTTCTTCAACAAATCAGACAACAAAGTTAGCTTCCCTGGGCACATCAGGATGGGGACTGATGCCATCTGTAGGGACCTTATAGGTGAAATACCTTCAGCAACAGAAATAAGAAGTGACATAGATCTGGCAAGACAGCTCTGCATGTTAGAAAGTGAAACACAGATACATATGGTTCCAACATAAAAACAAACAAACACAGCAGCAAAAATAGTTGCCAGGATGTTACATAATGTACCATATTTTCCGGCATATAAGACGACTTTTTAAAAAATATATATATTTTTTATTGATTTTTCACAGAGAGAAAGGAAGAAGGATAGTTAGAAACATCGATGAGAGAGAGACATCGATCAGCCGCTTCCTGCATACCCCCCACTGGGGATGTGCCCGAAACCAAGATACATGCCCTTGACCATAATCGAACTTGGGACCTTTCAGTCTGAGCCAAACCAGTTTCGGCAAGACGACTTTTTAACCCAGGAAAATCTTCTCAAAAATCGGGGGTTGTCTTATATGTTGGGTGTCATTTTACAGGGCGAGTATATCCCAAACTCTATATTTTAATTGGAAAAGATAGGGGTCGTCTTATACGCTCAGTTGTCTTATATGCCAGAAAATACGGTAGGTAATTAAATGTATGAGATATAATTCATATTAATGAGACTTTAAATATTTTCTTATACTATTGTTAAGTCCTATGGAACTACATTTTGTACACATCTAGAAAATTTTTCACATTTGGACTTTTGTGCAGAGCGAATTTACAAATTAGACTAAGAGATATTTCACATTAATTGTGCTAGTAACAGCTATCTATCTCCAGTGTGAGTTCTCTGATGACGATGAAGGTGAGAGTTAAATGCAAAAGATTTCCCACATTCACTACATTGATAAGGATTTTCTCCAGTGTGAATTCTCTGGTGATACTGGAGACCAGTGCTACTTGTAAAAGACTTTCCACATTCACAGCATTTATAACGGTTTTCTCCAGTGTGAACTCTCTGATGACTACGAAGGTGGGTCTTAGTGGTAAAAGATTTCCCACATTTCCTGCACTTATAAGCATTTTCTCCTGTATGAATCCTCTGATGACGATAAAGGGCAGTGTTCCAGGTAAAACACTTCCCACATTGACTGCATTTATAAGGCTTTTCTCCTGTATGAATTCTTTGATGATTACGAAAATGAGTGCTAGTGGTAAAAGACTTTCCACAGTCACTACATTTATAAGGCTTTTCTCCAGTGTGAACTCTCTGATGACGAAGAAGGTGGGTGTGAGTAGTAAAAGTTTTCCCACATTCACTGCATTTATAAGGCCTTTCTCCAGTGTGAACTCGCTGATGACGACGAAGTTCAGTGCTTCTGGAAAAAGATTTCCCACATTCACTGCACTCATAAGGCCTTTCTCCACTATGAACACTCAGATGATAATGGAGGCCATTTCTACCTGTAAAAGCTTTCCCACATTCACTGCACTCAAAAGGCTTTTCTCCACCATGACGTCTCTGTTGATAATGAAAGGTAGAAAACTTGGTAATATATTTTCCACATTCACAACACACAAAACACTGACGTGCAGCATTGACACTCTTTTCCTGAATAAACGTGTGATTGCAACTAATGTCTTTGTTACAGTCTTTTCTGGTGTAATAATTTTTTCTCCTTTGAGACGTAATCCTACGTGTCGAAATAGCATTTAGACTGTCTTTGGTCTGAGTAACCTTTAAGTGGAGAGATCCTGACCCAGTAAGGACACTCTGTGCAATCTGACCGCATGGGAAAGGATTCTGGGACACATTGAAATTGCAGCTGTTTGCATATGAGTTCCTTTTAACACCTCTAATGAAAGTCTTTTCTTTCATATGCTGTTGGTGAAATTTTGCACTGAAATAAAATTGTTTTGCACAGCCCCCACACCTCAACAGTATCTGTGAGTGTTGTGTTCTCTGCAGCTCCATCACGTGGAAAATGTTTTCCAAGACGAATCCACAACTCTCACAGGGGTGGCTCTTCTGGGAAGACAAGGCTACCTTGGGATTCCTGGCCTGTGACACTCTTAGAGAAACGTTCTTCTCAGTTGCTGCCGTCACATTCTCTTCTCCACAGCAGCAACCTGAACAAAAGGAAACGCTGGTGAAGTACATGTTGACTTTATAAAAACAGAATATCTTAACCAGAGATATTTGTCTATCATGACTGAAAATAATTCCATAGAAAGATTTCCAAGATGAGTGAGTGTGACACAAAGGAAATGTCTCTTATACTTTTCTTAGCCCCAAAGGTCAGAGGATAAAAAAATCTCACCAAGGGAGGGACAGAAGCACAGGATGGGACACAAAGAAGGGAGAAAGGGTCTGCTAGTTGTTCCTCCACAAATGGCTTCCGTTAGGTCCTTTGATGCTGGTGACATGAGTCTGTGTAGAATAATTTGAATATGCTCAAACCTAAAAATCAATTCTATTAGAGCACATGATTTTCTACCTCAATACAGATACAGTAATAAGTGTGCACTCTAAGGATCTGCAGGCATGGACCAACAGTGGAGGGTACTAAAGAGAGACGGGTGAAAGAGGTAAAGGTGAAAAGTTTAGAGAGGTTCGGTTATCCATGTTCTGGATATCCAAGTAGAGTGAGCACTGAACACTAATAAAACTGAGTCGTTGGCCAAGTGTCAACAACAAACAAGAACAAGTAGAATTGGGTGAGGAATGGGTAATGGTAACAAAACACTGTTGAACCAAATGGGTTCGTAGTTATGAACGTAACAAAGCCCAGGTGTAAAAATGTCCCAACAGCCCTTTACTCAGGCAAGACTGCCTGCGTATCCACTGTGTCATTTATAAAGTCATGTTTCTTCTGTGATGCAGAAATGGTTCTTCCCCTTAATTTCCAGTTTACCCATTACACAGGATAAATGATAGAAATCGTAAAGGGAACATTGAAAAGATGGATCGATCAACACTGTGTTACAACAGCAAGCACAGATGAGAACTCAGGCAAAGGACCTCTGTGAGTTACATCAGCAAAATGGCAGAATCAGAGATATGAGCACCTTCCCCCATCCATGAGTAAGTAGACAGCTATCTATAAACAAAACCCCACAGGATATGGGAATAAGAGCATTATGAAGATAAACAGTATTACATACACAAATAAAGAACTATACAGAAAGAATGAGTGGAAATACTCGGTGAGCAAACATATTTGCAGATAGCTACAGTCAAAAACAAGAATAGGAGTTATTTCCATCAACCATTGTGCTTCTGCTATCATTGACCAAAGTTGCCCATAATTTGAAAAATACTGGAAATTTTGTTTTTAAAAACCACAGGATGGTCTTAGTTGGTTTGGATCAGTGGATAGAGCATAGGCCCACAGACAGAAGGATCCCCAGTTCAATTCCAAATGTAGGGTCCCAGGTTCAATTGCATTTAAGGGCACAAGCTTGATTTTTAGGCTTGATCCCCAGTAGAGGGTGTGCAGAAAGAAGGTGGCCAAGCAATGATTCTCACTAATCAGTAATGTCTCTATCTCTCTCTCTCCCTTCCTCTCTGAAATCAATAAAAATATATTATTATTATTATTATTATTATTATTATTATTATTATTATTATTTTGGTATAGCAAAGGTGTATTGAAGAAAAAGTACAGATTCCCAAGTGGGGAATAGGAAGAATCCCACAGAACGGACTCTCACATGAAGAGGGGGAGAAGGGTCCCCAAAAACATTTTTTTAAAATACCCACAGAATACCCTAGCCAGTGTTGTTCAGTTGGTTGGAGCATCATCCTATGATCCTATGACCCTATGACCCTAGGGGTCTTGGATTTGACTCCCAGTCAGGGCATATATCAATATGTAGGTTCCATATCCAGTTAGGACATGTGTGTAGACAATCAATTGATGTTTCTCCCTCACACTGATATTTCTCTCAATCTCTCCTCGCTCTCTTTCTCTCTCTCAATCTCCATCTCCATTGCTCTCTTTCTTCCTCTCTATCTGAAACCAATAATAAATAAATAAGAAGTTCAGGGTAGCCAAACAAAAAGGAAATCTCAAAAAACCTAGAGACAATGTAAATGAAAAGATAACCTCCCAAAGCTCATGTATAAAATTCAGAAAATGCAATTTTATGAGGCAATTTTATAGGGATAAATACTTATATTATGAAAAAAAATATATCAGAAAATACTGGCACTTCAGAAAACTAGAAACACAACTAGAAAGTAAACCCAAAGGTTGCAAAGGAAAGAAAGAATAACAAATATTAGAATAAACATGAATAAAAGGAAGACAAGACAAAATACAAGAACACCTAACAGGTATTTTTTTTTTAAAGATACAAATTTGGAAAAACTTGACCTAATTGATTTGGCTCAGTGCATAGAGGGTCGGCCTGTGGACTCAAAGGTCCCAGGTTCGATTCCAGTCAAGGGCATGTACCTTGGTTGCAGGCACATACCCAGTAGGGAGTGTGCAGGAGGCAGCTGATCAATGTTTCTCTCTCATCAATGTCTCTAACTATCTCCCTCCCTTCCTCTCTCTAAAAAATCAATAAAATATATATATTTTTAAATTGGAGAAACTTTAGCTACACTACAGGAAAAACAAAAGAAAAACCAAACCTCAAATAAATTGAAAAGAAAAGACATTACACCTGACATTATAAGCCACAAAGCATCATAAGAGATACTGATCAAGAGAAACCAAGATGGCGACATAGGTAAACACCTGAGCTGCTGCCTTACACAACAAGTTCAAAACTACAACTAAAAGACAAAACGGACATCATCCAGAACTGCAGGAAGGCTGGCTGAGTGGAAATTCTACAACCAGAAGGAAAGAGAAAAGCACACTAAGACTCAGAGGAATTGCCAAAGTACAGATACGAAGGCCCGCATGTGCAGAGAGTGTTAGCAGTTGAGTACACAGCTGTCTTTTTTGTGTGGGAGGGAGACAAAAGCTCACAACTGCTCTGAATTCCAGTTGCAGGCAAGACTCTGGGGACCCAGATTCATACGGAAAGAAATTGGACTGTCTGGCAGCAGGCAAAACTCGAGGGCGGCTTTCTCTCAGAGATGCTTACAGCAATTACCACAGGACACTGAGACCCGGGGGACTCTTAGGGCAGGGCTGATGGGTTGCCACTGCTGTTTGCTCTGCCCTGAGACTCCTCCCCATCCAAGCTGAACACAGCAACTTTTGCATATGAATGGCCTGGTCCTTTGAATTCTAAACTTACATATCAAACTACAGCTGAGTCACAGAGACCCAGAACATCCAAAAGAAGGCCCAAGTTCCAACAGCAGCTTGCATTGCTTCACAGCTGGGCATCATTTGGGTACCTCCAAAACTCAAAAAAAAGAAGAGGGATCTGCTGAAACTGGTTTGGCTCAGTGGACAGAGTGTCAGCTTGCAGACTGAAAGGTCCCAGGATCGATTCTGGTCAAGAGCACGTACATTGGTTGTGGGCACATTCCCAGTAGGGGGTGTGCAAGAGGCAGCTGATCGATATCTCTCTCTCATCGATGTTTCTAACTCTCTCTTTCTCCCTTCCTCTCTGTAAAATATCAATAAAATATATTTAAAAAGAAGAGGAATCTGCAGATCTCTCCATAGCTCCTGGTGGGTGGCCTCAGACAAAGGCTAAATTAGCATGCCCTAGGAGACCCAAGAACCAGTGTACCTGGGGTCAGAGTAGAGTAGGACCATCAAGATTACAACTCCTCAGATCCATAAGGGACACATTCAGGGGGCAGATTCAGTGAGCACCAAAGCCCCATTGAAGCAAGTCTTGCCTCATAAAGTTGTCTCCAGCTCAGAAGTTCTCCCATTGTAGACACAGCTGATCCTCCCAGCCAACTGGCCTGGAGTTCAATTCCTCCCAGTGATACCAACAATAATCAAGGCTTAACTACAAGACTGTGCACACACCCCACAAAGGGGTGCACCAAGAGTGTCCACCTTAGGTAACTGAGGAAGCTGAGCCATTGTGCCCTATAGGACACCTAGCACACAAAGACACTCCATGAACTCAGGAAAGCAGCTAAAATGGGGAGACAAAGAAACAGGTCACAAATGACACAAATGGAGAAAAGCAAACGACAAGGTACAGAGTTCAAAACCACAGTGATATGGTTTTTCAAAAATTTTTTTAGAAAAGGCCAATAAATTTAGTGAGATCCTTGAGGATATGAAAAAGGACCAACTTTGGCCTAAACCAGTTTGGCTCAGAGGATAGAGCATCGGTCCCTGGACTGAAAGGTCCCAGGTTCGATTCCGGTCAAGGGCATGTACCTTGGTTGTGGGCACATCCTCGGTAGGGGATGTGCAGGAGGCAGCTAATCAATGTTTCTCTCTTATAGATGTTTCTAACTCTCTATCCCTCAACCTTTCTTTTTTTTAAAAAATATATTTTATTCATTTTTCACAGAGAGGAAGGGAAAGGGATAGAAAGCCAGAAACATCGATGAGAGAAAGAGACATCGGTCAGCTGCCTCTTGCACACCCCCCACTGGGGATGTGCCCACAACCAATGTACATGCCCTTGACCGGAATCACACCCGGGACCCCTCAGTCCCCAGGCCGACGCTCTATCCACTGAGCCAAACTGGTTTCGGCCCTCAACCTTTCTCTCTGTAAAAAATCAATAGAAGATATAAAACAAATTTTTTAAAAAAGGACCAATTACGAATTAAGCATACACTGACTGAAATAAAAAATAATATACAGAGATCCAACAGCAGACTAGAGGAACACAAGAATCAAGTCAAAGATTTGAAATATGAAGAAGCAAAAAACACTCCACTAGAAAAGCAAAAATAAAAAGAGTCCAAAAATATGAAGATAATGTAAGGAGCCTCTGGGACAAATTCAAGTGTACCAACATCCGAAGTATGGGGGTGCTAGAAGAAAAGAGAGAAGAAAATATTAAAAACCTATTTGAATAATAATCACTGAAAACTTCCCATACCTTGTGTAAGAACTAGACTTACAAGTCCAGGAAGAACACAGAACCCCAAACAAAATAAATCCAAAGAGGACCACACCAAGACACATCATAATTAAAATGCCAAGAGCAAAAGACAAAGAGAGAATATTAAAAGCAGCAAGAGAAAAAGTTAATTACCTACAAGGGAGCACCCATACGACTGTCAGCTTATTTCTGAACAGAAACTATCCAGGCAAGATGGAAGTGGCAAGAAATATTCAAAGTGATGAATAGCAAGAACCTACAAACAAGATTACTCTACCCAGCAAAGCTATCATTCAGGACTGAAGGAAAGATAAAGAGCTTCAGAGACAAGAAAAAGCTAAAGGAGTTCATCACCGCCAAACCAGTATTTTATGCAATGCTGTAAGGTATTCTTTTAGAAGAGGAAGAAGAAGAAAAAGGTAAAGATAAAAATTATGTCCAAATACATATCTATCAACAAGTGAATCTAAAAATCAAGTGAATAAAAATCTGATGAACAGAATAAACTGGTGAATATAATAGAATCAGGGGCATAGAAAGGGAGTGGACTAACAATTCTCGGGGGGAAAGAGGTGTGGGGGTGTGGGAAGATACTGGACAAAAATCGTACACCCAAGGATGAAGACAATGGGGGCCGGGGTAAGGGCAGAGGGTGGGGTGGAAACTGTGTGGAGGGGAACTATTATCATAATCAGAACAATAAAGATTTATTTTATTATTATTTTTTAAATATATTTTATTGATTTTTTACAGAGGAAGGGAGAGAGACAGAGAGACAGAAACATCGATCAGCCGCCTCCTGCAGACCCCCCACTGGGGATGTGCCCACAACCAAGGCACATGCCCTTGACTGGAATCGAACATGGGACCCCTCAGTCCACAGGCCAACACTCCATCCACTGAGCCAAACCAGTCTTGGCAATAAAGATTTATTAAAAAAATAAAATAAAAATAAGAGATGTTCATGTTAGCAGATGACATGAACCTCCTTGGAGAAATGTGTCAAGATGCCACTATGAGCTTCTGAAATTTATAAACAAATTCAGAGGCCTGGCCAGTACCTCACTTGGTGAGTGTGGGGTCCCTATGCACCATGGTTATGGCTTTGATCCCCCATCAGGGCACATGTAGGGTTAGCCAGTTATGCATAGATGGGTAGAACAGCAGATCATTGTTTCTGTCTTTTTCTGTCTCCTTTCCTGTATCTAAAACCAATAAATAACAAATGCCTTGTATGGCTCAGTGTGATTCAACATCAACCCATGAATTAGGAGTTCACAATTCCATTCCTTTTCCGGCCACATGCACAGGTTGTGGGCTCAATCACCAGTGTGCATCGTGCAGAAGGCATCCCACTAAAGACTGTTCCTCATCATTTATGTTTCAATCTCTCTCCTCTTCTTCCTCTCTAAGATCAATAAAAAATATATTTTGAAAAATAATTTAAAGAATAAATAAATACCCCTGGCCCATGTTGCTCAGTGGTCAGAGTGCCAGACTGTGCACTGGAATATCATGTCAAGGGAAGGTACCTGGGTTGCAGGTATGATGCCATAATCAGTAAAGGCACATGAGGAAGGCAACCAATCAATATTTCTCTCTGTCTCTCGTTCTCTCTCTCATTTTTCTCTCGAAAAGACAATCAATGGAAAAAATATTCACACTACATGGATGAAAATATAAGAAGGTAAAGAATTAAATTCAGAAAAGTTACAGGATGCAAAGTAAACATACAAACATTAGTTCCATTTCTACACACTAACAATAAATTCTTTGATAGAAAAATTAAGAAGCTGGTAAAATTTACAATAGCATCAACAAAATAAAATACTCACAAATAAATTAGACAAAAAGATGAAACACCTGTATTATAGTGATGAAAGGAGTGGGAAAAAACACAAATAAGTTAAAAGACATCTTATGTTCATAAATTTGAAAAAGAAATATTGTGAAGATATCTATAGTACACAAAGCTACCTACACATTAAATCTAATCCCGAGATAACTTCAATGGTATTTTACAAAGAAATGAAAAGAAAATCATGAAATGTATGGAACCAAAATACTTCCACCATAAAAGCAATCTTGAGGAAGAACAAAGCTGATGGCATCAATTTATTGCAAAGAGAAAAGAAGTAAAGAGTGTGTGGCTGCAGAAACACAGACATCTAGATAAATAGTACAGAAGAGAAAACACAGAAATAAACCCAGGCACATACTTTCAAGTAATCTTTGACAAAGCTGTAAGACACAGAATAAATGTGTCAATAAATGGTGCTGCTAAAAATAGATATTCACAAGTAAAACAACAAAACTGGACACGACTGCTAAAATTTAACTCAACCTTCAGGACAAAACTGAATGTCAGCACTAAAACTTAATACTCCTCAGGACAACCTAGAGAAAAAGTTCTGGAGGTTTGCAGAAACCAGTTTGGCTCAGTAGATAAGAGTGTCGGCCTGTGGACTGAAAGGTCTCAGGTTCGATTCCGGTCAAGGAACATCTCCAATAGGGGGCATGCAGGAGGCAGCTGATAGATGTCTCTCTCTCATTGATGTTTCTAACTCTCTATCCCTCTCTCCTCCTCTCTGTAAAAAAATCAATAAAATATATTGTAAAAAAAGTTTTGGGTTTTGATTTGGACAGGATTTTCTGAATGTGACTCCAACAACCAGACAAAATAGGAAAAATAGACAGTCCACAATGCAACAAATACAGAAAAAAGCTTCTTCACAGCACAACAAGAATAAGCAAAATGAAATGAAAAGGCAATCTAAAGGATGGGAAAAAATATTTGCAAATCATATAAAGGAATTAGTTGGAGATATTGTGCATTCAATTCTGATCAGCACAATAACGCGAATACTGAGATATAGACAGAAATTCACACAAATAGTTGGAATTCCAGGGGAATAATAAAGGTATGTTAATACTATAATGCAGGCTAATAATAAAGCAATGACTGTCTCAAAAGCAAGCTTCATATAACTTCATTAAAAATACTTAATGAAGGAGACACCAAGATGGCGCCATAGGTGAACACCTAAACTGCTGCCTCACACAACAATTTCAAAACTACAACAAAAAGACAGAACAGACATCATCCATAACCATAGGAAAGCTGGCTGAGTGGAAATTCTACAACTAGAAGGAAAGAGAGGGGCTCATGGAGACTCAGAGGAGCTACAAAAAGCTGAGGTATGGAGACACGTGTGTGGAGAGGACAGGCGGCTGAGTGCCTAGCTGGCTTCCTCTAGTGCAGCGGTTCTCAACATTTGGGTCGCGACCCCTTTGGGGGTCGAACGACCCTTTCACAGGGGTGGCCTAAGACTATTGGAAAACACCTATTTCCCATGGTCTTAGGAACCAACACACCGCTCCCTGGTGTAGCAAAATGTAGCAAGGTAGTTTACTGTTGTTATATTAAGACTGTTACCCATGCTATACCACGATTCAAGACAAAATTTCATTTATTTGTAATTAGAAATAAATATTTCACAATGTTTTTGTGATTAATCACTATGCTTTAATTATGTTTAATTTGTAACAATGAAAATACATCCTGCATATCAGATATTTACATTACAGTTCATAACAGTAGCAAAATTACAGTTATGAAGTAGCAATGGAAATAATTTTATGGTTGGGGGTCACCACCACATGAGGAGTTGTCTTAAAGGGTCGTGGCATTAGGAAGGTTGAGAACCACTGCTCTATCGTGAGGGAGACGGAAACACCCGACTATACAGGTGAGACTCATATGGCGGGAATCTGGACTGTCGGGAAAGGAAACTCAGGGGAGCCGTGAAAGGCAGAGGTCTGGAGGCACACACACAAGTAAGTGCAGAGAGGGCTCACTGCTGATTGTGCCCCTGGCTTTCTCAAGCAGGAGGAAGACAGAAACTCCCGACTGTGCTGAACTCTAGTTCCGACTGCACTGAACCCTAGTATCAGGCGAGACTCTGGGGACACAGACTCATACGGGTCCCTGGAGCGCATGAAAACTCAGAGAAGCCACGAAAGGCAGAGGTCTGGAGACATGCACATGAGTGCGCACAGAAAGGACTGCAGCAATTACCGTGGATACAGTGGGAGTAAAGGGTCCCAGGTTAGATTCTCTGCACATACTGATCCCCAGGGACCTCATAGGGAAGGGCTGATGGAAAGCCAAGGCTGTCTGCTCAGCCCTGAAACTCCGTTCCATCCAAGCCAAGCACATAGACTTTTGCAATTTTGCAAGACTTGTCTTATAAAGTTGACTCTAGCACAGAGGTTCATCTGGTGTAGACAGAGCTAATCCTCACAGTCAATTGGCCTGGAAATCAATTCCCCCAGGAATTGATGAAAGAAATATATTTACAAGTCCAGGAAAAGCATAGAACCCCAAACAAAAAGAATATGAAAAAAGGACCAACTAGAAATTGAACATTCACTGACTGAAATAAAAAATATTACACAGAGACCAACAGCAGACTAGAGGAACACAAGAATCAAGTCAAAGATAAGAAATACAAAAAAGCAGAAAACACTCAACTGAAAAAGGAAAAAGAAAAAAACAATCCAAAAATGTGAAAATAGTGTAAAGAGCATCTGGACAACTTCAAGGGTACCAACATCAGAATTATGGGGGTGTCAGAATAAGAGAGAGAGCAAGATACTGAAAACCTATTTGAAAAAATAAGAACTGATAACTTCCCCTACTGGTGAAATAAATACTTACAAGTCCAGGAAGCACACAGAACCCCAAACAAAAGGAATCCAAAGAGGATCTCACCAAGACACATCATAATTAAAATACCAAGAGCAAAAGACAAAGAGAGAATATTAAAAGCAGTAAGAGAAAAGCAGTTAATTACTACCTACAAGAGGGCACCCATAGAATTGTCAGCTGATTTCTCAACAGAAATTATGCAGGCCAGATGGGAGTGACAAGAAATATTCAAAGTGATGAATAGCAAGAACCTACAACAAAGATTACTCTACCCAGCTAAGCTATTATTCAGAATTGAAGGGCAGATAAAGAGCTTCACAGATAAACTAAAGGTAAAGGAATTCATCAAAACCAAAGAAGTACTATATGAAATGCTGAAAGGTGTTCTTTAAAAGAGGAAGAAGAAGAAAAAGATAAAGATAAAAATTATGAACAACAAATACATATCTATCAAAAAATGAATCTAAAAATCAAGTGAATTAAAAATCTTATGAACAGAATAAACTGGGGAATATAATAGAATCAGGGGCATAGAAAGGGAGTGGACTGACAATTTTCAGGGGGAAAAGGGTGAGAGGGGTGCGGGAAGAGACTGGACAAAAATCGTACACCTATGGATGAGGACAATGGGGCGAGGTAAGGGCAGAGGGTGGGGTGGGTGCCGGGTGGAAGGGAGCTATGGGGGGAAAAAAGAGGAACAATTGTAATAATCTGAACAATAAAAATTTATTAAATTAAAAAAATACTTTATTGTTTTGACTGGAAGTTCATAAATACTTGAAGAATCTTGGTAAAGACTTTGTCAGATTACAATTACTAATCCACATTATTCCCTTATTTACAGAGTCTTCAAAGCCACTGGAAAGGTAGCAATGAGAGTCAATACATGAAAAGCATCCAGAGGTAATTTTGACTTTTAAGATTTCCATGCTAATGACCACTTTGCAAGCTCTGGCTGAATTATATCATTCAATGCTTCACTGACGACCTACTCTGAGGTGTTGGCATCCAGGACATATATCAACACTGAAGAAACTGGGCTCACAAGATGGGGTTGTATTTTATTTTGACAGGTCTTTAACTGGGGTGGTTCAAAAACTGTACTGTCAGTGATCCTAGATGATAGGGTGTGGGACTACAATAAGATACTATAGTTAGAATTAGGTTATGTTGCTCTTTCTATATTGGCTTAGATACTGTGCATAACTATAAAAGCTGAGATGTTGAAGAATACAAAATCCAAAAACATAAAGATTGAAATATGCTATAGGAACCCTGTTTTAAGATTGCTCTGGTTATCCCTAGCCAGTCTGTCTCAGTGGATACAGTGGGAGTGAAGGGTCCTAGGTTAGATTCTAGCCATGGACACATGCCTGAATCACAGGCTTAATCCCCAGTGTGGGGTGGGCAGGAAAAAGCCAATCAATGATTCTCTCTCATCATTGATGTTTCTATCTCTCTCTTCCTCTCCCTTCCTCTCTGAAATCAATAAAAATATAATAATAGTGCCAAGACCGGTTTGGCTCAGTAGACAGAGCGTTGGCCTGCGGACTGAAATGTCCCGGGTTTGATTCCAGTTGGGGGAACGTACCTTGCTCGCGGGCACATCGCCAGTGTGAGGTGTGCAGGAGGCGGCTGATTGATGTCTCTCTCTCACTGATGTTTCTGACTTGCTATCCCTCTCCCTTCCTCTCTGTGAAAAATTAATAAAATATATTTAAAAAAAATATATATATATGTATATAGATAGATAGATATATAATAATAGTAAAAAAAAGATTGCCCTGGAAATAAGGTCTTATTATTCCCTTTCATGTGTGACTTTTCATAGGAAAATATGTACGGTGGGGCAAAAATAGGTTTACAGTTGTTCATTTGGAAAATGTATCTAAAATAAGGTGATATGCAAATTAGTCAGGACGCAGTCACAGTGATGACCAATCAGCAGGCTACATGCGTGTTAGGCACGGGTGTGCACAGGGTCTTGCAGCGTTGGGAATGGGGTAAGGCTGCGGCAGAGGCCTCCATTTCTGTGTGCCTGTGCTGGGGGTTAGGCACGCATGTGCAGAGGGAGGTCTCCGCTGCAGCCCCAGCCCTGGGGGTCCGCAGGCCTCTGCTGTGACCAGGCTCAGGGTCTGCAGGTATCTCCCCCACTCCAGACTACCTCTTTGGGACAATCCATCAAGGAGAGCCGGATAGGTGGGCAGGGCCTACTTCTTTGGCCAATGGATTGCGGGCCTCCCACCCTGTGACAGGGCACAGGCCAAACTGGGGGATTCCCCCACTCCTGGAGTACACAAATTTCGTGCACCTGGCCACTAGTATTATAATAATTAATAAATAATAACAGGTATTCTAATTACTCCCATCCTTCCCATTTAATTAAAGGTTTTAAATTGTAAAAAATAATAAAAACAAAGAATACATCCTAACCGGTTTGGCTCAGTGGATAAGAGGTCCACAAACTGAAGTGTCCAGGGTCTGATTCCAATCAAGGGCAAGTACCTTGGTTGCTGGCACATACCCGGTGGTGGGTGCAGGAGGCAGTTGACTGATGTTTCTCTCTCATCAATGTTTCTAACTCTATCCCTCTCCCTTCCTCTCTGTAAAAAATCAATAAAACAGCCAAAACCAGTTTGGCTTAGTGGATAGAGCGTCGGCCTGCAGACTGAAAGGTCCCAGGTTCGATTCCGGTCAAGGGCACGTACCTTGGTTTCGGGCACATCCCCAGTAGGAAGCGTGCAAGAGGCAGCTGATCCATGTATCTCTCTCATCGATGTTTCTAGCTCTCTATCCCTCTCCCTTCCTCTCTGTAAAAAAATCAATAAAATACATATTTTTTAAAATCAATAAAACACATAAAACCAACAAACAAATAAACAAACAAACATACAAACAAAAAGCAACACTAAGAATACAAGAAGAAACCCGGGTTTCACTTACAATTTTAAGTCTAATTTTTCCCTACTCTGTATACACAGTATATTTCATATCATAAAGTTTAACCTGTTGTGTAAGAGGTTTCTAGCTCCTCCTCCATAAGACATCTCTGGTAGATTTTGTAATTTACACAGGCTACAAGCTCTGCATTTAGAAATGTGCATGTCCTCCTCTTGATGACAGTCACTGACCAAATCCCATGTATAGGAAGACATTTTGGGAACATTCAGTTTGATTTTTTTTTTAATACACTTATGTTGCAGATTATGTTCATTTTCTACATTCATTTGTTTTTGTGGAAGCTGATATAGTGTGAGGAGTCATGTACATGTTTATGCAAAAATGTTTATTGATGTGATTCCATTAGTATTGTGTTCTAATACTTGGAGAATGACCTTCATTTTTCTTTCTTTTTTTTAACTGCAAAACTATAAAACCAAGAAATGTTCTCCCCTGCCTTTTAAAAAAAAAACCTCAATTTTTTATTATAAAGTATTTGTAATACTGCAAAAGTGAATCCTTTACAAGTTCAATAAAAATCATATTGTAAAGTTTTAAAAAATATACTTTTTGGCTAAGCACTAGTAACAAGCATCTGAGCATGCCAGAAAAATGGTGGCACTAGGCTTGCTGAACCCACGGTTGCCAAAAACATGAAATTAATAAAAGAGGGGGGCTGGGAGAGCAATATCTGCAAAGCACAATTAAGCACATGCAACAATATGTTTTCCTGTACATAATGAGCAATTAACATATAAAATATTCAAGGTATTCAAAAGATTCTTTAACCAAAAAACACAGTTAATAAGCAGGATAAGGATGTAGAGACAATTATTCACGAACTATGTACAAATGACCAACAGGAATATAGGAAATGCTTTCCTCGCTAATCAAGGTGGAATCCCTCAGACTTCCAGCAACACTACCAACCACAAGTCCTTCCCTGTGAATGTGGTACAGGGGGGAGAATTGAGATTTCAGGAAAGAAAGGAGCAATGGAAACAGACTCACCCTCCCCAGGACAGTAACTACCCAGGAAACTGGAAAATCAAGCAGAACCACAGTCTACATGGGAGGATACAGCACACCATGGGAGACGGGGCCTGGGAAATGGCAAAGCCAAGTCCACGTCACTGTGAGAGTGAGGGTCTTACCCAGCGAGGATACAAGTTCAAAGTTCTCCAGCATCACATGCAGGTACAGCTGTCTCTGACCTTCATCAAGGAGGCTCCATTCCTCCCTGGAGAAGTACAGGGCAATGTCCTCAAAGGTCACGCCAACCTGTCAGAATGGAGACAACTGAAACCAGAGCTGTCTCTCTGAGAACCCCCACTCCTACTCCTTACACACCTTCCCCCCTCAACCTCCTCTAGGACATCCGGTTAGTGTGGACACCAGGCCCTAATGCCAGTGCAGGCTGCTCTCTCATCACAGTCCCATTACTCACTGGGATTGCCCTCAGCAGAGCAGCTGGGTTGAGTGGGCAGGATTGGGGGAGGGGAGGGGAGAGAGCAATGCCATTTAAGCTCTGGGCGATGCCTGCAGGGTCCCAGCCTTCCCGCCAAGCAATACCCCTGCAGCCTCCTGGACCATGCCTCCAAGACAAAGCCAAGCGTGGGTTTATGCTTCGCCTTTAAGTCCCACACCAGGTGCCGGGGACCATCAGCTCACACTTCCTCCAGATGTGCACACCACTGGGTAATGTGTATCCCCTTCCCACCTTCAGTCCCAGGTTCACTCCCTCAGCTCCGCCCCTTCCTGCTCCAGTGCCACTGGGTCTCGCCGGACTCACCCATGAACTTGGCACATGGCAGGTAGAGAAGCTTGTCTTCCAGGCGGGTCCAGGCCCACCCCGGGCCTCTGAGGGACCCACAGCCGGGAAAGCCCCAATGAGGCTGTGACGTCCTCCCTGCAGCCTCTGATTTGTGCGCCAATCCTCACAGCCACATCCTCAGGGGAACCTCAGATGCGAGTCACCCCTGTCCTCTCTGCCCTGCACTCGCTGTGCCTCAGAAGCCACAACCCTCCTCCCCCCCTCCTTCCTCACGGTCCTCCCTGCGGACTGAGCTGCAGGACGTGACAGGCGCCCGCACCCGGGCTGTGGTGTCTGTGTAAGGAGGCGCTGAGGACCCGGGGGACATAAACTCACCGCAGCCACACGCCTCCACACGGGGGACGCCATTGCACTCCGTAGGCGCAGCGGGGCGGGAGCGACTGGAGAAGCTGCCGCTGCGGGAACGGCGGTCCCAGTCCTGGCCCAGGCGCGTGTGGGGCGCGAGCTTTGTGCACCACTGGAGGCTCCGACCATTGGCTGTGAGGCGAACACCACGCTCCAGTTTCTCCAATGGACTCTGCAACCAGCAACTCCTGACCACCTGAGACAAAACGGACAGAAGACAAAGTCCCGCCCGCCGGACTACGGCTCCTCCTACAGAACTGGAGAACGGAAATGCCTATTCTGACCCTCCATTGGCTTATCCCGGTCCCTGCCCGCGCATGGCCTTCTGGGTAATGTAGTTCCTATTTTCCGAGGCCAGGATCCTGTATTTTCTCTGCTGACTCCAGGAGTGGATTTAGGGGCAAATAGCCCAAGAACACACCAAGTATACTCAGGGCCTTCCATCGCCTTCAGGGGCGGTGATTTTTAGGGTAAGTTTGTTTCTGGAGCACCTGCGTGCCTGGTTTAGCATATCTTTCTTCTAGGACCTGCTAGTCCTCAATAACAGGCATTATTTCTTCATTCAGGACATTAGCCAGGTGTCTACTTCAAGCCACATGTCGCTGGGGGAGGTTGTTCAAGTCTCTAACTCTCTAACTTGCCTCCATTGTACAAAGTTAACTTCACAAAACAGACACTCAGACTGAAGAGCATCTGCTTCTGAAGCCACTGGAAGTGTCAGCTGTGTCTTGGCTACAGTGAGGATAAGATGGCCAAGAGACAAATGAAAAGATGCTCAAAGTTGCCAGACCAGTTTGGCTCAGTGGATAGAGTCGGCCTGTGGACTGAAGGGTCCCGGGTTCGATTCTAGTCAAGGGCATGTACTTTGGTTGCGGGTACATCCCCAGTGGGTAGTGTGCAGGGGGCAGCTGATCGATGTCTCTCTCTCATCCATGTTTCTAGCTCTCTGTCCCTCTCCGTTCCTCTCTGTAAAGAAATCAGTAAAATATATTTTTTAAAAAATATGCTCAAAGTCACATGCAAATTAAAGCAACAATTAGGTATCACTTCACCACTGTCAGAACGGATGCTCAACAAATCAACAAAGGACAAGTGCTGGTGAGAATGTGGAAAAAATGGAACCCTAGTACACTACTGGTAGGAGTACAGGTTGGTACAGACACAATGGAAAATATAGGACGTCCCTCCAAAAAATTAAATATGCAATGGGAAGATATGTACACATGTAATACATTAATTAAAAAATGGAAAAAAACTAATACAGTGGTACCTCGAGATACAAGTTTAATTTGTTCCGTAACCTTGAGGCGTGGGAAACTATGAGATGCTTGAGTGGTGGTAAACTGGTGGGTCCTGTGCAGCTGGCAGATCCGCGGGATTACTCGAATCTCAACTGTTGCTTGTATTTCAAAGCAAAAATCGCTCGCTCGATGGCTCGTATCTCAAAAATCTCGTATGTTAGGGCACTCGTATCTCGAGGTACCACTGTATGGAATTGCCATTTGACCCCATGATCCACTTCTAGACATATATCTTAAGAAACCAGAAACAATGATCAGAAAGACTATATGCCCTGCTATGTTCATAGCAGCACAATTTAAAGATCTGGAAACAGCCCAGGTCCTCATCAGTAGATGAGTGGATAAAAAAGCTGTGGTACATTTACACCATGGAATACTATACAGCAGTAAAAATGAAGAATCTCTTACCCTCTCAGACAGAATGGAGGGACCTAGAGAGCATCATGCTAAGTGAAATAAGTCGTCAGAGAAAGACAGTATCACTTGATCTCACTCATATATGGAATCTAATTAACAAAATAGGCTGATGCATGGAGTGGATCCAAAGACATGGAAACAAGAAATGTGCAAACTTGGGGAGAATTTTTCTAAGTTTATTTGACCCAACCTGGCAACAAATGTCATGTTGCAGAACAACACATTGAGTAATGCTACAGATAATGGCAGTTTTGCACCTTTTTTATACATGAGACTCAAAGGAGAAGACCATAACGAGGTGACATGCCATTCACTGGAGATAAATTACGGAATGGGAGACTAAAGAGGGAAATCTCTGTGATTGAATAAAAAACTAAAATAAAAATAAAAGACACAAACTTTTTTATTTTTTTAAAAATCTTTATTATTCAGATTATTACATTTGTTTCTCTTTTTCCCCTCCATAGCTCCCCTCCACCCGGGTCCCACACTTCCCTCTACCCTTACCTCCCTCCCGTTGACCTCATCCATAGGTGTAAGATTTTTGTCCAGTCTCTCCCTGTACACCCCTCACCCCTTTCCCCCTTCTCCCCTGAGAATTATCAGTCTACTCCCTTTCTGTGCTCCCGATTATATTATATTCACCCGTTTATTCTGCTGATCAAATCTTCATTTCCCTTAATTTTCAGATTCACTTGTTGATAGATACATATTTGTTGTTCATAATTTTTTATCTTTTACCTTTTTGTTCTTCCTCTTCTAAATGTACCTTTCAGCATTTCATATAATACTGGTTTGGATTTGATGAACTCCTTTAGCTTTTTCTTATTTGTGAAGCTCTTTATCTGCCCTTCAATTCTGAATGATAGCTTTGCTGAATAGAGTATTCTTGGTTGTAGGTTCTTGCTATTCATCACGTTGAAAATTTCTTGCCACTCCCATCTGGCCTGCATCGTATCTGTTGAGAAATCAGCTGACAGTCGTATGGGTTCTCCCTTGTAGGTAATGAATTGTTTTTCTCTTGCTGCTTTTAATATTCTCTCTTTGTCTTTTGCTCTTGGTATTTTAATTATGATGTGTCTCAGTGTAGTCTTCTTTGGATTCCTTTTATATGGGATTCTGTGTGCTTCCTGGACTTGTAAGTCTATTTCTTTTACCAGATGTGGGAAGTTTTATTTCTTTAAATAAGTTTTCAGTATCTTGCTCTCTCACTTCCTCTGGCACCCCCACAATTCTAATGTTGGTATGCTTGAAGCTGTCCCAGAGGCTCCTTACATTATCTTTACATTTTTGTATTATTTTCTCTTCTTGCTTTTACAGTTGAGTGTTTTCTGATTCTTTATATTTCAAATTTTTGACTTGATTCTTGCCTTCCTCTAGTCTGCTGTTAGGTCTCTGGACAATATTTTTTAATTCAGTCACTGTATGTTTAATTTTTAGTTGGTTCTTTTGCATCTCTAGTTGGTTCTTTTTCATCTCCTCTTGGGTCTCGCTAAATTTATCCATCTTTTCTAGGAGATTCTTGAAAAACCTTATAAGCGTGGTTTTGAACTCTATATCCAGTTGTTTGTTTTCCTCCATTTCTTTTGTTTGTGATCCCTTCCCTTGTCTCAGCATTTTCACTATGCTGGGAGAACAGTATTGGATTCAGCCTTATGATAGCAGACTTGCAAAACTGCAGAAGCTTCTCTATTGAGCTTAGGATGGGTGGAGTCTCAGGGCTTAATGGACCGCTCTACCTTCAAGTCGGCCCCGCCCTCCACGGCCCCCGAGTCTCACTGACTGGGTAATCGCTGGAGTAGTCCCTTGCTCATGCTCTTGCAGTGCCTCTAGACTGCTGCCTTTCTGGCTCCCCTGTGCTCCGGGACCATATGAGTCTGCGTCTCCAGGGTTTCGCCCGAAACTGGGGTTTAGTCAAGTTGGGAGGGTCTGTCTCTCACCCACTCATGAAAACCAGTGGCACAATCAGAAGCCGGTCCTCTGCGCACAGTACCGTGCGTGTCATCAGCTTTCTGATCTTTTGTGACTCCCCTAAATTTCCATGCACTTCTCCCTTTTCACAGTCCAAACTCCCCCCGTATGCATTTTGGCTGGATCTGGGGTTTAGTGTCGTAGGATAAGGGGTTCAATGCCACTGAGAGTCTTCGTCTCTTTCCCTCCAGAGAAAGCCAGCCAGGTTCTCTGCCACCCGCTCTCTCCACGTGCGTGTCTCCGTACCTCAGCTTTTTGCAGCTCCTCTGGGTCTCTGTGAGCCCCTCTCTTTCCTTCTAGTTGTAGAATTTCCACTCAGCCAGGTTTCCTGTGGTTCTGGATGATGTCCGTTCAGTCTTTTAGTTGTAGTTTTGAAATTGTTGTGCGAGGCAGCAATGTAGGTGTTTACCTATGCTGCCATCTTGGATTCTCCCCTCACAAACTTCTTTTTTAAATGTTATCAAATAGTTAACACTTAGTATTTAACACGATAACAATAATAATTGGGGCTCTGTGGTCTTCTGCCTTGGGAGATTGTGCCCTTAGGAATCTGTAAAAAAAGACATTAGCCTGAAAATCGAAAGGCATGTTATCCTAGATGGAAAAAGACAACAGACAGGATCAATAAGGTAAATATTTACCTTTTCAAAACACACACACACACACACACACACACACACACACACCAAAAAAAAAAAA
>JAAGEH010000058.1:742811-754112 GCA_011751065.1 Lasiurus cinereus
CAAGGCTAAGGCTGACTAACCCTGTGAATCACTTCTATTTTAATTAGAAAGTTTTAACTTGAAACAATCCTATATTGTGACTTTTGGCCTATGAGTTTGTAAGATTCACCCAGCCATGCCGGCTCCCTCAGCTGGTTAGGTTTCCTATGGGCCATCATTTTTGTCCATACTGAGGAGTTAGAACTGTGGCTTCAGGAGAAATTTCAATGAGAGTTTTATTTATTTTGATAGCCATTACTGATGCCCTCCTGAACACAATGCCCCCAGTCTTGCTGCTGTGCCTTTATTTGGTCTCCTAGAAGTACTCCTTCTTCCGGTCATTAGAGCCTTAGGTTCTCAATGGGTTGGAGATATTTGTAAGGACAAGAGAAAGGTTTCCGTTTGCTCAGCACTGCACCATCAGCAGGTGTGAGCAGTGACTGCTGGCCCTGATCGTCCCTCCGGCTACTCCAACGCCCCCTCCTCCTGAGGGGTGATCCGGACTAGCAGCCCTCTCTTGCACTCTCTGCTGGCGACCGCCCTGCTCAAACTTGCTGCTAGAATCGGAGTCGCCACTGGCACCCACTACTGGTTCCCTCTCTGCTCACAGGGCAGCTGGTGCAGGTGTCTCGGCTCACAGGTGCTGCTGGTGCCCAGCACAGGCCCTGGTAGCCCCATAGGGCTTTTCCGCTTCCTGCTGCTCCTGACGAGTAATATTTTTAGAGATTTTAAAAATATTTTTTATTGATTTCAGAGAAGGGAGAGGGAGAGATAGAAACATCAAAGAGGAGAGAGAATCGTTGATGGGCTGGCTACCTCCTGCACGCTGCTATTGGGAATGGACATGCATATACTCTGACCAGAAATCAAATGGGAGAACTCTTTGTGGATGGACCGATGTTTAACCACTGAGCCCACCAGCTGGGATTTTTTTTTAAAGATATTTTATTTATTTTTTACAGAGAGGAAGGGAGAGGGATAGAGAGTTAGAAACATCGATGACAGAGAAACATCGGTCAGCTGCCTCTTGCACACCTCCGACTGGGAATGTGCCCACAACCAAGATACATGCCCTTGACTGGAATTGAACCTGGGACCTTTCAGTTCACAGGCCGATGCTCTGTCCACTGAGCCAAACTGGTTTCGGCCAGCTGGCATTTTTTAAAGTTTTTAAACGCTATGCAAAATGCAGTGAACACTTTTATATTTAACCAGCTGTGCTATCATTCTCCATCAACTCCGGGAGCAATCTTTCTCATGAAATTCCAGGAAGCACATATACATATATAAAATCACCTATATCAAGATTACTCTATCCAGGAAAGCTATCATTCAGAATTGAAGGTCATATAAAGTGCTTCACAGATAAGAAAAAGCTAAAGGAGTTCATCAACACCAAACCAGAATTATATGAAATGCTGAAGGGCACTCTTTAAGAAGAGGAAGAAGAAAACAGTAAAGGTAAAAATTATGAACAACAAATACATATCTATCAACAAGTGAATCTAAAAATTAAGTGAATTAAAAATGTGATCAACAGAATAAACTGGTGAATATAATAGAATCAGGAGCACAGAAAGGGAGTGGACTGATAATTCTCAGGGGGAAAGGGGTGAGGGAGGTGTAGGGAGAGACTGGACAAAAATCATACACCTATGGATGAGGTCAACGGGAGGGGGGGAGGTACAGGTAGAAGGAGGGGTGGGAGCTGGGTGGAGGGGAGCTATGGAGGGGAAAAAAGAGAAACAAATGTAATAATCTGAATAATAAAGATTTAATTAAAAAAAAACTCGCCTATATCAGTGGTCAGCAAACTGCAGCCTGCGAGCCACATGGTTCTCTTTGGCCCTTTGAGTGTGGCTCTTCCACAAAATACCATGACCTGGGCGAGTCTATTTTGAAAAAGTGGTGTTAGCAGAAGTTTAAGTTTAAAAAATTTGGCTCTCAAAAGAAATTTCAATTGTTGTGCTCTGTTGACTAATGAGTTTGCCGACCACTGGCCTAAATGTTATTCTTGTTGTGTTCATACAATCAGAACAAATGGTAACAAGACAATTCAGTATATAAATTGGTCTTAATTTGGCTCTTCAATAAGAATAAGGGTAATTTTAGGGAAATTGTGTTTCAACAGGAAATTATTAGAACTAAAATATTTTTCCTTCCACCAGACCATTTGTCAAAATTATTACTATTCTAACTTCTGCCCAATAATACTAAGTTTTAAAGTACACTGTGTCTCCACCGGGTTACAAGCCCTACTTGCACCTAGGGAATACCACCTCTCAGCACCAATGCCATCTCTTCTATGCCCAGGCCTCTTCATCCCTCTGACCAGAGGACAGGGACCTCTTGGCTCCAAGAGAAACCTGCAACCCTTTGTCAGCAGGTAGCAGTTTCAGAAGAAACTAGGTGTCCCCTTTCTGTAAGAAATCAATAAAATATATATTTTTTAAAATAACTACAACTAAAGAACAAAACAGGTGTCATCCAGAACCATGGGAAATCTGGCTGAGTAGACATTATACAACATGAAGGGGAAAAAAAGGTGCATTGAGATTGATAGGAGGTGCTACAGTGCAGTGGAGGTACAGAGACATGCTTGCCAAATGGGCTGGCAACTGGGTGCACTGTTGCTATTTTCAATAGGGAGGGGGATACAAGCTCTGAACTCCAGTTCCGGGAGAGCCTCTGGAGACCCAGACTCATACAGGGAAAAAATGGACTGTCTGGCATCAGGTTGGAATGCGAGAGCGGCTTGCTCTCAGAGGTGCTAGCAGCGATCATTGTTCCTGTGAGGCCACAGGTTGCGGACACGCAGTAACCTCTCATGGGCAGGGCTAACTGGCAGCCATTACTGTTAGCTCCACCATAGTGATTCCCTGAGACGCTGGCCCCCCCAATCTACAACCCCAACTAAACTGTGCGCAGCAGCTTTTGCATATTAAAAGCCTGGCCTCTTGCAATCCAAAATCTAACAAACTGCAGCTGGGTCAGAGAGTGTCAAAGCTTCCAAAAGAAGGCCTGAGGCCCAGCAGCAGCCTGCATTGTGTCACAGATGGGCCTCATCTGGGCACTTCCAAACCCCAAACAAAGAAGAGGGATCTGCAGATCTCTTGGTAGCTCCTGCTGGCCTCAGGCAGTGACTAACTTTGCACCACTTTGCAGATCCAAGAGCCAGCATAACCAGTCATCTGTGTGAGACCAAACCAGATTACTACTCTTCACATCCATAAGTGCCACACTCAAGGGGCAGACTCAGTGAACACCAAAGCTCCACTGAAGCAAGTGCACAGAACTCCAAACAAGAGGAATCCAAAGAGGACCACACCAAGACACATCATAATTAAAATGCCAAGGGTAAAAGACAAAGAGAAAATCTTAAAAGCAGCAAGAGAAAAACAGTTAGTCACCTCAAGGGAGTACCCATGCGACTGTCAGCTGATTTCTCAACAGAAACTATGCAGGCCACACAGGAACCTCTCATGGGCAAGGCTTACTGGCAGCCATTAGAGATTGGCAAGAAATATTCAAAGTGATGAGTAACAGGAACCTACAACCAAAATTACTCTACTCAGCAAAGCTATCATTTAGAACTGAAGGTCAGATAAAGAACTTCACAGATAAGAAAAAGTTCAAGGAGTTCATCACCACCAAACCAGTATTATATGAAATGCTGAAGGATATTCTTTAAGAAGAAGAAAAAGATAAAAAAAATTATGAACAAAGTGAAAACACATACCAAGTGAAACTAAAAATCAAGTGAATAAAAAATCTGATAAACAGAATAAACTGGTGAATATAATAGAATCAGGGGCATAGAAAGGAAGTGAACTGACAATTCTCAGGAGGAAGGGGATGTGGAGGGTGCGGGAAAAGACTGGACAAAAATCATACACCTGTGAACAAGGTCAGAAGGTGTGGGAGTTATGGGGGTGGGGAGAAGAGGAACAACTGTAATAATCTGAGCAATAAAGATGTTAAAAAATAAAAGATAAAATCAGTTAAGCTTTATATTTTATTTTTAAAGGCTACTTTAATAATTTGTAGAAAGAGAAGGAAGAGGGAGAGAAACATTGATGGAAGAGTGCCATATCAGCCAGCCATCTCCTGTACACCCACTTCTGTGGATCTAGCCCACAACCCGGGCATATATCCCTACCAGCAATCAAATCCACAACATTGTGCTCAAGTACTTAGTCGCACCAGCCCTGCTGGTACCTTCGATTTATTTTATTTATTTATTTATTTATTTATTTATTTATTTTAATATATTTTATTGAGGAAGGGAGAAGACAGAAGTTAGAAACATCGATGAGAGAGACATGGATCAGCTGCCTCTTACACGCCCCCTACTGGGAATATGCCCACAACCAAGGTACATGCCCTTGACTGGAATCAAACCTGGGACTCTTCAGTCCACAGACTGATGCTCTACCCACTGAGCCAAACCGGTTTCTGTGGTACCTTCGATTTAGATCACAATTTGCTAATCTAAATTTAAACATTAACCTAATCCAAAACTCAGATTATAGCATGAATTTTTGACAAGTGGAAATAACACATATCCATATAAAGAATTATACAGGAATGTTTCTACCAGCTTTATTAGAAATAACCAAATATTTATTAAAATGGACATGATGGTGATGTATTTAAAGGTAAGAATATCCAGTTGGTTTAGCTTTGCATAGAGCATAGGCCTGCAGAGCAAAGGTTTCCAGGTTTGACCCCAATCAAAGACATGTAAGTTGGTTAAAGACCAGCCAGGGCCCTGGTCACTGCTCATGGAAGAGGCAACCAATCGATGTGTTTCTCTCACATCGATGTTTCTGACTTTCCCCCTCTTCGACTCTCCAAAATAATTAATGGAAAAATATCCTCGGATTAACAACAACAAAAAGAATATCTAGAAAAAAAAGAAATGAGTTACTAATATATCTTTAATAAATCTCCAAGAACTTATGAAATATAAATTAAAGCAGAAAAATACTTAGAAAAAGCAAAGTTCTTTAATAAAATGGAATGTAAATCCATGGTTACAAGTAAAGCTGTGAAGAACAGGGACAGATTAAATGAGGTCAGGAAGCAACTACACAGTGACAGATATGGTCAGCATCATGAGTGTAATGATGGTTTCAGTTTCATGCACATGTCAAGATTTATGAAACACTATACTTAACACATGCAATTACTCACAAAGCTGTTAAAAAATGGTTCAAGATAAAAGAAATGTACATTCACCTATTTTGAACAACAGGTTTGATAACTCTATAATCAATCCACATTCCTATGCCCTCTGGACAAGTCTCATCTCAGTGACAGAAAATGTAAGAAACAATGAAGGATTTTCACCCAAACCAACTAGAATGCTGGCTGAGTCACAAAAAACACAGCCCTGGACAAAAGACACCCTTTGTTTGCTTCTATGTTTTGTTACCAGAGAACCAGTGGCTCTGATGGGAACATATGAGAAGCTACAGGAACCCACAAAACCTCTTCATTATAATCAATGACAATGACCACTCCACAGAAGATAAACATGCCTGGAGTCCCTCAGATCTGTGTACACACCGCTCCTGTAGTCTTTTCATAAAAAAAAATATCCTAGTGCAGGTTTAGATGAAGACCATTTCAGGCTGGTCCCACAACAATTAGGTCAGTGTTTCTGCAGTGAAAGGGGTTCCCCTAACTGTGATGGTCCCCCAACCAGTGACCATCACCCATGGAATTGAAGGCATTGGGACATATGGCCCTTTGCAAGATCTGGGCAGGAGATTCCCTTCAAATGTCTTAGCATCCCTTGAAATAAGGAAAAAAAATCCATGCTTCTAGAAGACATACTAGAGATTGTCACAACCACCCCCTCTTTGGAGTGATCTCTGAGTCTGAAAGTATCCATCTCCCCATGAGGACTAGAGAGCCCACAGTGTTTCCTAGGAAAATTATGGGCAGCAATGTAAATTTGGCAAAAACTGCTGAGCTAATTTATGCTCCATAGTCTTCCCCCAATGGCAAAAATGTTTGAGACTGCATAAAAGTTTTTCACCTCACCCTCACCGGGTTGGCGTCAGCCTGTGAAATGAAGGGTCCCAGGTTCGATTCCGGTCAAGGGCATGTACCTTGGTTGCCGCCACATCCCCAGTGGAAGGTGTGCAGGAGGCAGCTGATCAATGTTTCTTTCCCATCAATGTTTCTAATTCTCTATACCTCTCCCTTCCTCTCTATAAAAAAAATCAATTTAAAAAAATACATTAAATTGCTTGGAGAGTCCAGATCTCCTTATAAATTAACCCACAGTCAATAGAACACCCAAGATTAAAAAAGGCTTAGAAAAAATCCTTCATTATTTTACAAACCAGAGACCTGAGACTGGCAGTTCTCCCATTGATGACTTAGGCACTCAATAAATTCATCACTGGCATCTAAGGCAAGTGTGTCCCTGAAAATGGCAGTTCTTCTGCAACATTATGTTTCTTGGGGCCAAGAGTAATCAGTCCTATGTGGCAACTCATGACAGAGAAACAAGTAAGAACGAAGGGCTCAGGTATTCCTAATTTTTTATTTTTATTTTTTGCATTTTAACTTGTTATTGGTTAAGGTATTACATATTTGTCCTCTGTGGGAAGCTTGTAGGGCCTCCCCTGCGGGGAGGCTTAAAGAAGGGCCTTGAAAAGGGTCTTTCACTAATAGTCTCCCTGTAAGCTGGGTCACTTGCGGACAGAGTGTCCTAAGCTTAGGGGTCAGGCAAGCTTACGTGGTTAAAAAGCTATGAAACAGATTAGATGTCCTTGAGGAAGAACTGTACATACAAGAAAGGCGCGTCAAGCACAGGATAAAAAGTAAACTTTTGCAAAGAATGATGAATGCTTGGCTATGCGCCCAGGTTCATGTCTGGCAGTGATCTCAGAAACAGTAACCTATAAATACATTAGTGCTTCTTAATAAACTTGCCTTCAGCAGCATCCCTGCTGTTGGTCCTCCCGATCCCCGCTTTCTGTCTCTTCTTTTTCCAGTCGTCGCCTCTTACTTTCAGATAACCCTGTCCATGTCGGAGCGGGTCTCCGACAGGTGGCGCCCGGAACAGGGACCTGAAAACACTAGAGGGTCGACCCGGCACAAGATTGCGCGCAGTAAGTGATTACGTGAGTACGTGAGTATTTGTGGTTGCCGGCATTGATACTGAGTCAATCGGGAGTAAGAAATATGGGGCAAACTAATAGTTCTGAACTTTTTGTACAAGTGTTGCGTAGCTCTTTGTCAATGCGTGGTATTAATGTGGATTCTAAGCGACTTTCTAATTTTCTTGTACTTGTAAGACAGGTGTGCCCTTGGTTTCCAGAGTCAGGTACTATTAATATTGAAACATGGAGGAAAGTAGGTGAAAGGATTCAGGGTTATTTTCAAGCTCATGGACCAGAGGCCGTGCCTGTTGACGCTTTTGCTTTGTGGTCTCTTATTAAAGATTGTATAGTAACTGATAGTGAGGCAGATAAGTGGAGAAAAGTAGCTGCTTATGGGACACTTACTCGGTCCCGATCTGTAACAAATTTATCTCCGCCAAATTGTCCCTTACCGCCTGTTCCCACATCAAGTACTTCTAGCCCTCCAAAGTATGAAGAGCCCACAGTGCTCTCTGCCCCTGAGAGGGTTTCTATGGAACAGGGAGTTCAGACAGATAATGCTGTCACTAAGGTCTGTCAAACACAGACTTATCAAGAGTTTTTAAAAGCTCTTGAGGAGGTACCAGAAAGTAAACCTAAGTTATATCCATCACTTACAAAGTTCAGAAAGGGAAATGAGCTTCCCCCTAATAATTGGGAAGACCTTGAGGAGCAAGCTACTCGTTATCACGATGGTGAGGAAGGAGTATTTGCTGCCGCGATAGCCTATCAGTCAACTTCAGAATCTAAAGAACCAATAGTTTGTAAAAGATTTGCGGCAGGAAATCCAGGCTATAGCAGATTGTGTTAATACCATGCAAAAGAATAATGGAGATGAAAAGAGCAAGCAAGCAGTGCCACCGGATGTTAAAAAATCTCCAGTGTTGCCACCGGCTTCCTCTATTCCAGTTTTTACAGCCCCTGCTATGATTCCAGAGGAACAGGTATTTCAATTACCTGCTAAACACCCACCATCCACTTTGGATGATGTGATTTCCCCTTTGCAATTGGCCTTGAGAGCTGCAATAAAAGATGGGGAAACATTGGAAGGGTTTGGATCTCATGGATTATATCCAGTAATTGAGGTGCGTGATCAGGCTGGGAATATAAGGCACAGATATGAACCTGTGCCTTATAAACAATTAAAAGAACTTAAAATGGCTTGTGCCCAATATGGGCCCACGGCACCTTTTACGGAGGCTGTGTTACAGTCCGTAGCAGCCCATACTTTGCCTCCGGCAGACTAGAAAAATATATGCAGAGCTTGTTTATCTGGTGGAGATTTTTTAATATAGAAATCTGAGTATTCTGAGTTCTGTGCCCAACAACATGAGGAGAATAGAAGACAGCAGAGGCCCATTGATTATGCTATGCTTACTGGTTCTGATAGATATGCAAATTTAGATGAACAACTCATGTTTGCTCCCAAGGTTTATGACCAGATTCGTTTTTTAGCCTTTCAGGCTTGGAGAAAGTTACCCAGAAGTGGAGTTAAAAAAGAGGAATTATCTAAGATTAGGCAGGGCCCTGACGAACCTTTTCAAGATTTTGTTGCTCGTCTTTTGCAAGCTGCCTCGCGCTTAGTTGATGACTCCGATGCTGGAACAATTTTAGTTAAGCAATTAGCGTTTGAAAATGCTAATAGTATATGTCAGACTGCCATTAGACCCTGGAGAGCTAAGGCTAACATAAATGATATGGTCAAAATCTGTGCTGATATTGGTTCAGGGTATGTTCAAGGGGTTGCTATGGCAGCTGCTATGAAAGGGGTACCTTTACAACAATATCTTGCTCAACAGCAACGAGCTCGAGGTAGAGGTCGAGGCAGAAGGGTACCAGTTTCCCCGGGGAGTTGTTACAATTGTGGACAGGCAGGGCATCATTTTCGTCAATGTCAATTTAATAGACCTCCAGGACAAGCAACAGAGGGTCCTAAAAGACAGGTACCTAATCAAATTTGTCCTCGGTACAGGAGAGGATTGCATTGGTCCTCTGAATGTCGATCACAGACCGACATTGATGGCAATTCATTAACTAATTCGGGAAACTTAAAGCGGGGCCCGCCCCGGGCCCCGAAAAAGATTTACGGGGCATTCAGCAATCAAGACAGTCAGGAGTCAAAGGAATCAGTTCCCTTGCCAGAGCCACTACAGGAAGTGCAGGACTGGACCTCGCCACTACTAGACATGTGGTCTTAACACCTGAAATGGGAATTCAATTAATAGGTTCTGGAATTTATGGCCCCTTGCCAGATAGTACTTTTGGTCTACTACTGGGCCACAGTAGCCTTACTAAGAAAGGTTTAATTGTTCATCCCGGAGTCATAGATTCTGACTATACCGGAGAAATTAAAATTATGACCTCTACTCAGACTAAAATAATTGATCTTCCCATTGGCACACGTATAGCCCAGTTACTAATTATTCCATTTTGTAATGTGTCTAATACTATAATTAAATCCTCTTCCAGAAATACTGGAGGGTTTGGCTCATCTGATGCCTATTGGGTTCAAGCTATAAAAAGTCAAAGACCAGAAATGTCTTTAAAAATACAAAGAAAAAAGTTTACAGGCCTGCTGGATACAGGAGCTGATGTTTCTGTTATATCCCTTTAACATTGGCCCAGTACATGGCCTGTCAATGAAACTACGACATCCTTACAAGGGATTGGACAAAGTAAATCCCCCCTACAAAGTGCTTCTATATTAGTATGGGAAAATATTCAGGGACAAACAGGGGAATTCCAGCCATATGTGGTGGACGGTCTGCCAGTCAATTTGTGGGGACGAGATGTTATGAGTGCCATGAAATTGTATATTGGAGGCCCTGATTCTTTTTGATGGGGCCTTGACCATTCCTGTCCTACATGCAGATCCTATATCATGGAAATCTGACGATCCTGTGTGGGTGGATCAATGGCCCCTTCCTTCTGAAAAATTACAAGCTGCTCATCAGCTGGTGCAGGAACAGCTGTCAGCTGGCCATATAGAACTTTCTAATTCCCCTTGGAACTCACCTATTTTTGTTATCAAAAAGAAGTCAGGAAAATAGAGACTTTTACAGGACTTACGGAAAGTTAATAGTACTATGCATACCATGGGTGCCCTACAACCAGGTCTGCCAACTCCTATGGCTATTCCAAGCGGAACGCACAAATTGATAATTGATTTAAAAGATTGCTTTTATACAATACCTTTACATCCCAAAGATAAGGAGAGATTTGCTTTCAGTATCCCCTCTACAAATTTGAAGGAACCTATGCTTAGATATCAATGGAAAGTATTGCCACAAGGTATGGCCAATAGTCCTACTTTATGTCAAAAATTTGTAGCTCTAGCCATCGCTCCAGTCAGAGCTCAATATCCTGATGTTTATATTATACATTACATGGATGATATTTTGCTAGCCCATTCTTCCCAGTATGCTCTTACCAATGCTTATGGGGCCTTACAAAAATCTCTTAAACAATTTGGATTAGTGATAGCAGATGATAAAGTACAAACCCACGTACCTTGTAATTATCTAGGTTTCTCCTTATACCCTAAAGAATTTAAACCTCAAAAGATTGCAATTCAAACCGAACATTTGAAAACTCTTAATGATTTTCAAAAATTGCTTAGAGATATTAAATGGATACGTCCTTCCTTACGTATTACCACAGCCCAATTGCGTCCTCTTTTTGAAATTTTACAAGGGGATGCTGATCCTGCTTCACCTCGAAAGCTGACACCTCAAGCTGTTCAAGCTCTTAAAATAGTTAATGAAGCTCTTTCACAAGCTCAGCTTTCTTATTGTGATTATTCTCAACCTTGGAAGTTAATTATCTTAGCTACTCCACATACTCCTACTGGAGTATTGTATCAACAAGGAATCTTGTATTGGATCCATGGTCACATGTCTCCTTCCCGTAGTTTAGCTCCTTATTATATTTTAGTTGCTCAAATAATTCAGAGTGGTAGGAAATTAAGTGTGTTACATCTAGGGAAAGATCCTGATAAAATTGTAGTTCCTTACACAGCGGAACAAACTGAATGGTTACTGAATTGTACTAATGAGTTTCCTTTGGCCCTTGCTAATTTTATGGGTAGAGTAACTTATCATTTACCTAACGATAGGTTACTTCAATTTGCAAGTACTACTGCATTTATTTTTCCTAAGAACAT
>JAAGEH010000058.1:755936-766327 GCA_011751065.1 Lasiurus cinereus
GTGGTAAAAGATATTCCACATTCACTGCATTTATAAGGCTTTTCTCCTGTATGAACTCTCTGATGTCTACAAAGGTGGATCTTAGTTTTAAAGGATTTCCCACATTCACTGCATTGAAAAGGGTTTTCTCCAGTGTGAACTCCCTGATGATATTGGAGGCCATTGCTACTTATAAAAATTTTCCCACATTTATCTCATTGATAAGGCTTTTCTCCTGTGTGAACTCTCTGATGATATTGGAGACTAGTTCTCCTTGTAAAAGACTTTCCACATTCACTGCATTTATAAGGATTTTCTCCAGTGTGAATTCTTTGATGACAACGAAGGTCACTGATAGTGATAAAAGACTTCCCACATTCACTGAAGTGATAGGGCCTTTCTCCAATGTGCACTCTCAGACAATGGCAAACTTTAGTGCTACTGTTGTAAGCTTTCCCACACTCACTACATTTATAAGGGTTTTCTCCAGTGTGAACCCTCGGATTACAATGAAGGCTAATGCTATTGCTAAAAGATTTCCCACACTCATTGTACTCAGCAGGCCTTTCTCCTGTATGAACTCTCTGATCATAATGGAGGGCACTGCTATGGGTAAAAGCTTTTCCACATTCATTGCACTCATAAGTCCTTTCTCCAGTGTGAAAACCTTCCTGATTACACAGGCTATTACTACTGCTAAAAGCTTTCCCTTATTCATTGCATTGATAAGGTCTTTCTCCAGTGTGACCTCGCTGTTGATAATGAAAGCTAGAAAATTTGGTAACACTTTTTCCACATTCAGAGCACACAAAACATTGACTTCCAACATGGATATCCTTTTCCTGAATAAATGTGTGGGTGCAACTAATGTCTTTCTTGCATACTTTTCTGGTGCAATAATTTTTTTTCCTTTGAAACATTATCCCACATGTCAAAACAGCATTTGGATTGTTCCTAGTCTGAGTAGCCTTTAGGTGGAGAGGTCCTGACCTGGTAAGGACACCCTGCCCAATCTCCTCGCATGTAAAATGATTCTGGGACACATTGAAATTGCAGCTGTTTGCAAGTGAGTTCCTTCCCACACCTCTAAGGAAAGTCTTCTCTCTCACATGCTGCTGGTGAAATTTTACACTGAAATAAAATTGTTTTGCACATGCCCCACACCTCATCAGTATCTGTCCGTATTGGGTTCCCTGCTTCTACATCACGTGGAAAATGTTTCCCAAGACAAGCCCACAACTCTCACAGGGGTGGCTCTTCTGGGAAGATACAGCTACCTTAGGATTCCTTGCCTCTGATACTCTTACAGAAACCTGTTCAGTTGGGGCCTCCACATTCTTTGCTCCACAGCAGCAACCTGAACAAAAGGAAACGAAGGTAAAGTACATGTTGACCTCATAAAATCAGATTATCTTCACCAAAAATGTTTATTTGTCCTGAATAAACCTGAATCCACAGAAAGATTTTTAAGACAAGTGAAGTAAACTCTGAGAAAATGGCTGTTCTACATAACATGGCCCCAAAGATCAGTTGATCAGGAAAATCTCACCAACAGAGGGACAGAAGCACAGGACTAGATATAAAAAAGAGAGGAAGGCTCTACTCATTGTTCCTGCACAAACAGCTTCCTTAAGGACCTTATATCCTGGCCATGTGTGTCTGTGTAGAATAATTTAAAGGTGTTCAAAGCCATAAAAATTAATTGCATTAGAGCACATGAAGTTCAACGTCAATATAATTATACGAGTGCACTCAAAGGTGCTGCAGGCACAGACCAAAGTTGATTTTAGTAAAGAGAGACCTTTGAAAGAGGCAGAGGTGCAAAGTCCAGAGGGGTTAACATTATCTGTTTGCTGGGAATCCGAGTAGAAATGATCACTATTAGAACTGAGTCGTAGGCAGCGTATCAACATAAGCACAAACAAGCATAACTGGGTAAGGACTGGGCCACTGTAACAAAACACAGGGTTTCTAACTGTGAATGTGACAAAGGCCAGCCGTGAATTCCTCCCCAACTCTTCACCAAGGCAAGACCGCCCATGGGTCCACTGTGTCATTCATAAAGTCACGTTTCTTCTGTGATGCACAAAGGATTCTTCCCCTTAAATCCCATTTGAGCCATTGCACGGGATAAATGATGCAAATCTTCAACAATAACAGAAAAGTTGGATGTTCAACACTGTGGTAGACCAACAAAGGACAAATGAGATCACAGAGAAAAGACCTATCTGAGTGACATCAGCAAGATGGCAGGATCAGAGATATGAGCACCTTGCCCATCCCAGTGTAAGTAGACAGCTATCTATGAACAAAAATCCCATAGGTAAGGGGAATAAGAGTACCATGAAGACAAACAGTATTACTAAACACAAATAAAGTACTGTATAGAAAGGATGACTGGAAAGACTGAGTGAACAGTTTTTTTAAGATACCTAGAGTCAAAATAAGGGTCAGAGTTACCTCCAAGAGCCACTGTGCTTCTTCTATCATTGACCCTAGTGGCCTATTCTTCAAGAAATACTGGAAATTTTTGTGTTTAAAAACCACAGAATGGCCAAAACTGGTTTGGCTCAGTGGATAGAGCGTCAGCCTGCGGACTGAGAGGTTCCAGGTTCGATTCCGGTCAGGGGCATGTACCTCTGTTGTGGGCACATCTCCAGTGTGGGGCGTGCAGGTGGCAGCTGATCGATGTCTCTCTTTCTTTGATGCTTCTAACTCTCTATCCCTCTCTCTTCCTCTCTGTAAAAAAATCAATAAAATATATTTAAAAAACACAAACAAAAACAAAACACAGAATAGCCCTGACCAGTTTGGCTCAGTGGATAGGAGGGTCCCAGGTTCAATTCCGATCAAGGGCATGTATCTTGGTTGCTGGCACAACCCCAGTAGGAGGTATGTAGCAGGCAGCTGACCGTTGTTTCTCTCTTATTGATGTTTCTAAGTCTCTATCCCTCTCTCTAAAAAATCAATAAAATATATTAAAAAATAAAAATAAAAAACACAGAATGCTTTGTCCACTGTGGTTCAGCTGGTTGGAGCATCATCCTACATACCAAAGCATCGAATATTCAATTTCCAGTCAAGGCATCTATCAGTATGTGGGTTCCGCTTCCAGTTAGCTTGTGTGAAGAACACAGCCGATTGACGTTTCTCCCTCACACTGATGTTTCTCTCTCTCTCTCTCTCTCTCTCTCTCTCTCTCTCTCTCTCTCTCTCTCTCTCTCTCTCTGTCTCCTCATCTCTCTTCCTCTCTATCTGAAATCAATAATGAATAAAAAAGAATTTCAAGGTAGCCCAACACAAAAGAGAACTCAAAAAAGTCTAGAGACAAAGTAGATAATGAGACAACCTATTAAAAATCATGTATAAAATTCAGAAAATGCAACTATAAGAGGAAATTATATAGGGATAAATACCTACATTATGAAAAAAGATCTCAAAAAACCTAACCTGCCATCTCAGAAATCTGAAAACAAAACAAGAAAGTAAACCCAAAGATAGAAAAGGAACGAAACAATAAAAATTTGAACAAACATCAATAAAAGGGAGATAAGACAAAATAAAAGAATACCTAACAGGTACTTTTGTAAAAAAAAAAAAAAAATTGGCAAAGCTGAGTTAGACTAAAGCAAAAAATCAAAACAAACTAAAACAAGCCTAAAAGAAATGAAAGGTAAGACATTACAAAGCATCATAAAAGATGTTGATGTTAGGAGACGACATGACTCTTCATATCAAAATTTGTCAAGATCCCATATGAGCTTCTGAAATTAATAAACAAATTCGGAGCCTGGCCAGCTAGCTCAACTACTGAGTGTGTGGTCCCGATGCACTATGGTTGTGGGTTTGATCCCCCATCAGAGCACATGGAGGGGACAGCCAATAAATGCTTAGATGGGTAGAACAGGAGCTCAAAATTTCCCTCTCTTTCTCTGTCTCCCTTCCTGTCTCTAAAATCAATAAATAAAGGTTCTCCAGCACAGGTCAGTGACTGAGCATTGACCCATGACCTAGGAGATCACAATTACATTCCTTGTCAGGGGACATGCACAGACTGCTGGCCCACTCTCCAGTGGGGGCGGGTGCAGGAAGCAGCAAGTCAATGACTCTCTCATTATTCATGTTTCTATTTCTCTCCTTCTCTTCCTTTCTGAAATCAACACAGTATATTTTAAAAATAAATAAATATATAATTTAAAGAATAAATAAATAGCCCTGGCCCCATTGCTCAGTGCGGAGAGTGCCTGCCTGTTCACTGGAAAGTCATAGGTCCGATTTCCAGTAAGGGGTAGGTAAGTGGGTTTCAGGTTCAAAACCCGTTCTGAGTGGGACATATGTGGGAGGCAACCAATTGATGTTTCCCTCTCTGCCTCTTTCTTCTTCCCCGCCCCCATCTTTCTCTCTCTTTCTCTCTCTCTGCCTGCCTCTCCCTTTTTCTCTCTCATTAAGAAAAAAAAAATCAATGGAAAACACATTCTCACTATTCAGGTAAAGATAAAAGAATAAAGAACTAAATTCAGAAAAGTTACAGGAGAATAGATCCAATATGGTGGTGTAGTCAAGAGCCTATATTCTCTGCATCTCACAATCACATCAAAATTACAACTAAAATGCAGAACAACCATCAGCCAGAACTGCTGGAAAGCTGGCTGAATGGAAGTCTTCTGAGTAGAGAGGTAAAGAACGCAGCATATTGAGACTTGTAGGTGGTACAGAGGCACGGAAGGTGCTGGTCATTTGGGCCACATTATTTATTGGGAGAGAGGTCGTCTCTGCCTAGGTTACCTGGAGGAGCAAGGGGTCCCAGTCACATAGCAGACACCCAGCCCAGGGTCCCAGAACTAAGAAAGAAAGTCCCTATGGCAGTAAGAACTACGGGCTGTAAAAGCCAGTGTGAACTAGGGCTGAGTGACACCGAGGCTATAGGAAACCCATCCTCTTACAATGCCAGCACCACAAACTGAAATTATAATCTCCTGCTTCCTCTATCCTCCAGGGGCAGGCGAACCTAAGGGAGAGGGATAGATCAAGACACGTAGAAGAAACTGGACTGACTGGCATGGGGGAAGGAAGTCAAGGGCGGCATTCTCCCAGACAGGTGCTCGCAGAGGTCATTATACCTTGGCTGTGACATCCCATGACTGACAACCATTTCTGTTTGCTCGGCCCTGGTGATTCCCTGAGACCTCACCCCATCCAATTTACTACCCTACTGAAGCTATGTGCAGCAGCTTTTGTATATGAATGGATTGTCCTTGCTCAGGCTAAAACCTGTCAAACAAATTGCAGTTGGGTCAGGGAGCCCCAAACCTGTCAATAAAAGGCCAAAGACACAACAACCAGCACTAGCCTTCCTTGCTTCACAGCTGGGCCTCGTCGGGACACTTCCAAACCTGATACAAAGATGAGAATCTGTAGATTTCTCTGTTGATCCAGTTGAGTGGCTTCAGGCAGAGACTGGCTTTATACCTCCCTGGAAGCCTAAGAGCCAGTGTACCTAGTGTCATACCATACCAGCTTACAACTCTTCACATCCATAAGCAACAAACTCAAGGGGCAAACTCATAGACACTAAAACCCCACTAAAGTAAGTTCTGTTCCATAGGCTGTTTCCTACTCTGCAGCTCCCACTGTAGTTGCAGTAACCCCCATAGATGCTAAAAGTCTCAACAAAATTCTAGCAAATCGGATCCAACATTACATTAGAAAGATCATACAACATGACCAAGTAAATGTATTCCAGGGATGAAATGCCAGTACAATAAACATGATGCATCAAATAAACAAACTGAAGGATGAAAATCACACAATTATATCAATATATGCAGAAAGAGCATTTGACAAAATCCAACAACCTTTCTTGATAAAAACTCTCAGCAAAGTGAGGAGTACAGGGATCATACCTCAAAATAAAAAAAGCCATACCTGACAAATATACAGCCAACATCATACTCAAGGGGCACTAACTAAAATCGTTTTCCCTAAGAACAGGAACAAGACAGGAATGCGCATTTTCACCTCTCCAGCTCGATACAATACTGGAAGTGCTAACCATAGTGATCAGACAAGAAGAAAAAATGAAAGGCATCCAAATTGGAAAAGAAGTAAAACTGTCATTATTCGCAGATGACATGATATTGTATATAGAAAACCCGAAAGACTCCATAAAAAACTACTAAATACGTATAATCAATGCATTCAGCAATGTGGCAGGATACAAAATGAACACCAGAAATCAATGGCTTTTTTATACACTAATAATGAACTCAAAGAAAGAAAAACAAACAAACAATCCAATCTACCACTGCAACAAAAAAATTAGGATACCTAGGAATAATCTTAATTAAGGAGGTAAAAGATTTGTACTCAGAAAACTATAGGAAGTTGAAAAAAGAGATAAAAGATATAAACAAATGGAAGAATATACCGTGTTCATGCATTGTTAGAATCAGCATCATTAAAATATCCACACTACCCAAAGCAATCTATAGATTAAATGCAATACTCATTAAGACACCAAGGGCATATTTCAAAGACCTAGAACAAACTCTCCAAAAATTCACATCAAAAAGAAAAAAAAAGCTCAAATAGCCACAGCAATATATATTTTTTAAATATGTTTTATTGATTTTTTTACAGAGAGGAAGGAAAAGGGATAGTTAGAAACATCAATGAGAGAGAGACATCGATCAGCCGCTTCCTGCACGATCCCTAACTTGGGATGTGCCCACAACTAAGATACATGCCCCTGACCAGAATCGAACCTGGGACCCTTCAGTCTGCAGGCCAATGCTCTACCCACTGAGCCAAACCGGTTTCAGCATAGCAGCAGCAATACTGACAAAGAAGAACAAAGGTGGAGGGATCACAATGCTAGATACCAAACTATATTACAAAAATGCCTGGTACTGGCACAACAACAGACTTATAAAACAATGCAACAGGACAGAGACCCCAGAAATCATCCCAAGCCATTATTTTCAATTAATATTTGACAAAGAAATCAAGAGCATACAATGGAATCAAACAGTCTCTTTAAAAAATGGTGTTGGGAAATTTGGTCAGATACCTGCAAAAAAATGAAACTACATCAACAACTTATACTGTACATAAAAACAAAGTCAAAATGGCTAACGGATTTAAATGTAAGACTCTATAGGCAATAAAATAGCATGTATGTGTCATAGCAATATGTTCACGATCACAATTCCTAGGGCAATGGAGACTAAGGAGAAAATAAACAAATGGACAAAATCAAAATAAAAAGCTTCGGCACAGTAAAAGAAAACATCAGCAAAAGTAAGATCACTGCCTGGGAGAACATATTTGCCAATTACATTTCAGATAAGTGTTTAATCTCCAAAATTAAAAGAGAACTCATACCTTAACAAATGGAAGATAAACGATCTAATAAAAAAAATGGGCAAAGGACCTAAATAGATAATTTTCAAAAGAGGCCACACAGGCCGAGTAACATATAAAAACATGCTTAAAGTCACTAATCATCTGAGAGACGCAAATCAAAACAACAATGAGATATCATCTCACACCTGTCAGGATGACTATCATCAACTAATTGACAAATGACAAGTACTGGCAAGGATGTGGACAAAAAGGAACCCTCGTGCACTGCTGGTAGGAATGCAGACTGGTGCAGACACTGTGGAAGACAGTAGGGCGTTTCTTCAAAAAGTTAAAAATGGAACTTCTATTTGACCCAACAATCCCACTTCTAGGACTATATCCCAAGAAACCAGAAACAACAATCAGAAAGAATAAATGCACCCCTATGTTCATAGCAACACAATTCACCATAGCTAAGATTTGGAAATAGCCTAAATGCCCATCAACAGATGAGTGGATTAGAAAACCAGGGTACTTCTACACAATGAAATACTATGCTGCTATAAAAAAGAAGGAATTCTTACCATTTAAGCAGCATGGATGGAACTGGAGAGCATTATGCTAAGTGAAATAAGCCAGACAATGAAATAAAAATACTACATGATCTTATTCATTTATGGAAAATAAAGAACATTATAACCTGATGAATAAAAAGATAGATACAGAGGCAGTGAAGCATTAAATAGTCTGTCATATTACAGCAAGGAGAGAAACCAAGATGGCAGCATAGGTGAACACCTAAACTGCTGCCTTCCACAACAATTTCAAAAATACAGCTAAAAGAGAGAACGGACATCATCCAGAACCACAGAAAAGCTGGCTGAGTGGAAATTCTACAACTAGAAGGAAAGAGAGGGGCTCATGGAGACTCAGAAGAGCTACAAAAAGCTCAGGTACAGAGACATGCGTGTAGAGAGGGTGGGCGGAAGAGTGCCTGGTTGGCTTCCTCTAGCAGAAGGAAACTGAACTCCCAACTGCACTGAACCCCAGTTCTGACTGCACTGAACCCCAGTTCCGGGCAAGACTCATATGGGGGGCATCTGGACTGTCGTGAAAAGGGAGGAGTGCTTGGAAACTTAGGGGAGCTACAAAGGTAGAGGTCTGGAGGCTCGCAAGTGCTAGTGCATAGAAAGGGTTGAAGCCATTACTGAGACCTAGAATCTTGAAAGCAAGAGAAAAACAGTTACCGAAAAGGGAGCGCCCATACAATTGTCAGCTGATTTCTCAATAGAAACTATGCAGGCCACATAGGAGTGGCAAGAAATATTCAAAGTGATGAATAGCAAAAAACTGCAAACAAGAATACTCTACCTAGCAAAGCTATCATTCAGAATTGAAGAGCAGATAAAGAGCTTCACAGATAAGAAAAATCTAAAGGAGCCGAAACCGGTTTGGCTCAGTGCATAGAGCCTCAGTCTGCAGACTGAAGGGTCCCAGGTTCGATTCCAGTCAAGGACATGTATCTTGGTTTTGGGCACATCCCCAGTAAGGGGCATGCAAGAGGCAGTTGATCAATGTCTCTCTCTCTGATCAATGTTTCTCACTCTTTATCCCTCTCCCTTCCTCTCTATAAAAAAATTCAATAAAATATATTTAAAAGAAAAGAAAAAGCTAAAGGAATTCATCAACACCAAACCATTATTATTGAAATGCTGAAAGGTACTCTTTAAGAAGAGAAAAAAGAAGAAGAAAAAGGAAAAGATAAAAATTATGACAACAGCCGAAACGGGTGTGGCTCAGTGGATAGAGCATCGGACTGTGGATCGAAAGGTCCCGGGTTCAATTCCGGTCAAGTGCATGTACCTGGGTGGCGGGCACATCCCCAGTAGGGGATGTGCAAGAGGCAGCTGATTGATGTTTCTCTCTCATGGATGTTTCTAACTCTCTATCCCTCTCCTTCTCACTTCCTCTCTGTAAAAAAATAAATAAAATAAATCAATAAAATATATTTAAAAAAAATTATGACAACAAATACATATCTATCAACAAGTGAATCTAAAAATTAAGTGAATTAAAAAATTTGATCAACAGAATAAACTGGTGAATATAATAGAATCAGGAGCACAGAAAGGGAGTGGACTGATAATTCTTAGGGGGAAAGGGGGTAGGGGTGTACAGGGAGAAACTGGACAAAAATCATACACCTGCCAAGACCGGTTTGGCTCAGTGGATAGAACGTCGGCCTGCAGACTGAAAGGTCCCAGGTTCGATTCTGGTCAGGGGCATGTACCTTGCTTGCGGGCACATCTCCAATATGGGGTGTGCAGGAGGCGGCTGATCGATGTCTCTCTCTCATCGATATTTCTGACTTTCTATCTCTCTCCCTTCCTCTCTGTAAAGAATCAATAAAATATATTTTTTTAAAAAAATCATACACCTATGGATGAGGTCAATGGGAGGGAGGTAAGGGTAGAGGGAAGGGTGGGAGCTGGGTGGAGGGGAGCTATGAAGGGGAAAAAAGAGAAATAAATGTAATAATTTGAATAATAAAGATTTAATTTAAATAAATAAATAAAAATCTGATGATCAGAATAAACTGGTGAATATAATAGAATCAGGGGCTTAGAAAGGGAATGGACTGACAATTCTCAGGAGGAAAGAGGTGAGGGGTGTATAGGGAGAGACTGGACAAAAATCATACACCTATGGATGAGGACAATGCGGGGGGGAGGTAAGGGCAGAGGCTGGGGTGGGGGCCAGGTGGAGGGGAGCTGGAGGGAAAAAAGAGGAACAATTGTAATAATCTGAATCATAAAGATTTATTAAATAAAAGAAATTACAGCGGGAAGGCTGGGGAGTGTTAGGGAGGGGAGGAAAGATATTAACCGAAGGATTTGTATGCATGCATATAAGTATAACCAATGGACACAAGACTTTGGGCCTGGGGGGGAAGAGGGCGTGTGCCAGGGATTAGGGGTGGCTGGGAGAAGGTCAACAACAGAAAAAAAGATTTATGTACTACTATTTGTAATACTTTTAACAATATAATAAGAAGTACTATAGTGCAG
>JAAGEH010000058.1:771327-790976 GCA_011751065.1 Lasiurus cinereus
TTAAAGCCCTTTCTGCGCCTTCATTGGCTCAGATTGGTGACATTCCACGGCTGTATTTCCTCTGCTGACCCCAGGAATGGATTTGGGGACAAATAGCCCAAGAACACACCAAGTATACTCAGTGCCCTCCAGCGCTTTCAGGGGAGGTGATTTCTAGGGTAAATTTGTTTCTGGGGCACCAGCTGGCTTCTTTTAGCTATTGGATTTGCATATCTTTCTTCAGGACCTGCTCCTCTTGAATGGCAGGCATTGTGTCTTCATTCAGGACATTTAGCTGTGTCTCCTTTAGACCATACGTAGTAGCAGGGTGAAGTTTCTCAAGTCTCTAACTCTCTAATCTGCCTCCATTGAATCCATTATACAAAGATAATGTCACAAAACAGAAACTCATAAGAGAACCCACTTCTTTTTTTAATGCAATTTTTATTTATTTTAACAACTGCATTTAATATGGGAAAGTGAAATATACAACAGCATAAACAGCATACCAGAGGCAGCCTTGAAAAAAAACATGCTGAAGAGAAACTAATCTGACAACAGGACTATGCCTGGTTTAACCCTAAAGCGTTCAGTTTTCCTTTTAAACTATATACAAATACAGTAATCCCTGAAGGATTTGGCAAAAATTTATTTTCTATTTGCAGCCTTTAAAAGTAGACACTGATTTACATAAAATGAAGCTGAATCTCAGAGCATGCAAAATAAATAAATAAATAAATAAATAAATAAATAAATAAATAAATACAGCCAAAACAGGTTTGGCTCAGTGGATAGAGCATTGGCCTTCGGACTGAAAGGTCCCAGGTTCAATTACGGTCAAGAGCATGTACCTTGGTTGCAGGCACATCCCCAGTAAGGGGCATGTAGGACGCAGTTGATAAGATGTTTCTCTCATCGATGTTCCTAACTCTCCATCCCTCCCCCTTCCTCTCTGTAAAAAAATCAATATATATATATATATATATTTTTTTTAAATGAACACAAATAAGCCTAAATCCAGCAATCCTGAGTGGGGACGAGGAAGGTACTTTCACAGGTGTCCAAGGTGCATCATCAATGTGGTCATTACAGTCACCGCCCTGCCCCAGCACGCAGGCCAGTGTCTGCACTGCATAGAGCCCGCCTGTGCCCTGGGCCCTATCACACACAACTCAACAGTGAACAGTGAAGAGTGGTCTTCACAGACACCTGCATCCACCTCCAGAGTGCCCTGCAGCCATGTGGATGTAAGGCCTCATGTTTATTTGGGGTAAATCATTTAGGGAGTCACTTTAACAATAATGTTATTCATTCTTTCAAAGTAGGGAGAATTTTTAAACATATTTTTATATATATATTTTTTTCTTTATATAAACAGTTTATTTACTCTAAACAGCAACACAGACAAAACGCCATATAAACACAAAGGAAGTGATGCGAAAACAAGAGGCTGGCTGACTTTGGATCTGAGGCTTATAGCAACACAACCCGGGTTCTGCAGAGAGAAGGACAGAGGCGCAAGGGAAGGGGACAGGCCGATTTCCTTTTCATACAGCCAGCTGGAGGGTAGTGAAGCTCTGACAGGGGAAGCATGCCTGCACCCGCGAGCAAAGGGAACTGAAAGGAAATGAACTCCCCTCCATCCTGTCCTATAGGGCTGGGACCCCTGCCTAAAACCCCTCCCTTTTCTGGGAGGGGCCACAGGGGTGCCAGCAATGTCTTAACTTCCCCGACCCCCACCCAAATGGACCAATGAAGCTCCAGGGACACAGCTAAGGTCCTAATTAGGCTTAACCACAGAAAGACCCCAATTCAAGTGACCCATCTCTGTAGCCTTCCTCACTTTCCCAAGCCCCCTAATTATCCTACCCCATAAAACTCATTGTTTCCAACCGGTCCGCTCTCTCACCTCGCTGCTGCGTCAGAAAGAGGCTGAGAGCCAAACCCGGGTTTGAATAAAGACTCTTTGCTTTTGCATCGGAAAAGGCTCCTTAGTGGTGGATTATTGGGGACCCCGAACTCTGGGCACAACAGAACTAGCTCCTCAGGGACTCATAGAAGTATAAAAGTTTATCATTTTACAGCAGTTGAAATACTGACATCAATATTAAAATAAAAGCAAGTTTTACATAACAATCAAAATACAAAAGACTGAAGAAAGAGACCCTGTATGAAAAACTGGGCAATTCAGCAAGTGGAGAACTGTGTACCAGTGGCGGAAATGGAAAATGGCGCCCGCCCACCTCCCCTAGGTGACTATTAATTGTATAGAGCAACTGCTAGATCTGCAAATGTTGTAAACAAGTTCTTGCCAAACCAATCCCTTCCTTTTGATGTTGCCGCAGGTCGCTGCTTATGAGGGTGCAAACTTCTTGGCTTGAACCCTTTTCTCATATTCCACTCTGTTTTGGCAATAAATTGTGTAGGCCTCTGCTTGAGCTGGATCTTGAATATTTGGTTCATTTAGAAGTTCTTGTATTCCTAATAAGATCTGCTTAATTGTGATGGCTGGCCTCCAGTCCTTGTCTTCCTCGAGGATGGACAAGCACACAGTGCCCGAAGGGTACACGTTTGGGTGAAATAATGGTGGTTCAAATTTGCATTTTGGAGGTGAGGATGGGTAGTCATCTTTGAAGAGCACGCGTAGTTTAAATAAGCCTCCTTCCCAAGGGGTCCCTTTTTCCCCTGGAATGGCACACTCCCAGTTCATGAGGTTCATCGTGCCGTCGGGGTTTTTTGTTGGGACAGCTACAAAACCAAATGGGTGGTCTTTTCTCCAAGCTTTCCTCTCCTGGGCGAGTCTGCTGAGGGCGATCCCCGACATATTCAAAGTCCTAGTGCGGCCGCGGCCCGGCGAGTGAGGCGGACAAAGCGGCAGCGACGGAGGCGGCATGGCACTTCCTTTGTCTCGGGACTTCCCTCCCGAGCCCGCTCCAAGCGCCTTTTTTAATATATTTTATTGATTTTTTACAGAGAGGAAGGGAGAGAGATAGAAAGTCAGAAACATCGATGAGAGAGAGACATCGATCAGCTGCCTCCTGCATGCTCCACAGTGGAGATGTGCCCGCAAGCAAGGTACATGCCCCCAACCGGAATCGAACCCGGGACCCTTCAGTCTGCAAGCCAACGCTCCATCCACTGAGCCAAACCGGTCTTGGCAACATTTTTTTTTTAAATATATTTTATTGATCTTTTACAGAGAGGAAGGGAGAGGGATAGAGAGTTAGAAACATCGATGAAAGAGAAATGTCAGCTGCCTCCTGCACACCTCCTACTGGGGATGTGCCCGCAACCAAGGTACATGCCTTTGACTGGAATCGAACCTGGGAGCTTTCAGTCCACAGGCCGACGCTCTATCCACTGAGCCAAACCAATTTCGGCTCAACTTCTTTTAGGATGCTTTCAACTTCTTTTCTCCTCTCAATGTAATCTTCTTCAGACTGGGCGCCATTCTTTTCTGCAATGCAATGGCTGTCTGTCTGTCTTAGATTCTCGGTTGGTGTCCTGTGGGGTCTGTGAGCCAGGGGGCTGTCACAGTGAGAACTCTTGAAGCTGCTCCTTCCAGACTCCTGCTGGGCATCAGGCAGGATTTTCTCCATGTCAGCATTATAAATAGAGACGAAGGCTGGCACGTTCTGCCTTTCCCATTACTGCTCAAGTGCATCCCGGGAGTCCTGGAAGGAGGGCGGTTGGGCCCCGGTTTGTTGAGTGTCAGGCGCTCAGAAGTGGACCACAGGAGCTGGAACATGAACTCTGGGAAAAGGAGGCCAAGCACCATCAGCTTGAGACCCTGACTGACCAAGAGCATCTGCTTCTGAAGCCACGGGAAGTGTCAGCTCAGCCTGGGTTGCAGTGTGGATAAGGTGGCCAAGAGAAACGTGAAAAATGCTCAAAGTGACTGATCATCAGAGAGATGCCAATTAAAGCAACAATTAGGTATCACCCGACCACTGTCAGAATGGCTGCCATCAACAAATCAACAAAGGACAAGTGCTGGGGAGGATGTGGAGAAAAGGAAACCCTAGTTCACTGCTGGTGGGAACACAAACTGGTGCAGCCATTATGGGAATCATTATGCACTTTCCTCAAGAAATTTAGTATGGAACTGCCATTTATTCAGTGGTTCCATTTCTAGGAGTATATCCTAAGACACCAGAAACAATCCCATAGAATGTATGCACCCTTATGTTCATAGCAGCACAATTTACAATAGCACAGATGTGGAAACAGCCCACGTGTCCATCATTAGATGAGTGGATTAAAAAGCTGTGATACAGCCCCAGCTGGTTTGGTTCAGTGGCTAGAGCGTCACACTACAGACTGAAAGGTCCCAGGTTCTATTCAGGCCAAGGGTACATGCCCAGGTTGCAAGCTTGATGGTGGATCGCAGGAGGCAGCCAATCAGTGATTCCTTCTCAACCTTGATGCTTCTCTCTCTCCCTTTTGTTTCTTCTCTGAAATCAATAAAAATATTTTAAAAAAAAAAAACACCTGTAGAACATTTATAACATGCAATAGTAAACAGCAGTAAAAAAGAAGAATCTGCCCAAACCGGTTTGGCTCAGTGGATAGAGCGTCGGCCTGCGGACTGAAGGGTCCCAGGTTCGATTCCGGTCAAGGGCATGTACATTGGTTGTGGGCACATCCCCAGTAAGGGGCGTGTAGGAGGCAGCTGATAAGATGTTTCTCTCATCGATGTTCCTAACTTTCTATCCCTCTCCCTTTCTCTCTGTGGAAAATCAATAAAATATATTTTAAAAAAAGAAGAAGAAGAATATGTACCCTCCCAAGCAGCGTGGAGGGACCTGAACAGCATCATACCAAGTGAAATAAGCAAGTCAGAGAAAGACAAGTATCACTTGATCTCACTCATATATTCAATCTAATTAACCAAATGAAGTGGTGAATGGAGTGGATTCAGAGACATGGAAGCATGGAATGGAGTGTAGAACCTCAGAGGGAGAAAAATGGAGGGTAAAAAAAAATAAAGAAAAAACAGCCTCTGGTTAGGATTAAACACACACACACACACACACACACACACACACACACACACACACAGTCAGCTGAACCTTGAGCATGTTCTTTTGTTCTCTGAAAGCAACGGGAAAGCTCTAGCTTGCTGGGTTCTGGGTCTGCTCTAATTTGTGTTTATGAATCTGTCTTCAGTCAGCTGTGTCCCTGGAAGCACTGATACTCCTCCGTGTAAGGTTCTCCTGCTTCACATGAGACAATAGCTTTTGGTGCTGTTGTAAGAAATGTCCAAATCTGTGGAGAAGTTTTCTAAGTTTATGAGATCCAAGTCAGCAACAGTGCCAGGAAGCAGAATAATAACAGATTAATGCTCAGGAGAATGGCAGTTTTGCACTTTTATTTTTTTTTAGACATTATATTCAAAGGAGAAGACATAAGGGGTTACATCACATTCACTGGTGACAAATTAGTAGGGAGAGCTAAGGAGGGAAATCTCTAACATTGGATAAAGAAAGGTAAAAAAAAATAGATATCAACTTCTTTTTAAGTTTAACGAATTGTTAACAGTTAATATTTAACCTAAGAACAATAACAATTGGGGCTCTGTGATCTTTTGTGTTGAGAAACTGTGCTCTTAGGAGTCTGTGAAACAGAAATGTCCCTGAAAATCCAAAGGTCTGTTATCCCAGATGCAAAAAGATGACACGCTATTAAGGTAAAATTTGCCCTTTGCAAAAAATAACAAAAACAAAAACCAGGTTAGGACATAACCCCTGTGAGTAGTTTTTACTTGGAAAATTTTAACTTCAAAGCATCCTCTATGGTTTCTTTTAGCCTCTGAGTTTGCAAGATGGGCCATGCCATGCCAGGCTCTCTGAGATTGCTAGGTTTACTGTGTGCCATCATTTTGTCCATACGGGGGATGTAGAGCCTGTGGGTTGAGGAGGAAATTCAATGGGTGGTTTATTCACTCCGGGACCCCATTGCTGACGTCCTCCCGAACACAATGGCCCCAGTATTGTTGGTGTTCCTGTATTGGGTCTCCTAGAAGAAGTCCCTCTTCAGGTCAATAAATCCATAGGTCCTAAATGAGGTAGAGGTATTTGTAACGACAGGAAAAGGTATTTTTCTTTGCTGTGGCCTTCCACAATTTATGAGCTGTGCCTGCTAATGAAACCCCAAGATTGTTGGCTCCTCTAATTCAATCAGCTCCTCTGTTCAAACTGCTGAACAAGGTAAGCTACTCTCAATGCTCCAGTCTTACAAACCCCTCCTTCCTGCTGTGGTCACACCTCCAGGATATTTTGCACCAAGAGGTTCCTAGTTTGTACAAAGTTTCCTTCCATCAACAAATCAACAAATGCTGGGGAGGATGTGGGAAAAAAGGGAACCCAGTTACTGCTGGTGGGAATGCAAACTGCTACAGCCATTATGGAAACCAGTTTGGAGTTTTCACCAAAAAAGAAATTAATATGGAAATGACATTTGACCCATTGATTCTACTTCTAGGAATATATCTGAAGACACCCAAAACAATCAGATAGAATGTATGCTCCCCTTTGTTCATAGCAGCACAATTTACAATAGCAATTTCGCGAGAGTGCCCAATAATAGAAGAGTGGATAAAAAACTGCAGTACATTTATACCATGGAATACTCTGCTGCAGTATTAGTGTGGTTTGGGATAAACCATTTGTGGAGTCACATTAATAATAAAGTGACCAGTGGCTATGAAGCACACTGCAGTAGCCAACTTCCCTCAGCTTCTCCATCCTGCCACCTCCGCCACCAAACAGTACCCCTCCCCCTCCCCTGATCACTGAAGTATGACCTTCAGTAACTCTAAATAAATAAACACTCTCCAGCCTTCCAGAATTTCTTACCCTTTCACACAGTATGGGGGGACCGGGAGAGCATTATGCTAAGAGAAATAAGTCAGAGAAAGGCAGTATCACTTGATCTCACTCATTTATGGAATCTAACCAAAAAATAAGATGCCTGGAGTGAATTCAGAGATATGGAAGCATGGAATGAAGAATGTCAGAGGGGAAGGGGGAGAGAGGGTAAAAAAAAGCAAAGAAAAAATATCCTCATACACACACACACACACACACACACACACACACACACACATAGTAAAAACTAAGTCACCTGAGCCTTGAGCATTTCCTTCTGTTCTCTGAAAGAAACAGGAAAGTTCTAGCTTGCCGGGTTCTGGGTCTGCACTACATTTGTGTTTATAAATCTGTCTTCTGTCAGTTGTGTCCCTGGAAATGCTGATAATCCTCCATGTGATTTTCTCCTGCTTGCCCAGTTGTTGTGAGAATTAAAAGAGAAAATGCTTAAAAATCTAACCAGGGAATCCTGGCAACAAGTACTCAGCTTGTTACGTTTATTGATCTTGGGAGGCCAGAGTAAGCGCCATCAGTCATCTGCGTGTCACTGAGATCCAGGGAGTTCCAGTGATTCTGCTGGAGATCCCCAGGTGGGACACCACAATGAGACCTGAGTGCCCACAGCACCTGTCTCCCTGCAGCACAATCAGTGGCTTCTTACAGATCCCATTTCTCACTAAAATGCACCCACAGACAAAGGTGTTTGTGGGCATTGGGGGATTGAGAAGTGCCTGGCCTGGCTGTGGTGCCAGGAGAAGGAGAGAGAATCCTCAATAATGAGAGAGAATCGCTGATCAGCTGCTTCCTACATTCCCCATACTAGGGCATCTACACTGGGGCGCAGGTATGTGCCCTAATTGTGAATGGAACTGTGAACTCCTTGATCATAGGTCCATGGGGAACTTTCTCTGCACCGTTCCAATTTTAGTATATGTGCTGCCAAAGCAAGTGCTCCACTGTCTTTTTGTTAAAGAAAATTGCCTCAAAAAATCAACAAAGGACAAGTGCTGGTGAGGATTTGTAAAAAAAGGAACCCTCGTGCACTGGTGGGAATGCAGACTGGTGCAACCACTGTGGAAAACAGTATGGAGTTTCTTCCAAGAGTTAAAAATGGATCTCCCATTTGACCCCATGATCCCACTTCTAGGATATATCTCAAGAGCTCAGAAACACCAATCAGGAAGGATATATGCACACCAATGTTGATAGCAGCACAATTTACAATAGCTAACATTTGGAAACAGCCTAAGTGCCCATCAGCAGATGAATGGATCAAAAAACTGTGGTACATCTACACAATGGAATACTATACTCCTATAAAAAAGGAATGGAATACTACACTGCTGTAAAAAAGAAGGAACTTTTACCATTTGCAACAGCATGGATGGACTGAGAGAGCATCATGCTAAGAGCAAAAGTAAATATCATATGATCTCTCTCATTTGTGGAATATAATGAACAACATAAACTGATGAAGAAAAATAGAGCCAGATGGGGAAAAAATATTCTAGAAGTAATCCTGTATTGGCAGAGTTTTAATATTTCCTACAACTTTTGTGATATTCTACTATGTTAGTACAATTTGGGCAATATTATTATACTTCCAATCCTTTTATTCTTGAAATATTAATGTTTATTGGATGTAATGTTGTTATATGTAATATAATTTTCCTTGGATAATTGACGTTTATTGCATGTAACATCCTATTTGAAATCAGTTTTCTTGAGATATTAATGTTTACTGCATGTAACATATTTAAGATTGTTTTTCTTGAAATATTAAGAAAAAAAATCTATAGGTATAAAAGCCAAGTGACCACATAACAGAATGTCCAGAACTACCAGTGGCTATGAAGCACAATGCAGCAGCCAACTGCCTTCAGCTTTGCTATCCTCCGCCCCCGCCACCAATCAGCACCCCCACCCTAATCACCAAAGTATGACCTTCAGTTAACTCTAAGTAAGTAAATGCTCTCCAGCCTTCATAGACCAAGAACCTGAATGATGAGTGATCAAGAGGAAAACTGCTCATGGTCTAGACAAGTGATGGGCACACTCATTAGTCAACAGAGTCAAATATCAACAGTACAACGGTTGAAATTTCTTGTGAGAGCCACATTTTTTAAACTTAAACTTCTTCTAACGCCACTTCTTCAAAAAAGACTAACCCAGGCCATGGTATTTTATTTTTATTTAATAAATCTTTATTGTTCAGATTATTACAATTGTTCCTCTTTTTCCCCCCATAGCTCCCCTCCACCCAGCTCTCACCCCTCCCTCTGCCCGTACCTTTCTCCCATTATCCTCATCCATAGGTGTACAATTTTTGTCCAGTCTCCCCCTGCACCCTCCCTCACCCCTTTCCCCCTGAGAGTTGTCAGTCCACTCCCTTTCTATGCCCCTGATTCTATTATATTCATCAGTTTATTCCGTTTATCAGATTTTTAATTCACTTGATTTTTAGATTCACTTGTTGATAGATAAGTATTTGTTATTCATAATTTTTATCTTTACCTTTTTCTTCTTCTTCCTCTTCTTAAAGAGTACCTTTCAGCATTTCATAAAATACTGGTTTGGTGTTATGAACTCCTTTAGTTTTTTCTTATCTGTGAAGCTCTTTATCTGACCTTCAATTCTGAATAATAGCTTTGCTAGGTAGAGTAATCTTGGTTGTGGGTTCTTGCTACTCATCACTTTGAATATTTCTCAACAGAAACTATGCAAGGCCACTCCCATCTAACCTGCATAGTTTCTGTTGAGAAATCAGATGATAATCATATGGGTGCTCCCTTGTAGATAATTAACTGTTTTTCTCTTGCTACTTTTAATATTCTTTGTCTTTTGCTCTTGGCATTTTTAAAAAAATACTTATTTTGATTTTTTAGAGAGGAAGGGATAGGGATAGAGTTAGAAACATCAATCAGCTGCCTCCTGTACGCCCCCTACTGGAGATGTGCCCGCAACCAAGGTACATGCCCTTGACCGGAATCGAACCCGAGACCTTTCAGTCCGCAGGCTGACGTTCTATCCACTGAGACAAATCAGTTTCGGCTGCTCTTGGTATTTTAATTATGATGTGTCTTGGTGTAGTCCTCTTTGGATTCTTTTTGTTTGGGGTTCTGTACACTTCCAGGACTTGTAAATCTATTTCTTTCACCAGATGGGGGAAGTTTTCAGTCATTATTTCTTCAAATAGGTTTCCAACATCTTGCTCTCTGTCTTCTTCTGGCACCCCGAAATTCTGATGTTGGTACGCTTGTAGTTGTCCCAGAGGATCCTTACACTGTCTTCACATTTTTGGATTCTTTTTTCTTTTCCAGTGGAGTGTTTTCTGATTCTTTATATTGCAAATTTTTGACTGGGCTGGGTCCCAGGTGCCAAAGGAAAACTGGTGCCGGCAGTCAGCGAAAGGAAGGCCTATTGCACAAATCTTCAACGGGCCTCTAGTACATGTATAAAAAATAAAATTGCCAAAAACCCATAGCATATTAGGCAGAACATATGATCAGATGTCTGACAAAGATAGATTCAACAAATGTACTTCTGAGAAATAGCTCCCCATAAATTCCTGGAAAAAATACAATCTAACAACATTGAGGTAGAATGACAAAATTCTAAAATATCTATTTATATGTCTACCTATATAAAAGGCAAATACATTAAGTGTCCAATGATCTGGGTATTTATGTCCAGTAGTAACACCTGGCTTCCTCTTCCTAGAAACAACTAGCCTCAGGTAGAAACACTTTACATTGTAACCCAATGTCTGTGAAGCATTTTCTTGTGCCTCATCTCATTTGATCCTCACAGAAGTCCTGGAGTAGGTAGAGATGACACTCAGTGGAATCCTATTTTCTTTTCATTACTTGGAAAATGGAGATTTAGAGAGCTTAGAAACTTGACTTGACTGAAAAGAAGATTTGGTGGATCTTGAAAATGACTTCAGATTTTTTCCACTGCACAGAAAATAGTCAAACACTGCTGAAGTTAAAATTTTACCCTTTGTTCTCCCTGTGTGATCTATAATAATAATGTGCTTTGTATTGTTACTGCTGTGTTGCTAACAATGACCTGAAAGAGAACTTGGGGTGCTTCACTGGGCTGGAAAAAGTATAGCTACATCAAAAAGTACGTCTAATTAAGCAAGTTTATACTATATCTATACAAGGCTAAGGTTCAGGCATGCATGATACACATAAATCTCTCGCTGGTGCCAGTCGCATGTGTGTGTTTCGATCTGTCATTGTCTATCGTGAATTTGGTTGTTTTTGTTGACATTCTGAAGCTGAAAGAAAGTGGCAGTTTCACATGGAAGTAACAGTGGTGATTAAATTCTAACATAACAGTGATCTGGGTAGATATAATTATCCTTATATTCTGAATATGACGGTAACTAAAGTTGCCATCATATTCAGAAACGAAGATGAAGGACCTACTTTTGAAAGAGACTTGCTCATCTATTGTAAACCAGATCCCAATAATATGAACGATACTAGAATGAAATCAGTATACTGTTTCCTACATTAGATGCAAATGATGTATCCTCTTCTTTTCCCACATGGTGAAAAAGGCTGGGAAAAGGAAATTGCATTAAGACTCAGAGACTACAGTGTAATCAACAATAATATTAGGTTCAATGGTTGATGCCGAAAAGGAAAAATTTCCCATCAAATTTCTTTTTTTTAATATATTTTATTGATTTTCCACAGGGAGGAAAAGAGGGATAGAGAGGTAGAAACATCGATGAAAGAGAAACATTGATCAGCTGCCTCCTGCACTCCCCCAACTGGGGATGTGCCCACAACCAAGGCACATGCCCTTGACTGGAATCAAACCTGCAACCTTTCAGTCCGGAATCAAACTTGCAACCTTTCAGTCTGCAGGCCAATGCTCTATACAGTGAGCTAAACCGGTTTTGGCCCATCCAATTTCTTAAAAGTATCACTCTTTTGGCAATGCTGTGTCATAAATTAGAATTGAAAGTAGGTTCAATCATCATGCTAATGAGAAATCTTAATAGTAAATGGGGTTCTTGTAATAGTACTAGATTATCAAAAGATTGTGACCTAACATAATTGAAACTGAAGTATTAACAGGATCTGTGAAGAAGAGGTTGTTCTGATCCCAAGAATTGCTTTGTCCCCATCTGACACTGGCCTCAGTGTTAGAATAAGTTTAATCAATTTATCAGTCATTGTTTTTTATCAATATTGTTTTGATATCATGCTTTTGTTTTTATATCATGTTTTTGTTATTTTTATACCATATCCTTGTTATTTTTTATTTATTAATCAATTTATATATTATTTTGGTGTACACTTTATTTTCTTTCATCTCTGACACTTCCATTATAGAGAAAGTGCAAACAGCGATATTAAAATATTTCTTCTAATGATTTTCCTTTCAACGTGTATGAATTTGTGCAGCAGGCCACTAGTTTTTAAATAAAAATTATTAACCAAAGACAATATTCTCTAGGACAGTGGCTGCTAATCTTCCAAACCAGTGGTTCGCCGATCCCCATTTGTGGACCGCTGCTTCAAAGGTTTCCTTAAACCAGCAATCAACATTTTGGACCTCAAGTACCACTAGTGGTTCGCGGACCACCAGTTGGCAACTGCTGATCTAGGATGTGAATACCTCATACACTGGTAGAAAAATGACAAAAGGTACAACCAGTTTATTTTAAAGGAATAGTTTATCGATTTTTAAAATATATATTCAGAAAGGGAGATGAAAGAACCAATGATGAGAATCATTCACAGGCTGCCTCCTGCACACCCCCCCACTCAGTTTGAGCTGGCAACTCAGGAATGTACCCTGACCGGGAATTGATCCATGACTACCTCGTTCATACATCAAAGCTCAATGACTGAGCCATACCAGAAGGGCAATTTTATTAATATTTGGAGAGAAGAAGGATGAGGGAAAGAAACACAATGCAAGAGTGCCACATAGACCAGCCAGCTCCTGCACACCCCATTCCGGGAAGCTAGGCCACAACCCGACACACGCCTAGCAATTTAACAGGCAACTCTTCTGTACATGGGATCACACCCAAAAAAATGAACCACAACATCCATGATGGTAATATTCAGTTTTAAGCACAACATGCTAATCTTTGTCAATATAAACATTCAAATACTCAAAGACTCGGATTATGCATGCAATTTTTGGCAAAGGTATAGAAAACTTATATTCATATAAAGAATTATACAGAAATGTGTATCCAACTTTATTAGAAATAACCAAATATTCACAAAAATGAATAAGCTATTGGTGATATATTCAAAGTTAAGAATATTTATCAGAAAAAAGATGAGTTACTAATATATCTTTAGTGAAACTCCAAGTATTTATGAAACATAAAATAAAGCAGGAAAATACTTAGAAAAAGCAAAGTTCTCTATTAAAACGGGAAGTAAATCCATGATTACTGGGAAAGCTGTGAAGAAGAGGGACAGATTAAATGAGTTCATGAAGGAACTATATAGTGACAGATACGGACAGCATTATCACTATAATAATGGTTTCAGTTTCATGTACACATAAAGATTTATGAAATACTATACTAAACATGTATTTTACTCCTTATAGCTTTTAAAAATGGTTCAAAATTTTAAAATGTGTAAGTTCAAATATATTGAAAAAATAGGTTTGGCAAATCTATATTCCATCCACCTTCTTATGCTCTCTGGGCAATACTTCTGCCTCAGTGACAGAAAATGTAACAAGCAATGAAGAACTTTCACCCAAACCAACAAGAATGCTGGTTGAATAACACAAGCCACATCCCTAAACTACACACATTTTGCTTTTGTCCTTCCTTTTCTGCCAGCTCACCAATGGCTCGGAGGTGAATATCTGAGAGGATACAGGAAACCACAAATCTGTTGATTATATTCAATGACAATGACTGTGTCCACAGAAGATAAACATGCCTGGAGATCCTCAGATCTGTGTACATACCGCTCCAGGAGTCTTTTGCTTATAAACATTCCTGGATGAACATTTAGATGAGGAAGAGCCCATCGAATGGGCTGCAATTCCCTCCAAAACTCATTAGGTCAGTGTTTCTGCAGTGAAAAGGTTTCCCCTAATAGCAATAGTCCTCACACCAGTGACCATCGCCCATGGAATTGTAGGCATTAGGGCACATGGCCCTTTGGAAGTCCTGGGCAAGAGATTACCTTCAAATGAATGGGTATCCCTTGAAAACAAGAAAAAATTCACGCTGCTGGAAAACATATTTGATATTGTCACAGCTAGCCCTGTGTGGAGTGATCTCTGTGTCTCAAAGCATTCATCCGCGCCTGAGGACTACAGAGGCCACAGTGTTTCCTAGGAAAAATATGGGCAGCAATGTGAATTTGGTAAACACTGCTGAGCTAATTTCTGCACCACATTGTTCCCTGAAAAGCTGTTCATCTCATTATGCTTGGAGATCCTACATCTCCTTATAAGCTAACTCACACAGTAAATAGAATACCCAAGATTAAAGAAGCCTTAGGAAGAAGCCTTCATTATTTTATACAGAAGAGAGACATGAGATTGGCAATTCTTGCAATGATGTCTTATACACTCAATAAATTCATCACTGGCATCTAGGAAAAGTATGGTCTTAAGAATGGCAGTCCCTCTGCAATTCTATGTTTTCTAGGCCAACACTAATCGGTCCTACATGCCAACGGGTGAGAGGAAAAACAATTACCAACCAAGGGCTCAGGTATTCCTAATTTTCTTCAACAAATTAGACAACACAGTTAGCTTCTCTGGGCACATGAGGATGATGAGTGATGCCATCTGTAGGGATTTTATACATGGTTCAGATAAAATACCTTCAGCCACAGAAATAGGTCGTGACATAGATCTTATAAATTCGGGAACACGTCTCTGTATATGGGAAAGTGCAACATAGATACATAAAGTTCCAACATAAAAACAAACACAATAGGAAAAGCATTAGGGAAGTTTACATAATCTGGATGATTAAATGAGATATAATTCAGTAAAAAGGGACTTCACAAAATTTCTTCTATGATTGCTAAGACCTCACTAAGAAACTACATTTCCTATACATCAAAAATTTTCTCACCTTTGGATTCATATCTGCAGAGCATATTTAGAAATTTGCCTGAGGGATATCTCACATTAATTACACTCATAATGCCTTTCTCCTGTGTGAACTCTATAATGATATTGGAGATCACTGCTACTTTTAAAGATTTCCCACATTCACCACATTTAGAAGGCTTTTCTCCAGTGTGAATTCTCTGTTGACAATGAAGGTCGATGCTAGGAGTAAAAGATTTCCCAAAATTAACTGCATTTATAAGGCTTTTCTCCTGTGTCCTGGTGATATAGAAACCACTGGTACATGGAAAAGTTTTTCCAAATTCACTGCATTGAAAAGGCTTTTCTCCTGTGTGAACTCTGATGATATTGGAGACCAGTGCTCCTTGTAAAAGACTTACCACATTCACTGCATTTATAAGGCTTCTCTCCTGTGTGAACTCTCTCATGATATTGGAGACCAGTGCTACTTGTAAAAGATTTTCCACATTCACTGCATTTATAAGGCTTTTCTCCTGCGTGAACTCTCTGATGATATTGCAGACCATTGCTACTTTTGAGAAATTTCCCACATTCACAGCATTTATAAGGCTTTTCTCCAGTATGAACTTTCTGATGACGAAGAAGGCCAGTGCTCCAGGTAAAATATTTCCCACATTCACCGCATTTATAAGGCTTTTCTCCAGTGTGAATTTTCTGATGACAATGAAGCGCAGTGCTACTGGTAAAAGATTTCCCACAGTCACTGCATTTATAAGGCTTTTCTCCAGTGTGAATTCTCTGATGACAATGAAGGTCACTGCTACTGGTAAAAGATTTCCCACATTCACAGCATTTATAAGGCTTTTCTCCAGTATGAACTCTCTGATGATATTGGAGACTATTTGTACATGTAAAACTTTTCCCACATTCACTGCATTTATAAGGCTTTTCTCCAGTGTGAACTCTCTGATGATACTGGAGACCAGTGCTAAATGTAAAAGATTTACCACATTCACTGCATTTATACGGCTTTTCTCCTGTGTGAACTCTCTCATGATATTGGAGACCAGTGCTACTCGTAAAAGATTTCCCACAGTCACTGCATTTATAAGGCTTTTCTCCTGTATGAACTCTCTGATGACTACGAAGGTGGGTGTTAGTGGTAAAAGATTTCCCACATTCACTGCATTGATAAGGCTTTTCCCCAGTGTGAACTCTCTGATGACTACGAATGTGGTGGTTAGTGGTAAAAGTTTTCCCACATTCACTGCATTGATAAGGCTTTTCTCCGGTGTGAACTCTCTGATGATATTGGAGACGAATGCTACTTGTAAAAGACTTTCCACACTCAGTGCATTTGTACGGCTTTTCTCCTGTATGAATTCTCTGATGACAACTAAGGGCAGTCCTCCAGGTGAAAGACTTCCCACAATCACTGCATTTATAAGGTTTTTCACCTGTATGAACTCTCTGATGATTATGAAAGTAAGACTTAGTTGTAAAAGATTTTCCACATTTGCTGCACTCATAGGGTCTTTCTCCAGTGTGAACTCTCTTATGACAATGAAGTTCATTGCTAGTGATGAAAGACTTCCCACATTCACTGCAGTGATAAGGTCTTTCTCCAGTGTGCACTCTCTGATGTCGACAAAGATTAGTGCTACTGGTATAAGCTTTCCCACATTCAGTACATTTATAAGGCTTTCCTCCAATGTCCACTCTCTCATGACAATGAAGGTTACTGCTTCTGGTAAAAGGTTTACCATGGTCATTGGACTTATAAGGCCTTTCTCCTGTGTGAACTCTCTGGTCATAAAAGAGGGCACTGCTACTGCTAAAAGCTTCTCCAGAATCACTGAACTCATAAATCCTTTCTCCAGTGTGACCTTGATGTCGATAATGAAAACTAGAAGATTTGGTAAAATATTTTCCACATTCAGAGCTCACAAAACACTGACTTCCACCATGGACATCCTTTTCCTGAATAAACGTGTGGTTGCAATTAATGTCTTTCTTACATTCTTTTCTCGTGTAATCATTTTTTCTCCTCTGAAATGTCATCCCTGGCGTTGAACTAGCATTTGGACTGTCCTTGTTCTGGGTAGTCTTTACATGGAGATGTCCTGACCCAGTAAGGACACCCTGCCCAACCTCCCCACATGTAAAATGATTGTGGGAAACATTGAAATTGCAGCTGTTTGCACGTGAGATCCTGTCCACACCTGTATTGAAAGTCTTCTTTCCCACATGCTGTTGGTGAAATTTTACATGGAAGTAAAACCGTTTTGCACATGCCCCACACCTCAACAGTATCTGTCCATCTTGTGTCCCCTGCAGCTCAGTCAAGTGGAAAATCCTTCTCAAGACGAGCCCACAACTCTCACAGGGGTGGTTCTTCTGGGAAGACAAGGCCACTTTGGGATTCCGTGCCTGTGACACTCTTACAGAAACGTTCTCTTCAGTGCGTGCCTCCACCTTCTCTGCTCCACAGCAGCAACCTGAACAAAAGAAAACAAAGGTGAAATGCATGTTGCTCTTATGAAAACAGAATATCTTCACCACAAATCTTTATCTGTCATGACTAGGCCTGATTCCATAGAAAGATTTTCAAGATGAGTGAGTTAGATTCTGTAGAAATTGCTGTTATACGTAACACGGCCCCCAAACGTCAGTCGATGATGAAAAACTCACCAAGAGAGGGACAGAAGCACAGGATGGGACACAAAGAAGAGAGGAAGGCTCTACTCATTGTTCCTGCACAAAGGGCTTCCTTTAGGACCTTACATGCTGTTCACGTGAGTCTGTGTAGAATAATTTAAAGCTGCCCAAAGCCATAAAAATTAATTGTATTAGAGCACATGATGCTCAACATCTATATAATAACACATGTGCACTCCAAGGCGCGGCAGGCATGGACGAAAGTTGGAATGAAGTAAAGAGAGATCTGTTGAAAAGGCAGAGATGCAAAGTCAAGAGTGATTAAGTTTATCCGTTGGCTGGAAATTTGAGTAAAAATTATCACTATGCGATCTGAGAAGTTGGCAAAGTATGAACAGTAAGCACAAACAAGCATAATTGGGTGAGGAATTGGCAGCTATAAGAAAATTGCATCACCATATCAATTGATGCAGAAAAAGCATTTGACAAAATCCAACACCCTTTTTTGGTAAAAACCGTCAGCAAAGTGAGAGTACAGAGATCATACCTCAAAATAAAAAAAGCCCTGCCCTAGCTGCTTTGGATCAGCAGATAGAGCATCGGCCTGTGGACTGAGGGGGTCCCAGGTTCGATACCGCTCAAGGGCACATACCTGGGTTGCAGGCTTGATCTCCATGGGGGGACATGCAGGAGGCAGCCAATCAATGATTCTCTCTCATCATTGATGTTTCTATCTTTTCCTCTCCCTTCCTCTCTGAAATCAATAAAGATTTTTTTTTTTTTAAAAAAAAGCCTTATATGACAAACCTACAGCCAACATCATATTCAATGGGCAAAAACTACAACCATTTTCCCTAAGAACAGGAACAAGACAGGGATGCTCATTTTCACCTCTCTTGTTTGATATAATACTGTAAATGCTAGCCATAGCAATCAGATAAGAAGAAATGAAAGGCATTCAAATTGGAAAAGAAGAAGTAAAACTGTCATTATTCCCAGATAACATGATATTGTACATAGAAAATCTTAAAGATTCCATCAAAAAAGTATTAAATATATTAAATGCATTCAGCAATGTAGCAGGATAAAATAGTAACACCCAGAAATCTATGGCTTTTTAAAAATATATATTTTATTGATTTTTTTACAGAGAGAGACATCGATCAGCTGCCTCCTATACATCCATTATTGGGGATGTGCCTGCAACCAAGGTACATGCCCTTGACCAGAAGTGAACCTGGGACCCTTCAGTCTGTAGGTCAACGCTCTATCCACTGAGCCAAACTGGTTAGGGCTCTATGGCTTTTTTACACACCAATAATGAACTCACAGAAAGAGAAACAAACAAACCATCCTATGTACCATTGCAACAAAAATATTAGGATACTCGGGAATAAACTTAAATAAGGAGGTCAAAGACCTGTACTCGGAAAACTACAGGAAGTTGAAAAAAGAGTTAGAAGAAGCTATAAACAAGTCGAAGAATATAGAGTGTTCATGATTGGTAGAATCAACATCATTAAAATGTTCATATTACCTAAAGCAAGCTATAAATTCAATACAATTCCCATTAAGATACCAATAGCATATTTCACAAACCTATGATAAATTCTCCAAAAATTCATGAGGAATAAAAACAAAACACGAATAACCACAGCAATCTTGAGAAAGAAGAACAGTCAGACCAGCATCGCCACCATTTGTCCAGTATCCAGATACCATTGATGGCATGTACACATAAGGAACTCTTTGACATTGAAACTGGGACTCAACAACAAATACATATCTGTCAACAAGAGAATCTACAAATTAAGTGAATTAAAAATTTGATCAACAGAATAAACTGGTGAATATAATAGAATCAGGAGCACAGAAAGGGAGTAGACTGATAATTCTCAGGAGGACAAAAATCATAAAGCATCAAACAGACTGTGAAATTACAGCAGAAAGATTAAAGTTAGGTGAGGTAGATAAGTGATCAATCAAAGGACTTGTATGCATGCATATAAGCATAACCAATGATCACAGACACCGGGGGGTTGGGGTATGCCTGGGAGGGAGGGGGGGCAATGGGGAGATATGTATAAA
>JAAGEH010000058.1:800350-821764 GCA_011751065.1 Lasiurus cinereus
CCGTGCATGGCCTTCTGGGTAATGTAGTTCCTAGGCTCCAAGTCCGGAATTCTGCATTTCCTCAGAGCTCACTCCTGGAATGGATTTAGGGGCAAATACACCAAATATATTCAGGGCCCTCCAGGGCTTCCAGGGAAGGTGATTTCTAGGGCAAGTTTGTTTCTCCTGCACCTGGGTGGCTGGCTTTGCATATCTTTCTTCAGGACCTGCTCTTTCTGAAGGGCAGGCATTTTTTCTTCATTCGGGACATTAGGCCTGAGTCTCCTTCAGGCCATATGTAGCCAGGGGAGATTGCTCCAGTCTCTAACCTGCCTCCATTGAATCCATTATAGAAAATTAATGTCACAAAACAGACATTCATAGGAAAGAGCATCTGCTTCTGATGCCATCCGAAGTGTCAGCTCTGCAGAGACAAAGCCCTAATTACTGAGGTCTCCTGTGGGCCAAACTCTGTGCTGGGATCAAAGGGGAGGCAGACAAACAGCAGCTCACTCTGATAGAAGGTTCCCCTGGAGAAACCACTACAGCTGAGAAATGATGGAGTTCCCCTGAACACGGGGAGGCCACAGGTAAGTGCTCTGAGATGTGAAGGGAATGGGAGGAAACGCATAACTGCAACCATGGAAACAGGATCTGCAGCTGAGCCACCCTGGTCCTCATCCTGCACCTGCTCCAGTGAGGGCTGCTCATCAGTGGCAGAAACTGTGCCTGACACTGGAGAAAATAATAGGTTAAAATCTAGCCCCTTGAATCTGACACTTGTCTGTGGAGTAATCATGGAAGCTGATTTAATTTCCTAGACAATGAATTTTGAAAACAATTTGATATGTTTCCACGTGCCCAGGTTGTTGTGAGAATTAACAAGAGAAAATGCTCAAAAATCCAACCCTGGAATCCTGGCAACAACTACTCAGCTTGTTACTTTTATTGATCTTGGGAGGTCACAGTATGCACCATCAGTCATCTGCATGTCACATTCAGCCAACTGAGATTCGGAGAGTTCCAGTGATTCTGTTGGATTCCCAGGTGGGGCACCACAATGAGACCTGAGTGCCCACAGCACCTGCCTCCCTGCAGCAGAGTCAGTGGCTTCTTACAGGTCCCATCTATAAAGAGCCAGGGGCCATCGCAACCAAAGGATGACCTAACAAGCTGAGTGGGGTGACAAGGGTGATAGGGGGTTAGTGAGGTACGCTGAAATGACTGACCATCAGGCTGTGTGTGGCAACCATGCTGGAGGGGGGAGTTAGCAAGGGACAACCAATCGACTGACCAGTAGACTGTGTGGGGTGACCAGGCCAGCAGGGGGGTTATCGAAGGACAACCAAACGACTGACCTGCAGACTGCGCGGGGCAACCAGGATGGCAGAAGCAGTGAGGGGCAACCAAAAGACCAAACAGCACATTGTGTGTGGCGACCAGGCTGGCAGGGGGTGGGGAGCGTGAGGGTGAGGGTGAGCAGGATGTGAGGGGGGCAGTTAGGGGCGAGGAGGCTGGCAGGGGAGCCATAAGGGGCAACCATACTGGTGTGTGGGGGGCAGTTAGGGGTGTCCAGGCTGGTGGGGACAGTTGGGGGCAACCAGACTGGCAGGCATAGGTGGTTAGCGGTGATCAGGTAGGCAGGGGATCTGTAGAGGCAATCACACAGGCCGGCAGGCTATTGAGCAGTTAGGAGCCAGAGGTCCCAGATTGTGAAAGGGATGTGCGACTACAGGTTTAGGCCCAATCCTAAGGACATCCCCCAAGGGGGTCCCAGATTACAGAGAGTGCAGGCTGGGCTGAGGGGACCCCACATCTGTGCACAAATTTTAGCATTGGGCCTCTAATCTCTTAATAAAATGCACCCAAAAACAAAGGTGCATGTGGGTATTGGGAAGTGAAAAGATTCTGTCCTAGAAATGTCTCTGTAGGGAGGAAGGAAGTTCAAAGGAGACAGATACAGAGAGAGAGAAAAATCAATGCTGATAGAGAATCAATGATCAGCTGTCTCCTGCACACCCCATACTGTGGATCTCCCCAGACTATGAATGGAACCGTGATCTCCTGGTTCACAGGTCCAAATGGAAACACTGAACCATGCCAGCTGTGCTCTCAACAATTATGTTCCTATCTCTCACTCCCTCTCCTTTGCTCTATGAAATCAATGAAAATGTATTTGTTTTAATCAATGAAAATGTTTTAAGAAATAAAGTATTAAAAAGGAAGAATTATTAAAATATATTATTATAATACAAAGGAAGCAGAGAACACGTCTGAAAAAAGCCTAACCATAAATTCTTCCCAAAAAAATGTAATCAAGCAACAGTGAGGTAAATGACAAAATTACAGAATATGTTTAAACTAGAGGCCTGGTGCATGAAACTCATACACTCAGGAGTGATCCCTCAGCCTGGCCTGTGCCCTCTTACAGTTCAGGAGCCCCTCGGGTGATGTTCAAATGACAAAGGTAAATAACACTTACCCTATCTAATAAAGAGGGAATATGCTAATTAACCATCACACTCTCACAAGATGGTGACACCCGCCGCTAATAGAGGGAATATGTTAACTGAATACCAAGCCCTCAAAGATGGTGGAGGCCACAAACACACGAACGCAGTGCCCAGTTCCCTCAGCCCCCTGGGGTGGCAGATGTGTAGCACTGCCAGGCCCGCCCATTTGCGCACCTGTCAATTTAGTCCCCCAGTTCCCACAGCCCCCAGCAGCTCAGAGCCGGCCCGAGGCACAGGAAAACCTTGGTTATCGGCTGCCCAGATGCCCAGGACTGCCTGAGGCTCAGGTAACCAGGGCTGTCCACGCTTGCACTGCCAGCAGTGGCAGCAGCATGATGGGATCATCGCCTTCCCATTTGCTGGTTCGCCTTCTGCCCCTGAGAATAGCTGGACTGTGTGGGGGGGGCAGGCAGGCCTGAGAGACCCACCTGTCAGTGCATGAATTTTCATGTACCTGGCTTCTAATTTCATATAAGAAATTATAAAGAAATGTTTGTACCAGCTTTATTAGAAATAACCAAATATTTATTAAGATGGACAACATGATGGTGATATATTCAAAGACTATCTACCAGAGCCCTAGCTGGTTTGGCTCTGGATAGAGCATCGGGCTGCAGACCAAAGGGTCTCAGGTTCAATTCCAGTCAAAGGCAAGTACCTTGGTTGAAGACTCCTTCCCAGCCTGGGCCCTGGTCACAGCTAATGCAGGAGTCAACCAATTGATGTATTTCTCTCACATCAATGTCTCTCTCTGTCTTTCCCTATCTCTTCCACTCACCCTAAAAATCAATGGACAAATATCCTTGGGTGAGGATTAACAACAAGAAAAAATATATATATCAAAAAAAAAAAGATGAGTTACTAATATATCTTTAATAAATATCCAAGAATTTATTAAATATAAATTAAAGAAGAAAAATATTTAGAAACAGCAAAGTTCTTTAATAAAATGGAATGTAAATCCATGGGTACTGGGAAAGCTGTGAAGAACAGGAACAGATTAAATGAGGTCATGAAGTAACTGCACAATGACAGATATGGTCAGCATTATGAGTGTAATGATGGTTTCAGTTTCATGCACATGTCAAGATTTATGACACACTATACTTAACACATGCAACTTACTCATTATAGCTGTTAAAAGAATGGTTCAAGATAAAACAAATGTGGAGAAACCAAGATGGCGGCATAGGTGAACACCTAAACTGATGTCTCACACAAAAATTTCAAAACTACAACTAAAAAACAGAATGACATCATTCAGAACCACAGGAAAGTTGGCTGAGTGGAAATTCTATAAGTAGAAGGAAAGAGGGCGGCTCACAGAGACTCAGAGGAGCTGCAAAAAGCTGAGGTACGGAGACACACGTGTGGAAAGAGGGGCGGCAGTGTGCCTGACTGGTTTCCTCTGGCATTGAACCCTAACTCCGGGCAAGAGTCATACAGGGAGAGTCTGGACTGGGAAAAGGGAGGAGTACATGGAAATTTAGGGGAGCTGCAAAAGGGCAGAAGTCTGGGGCATGCACACCAATGCTCGCAGAGGAAAGACTGCTGATTGTGCCACTGGCTTTCATTAGTGGGCAGAAGACAGAGCCTCCCAACTCCACCACTTCTAACTGCATTGAACCCCAGTTTCGGGCGAGACCCTGAGGACCCAGGCTCATATGGGTCCGGAGCGCAAGGGAACCGGAAAGGCAGAAGTCTAGAGGTACACACACATGATTGCACACAGAAAGGGCTACAACAATTACTGAGAGACACTTGAGACCCAGGGGCTGCATAGGGCGGGGCTGAATGGAAGCCAAGGCTGATTCTGCTCAGCCCTGATACTCCACCCCATCCAAGCTGAACAGAGAGGCTTTTGCAGTTTTGCAAGTCTTGCATCATAAGATTCTCCCAGCATAGTGAAAATTCAGAGACAAAGAAACAGATCACAAACAAAAGAAATTGAGGAAAACAAAGGACTGGATATAGAGTTCAAAACCACAGTTATAAGGTTTTCCAAGAATGTCCTAGAAAAGATGGATAAATTTTGCGAAACCCAAGAGGAGATGAAAAAGGACCAACTAGAAATTAAACATACACTGACTGAAATAAAAAATAGTATACAGCCGAAACCGGTATGGCTCAGTGGATAAAGCATTGGCCTGCGGACTGAAGGGTCCCAGGATCGATTCCAGACAAGGACATGTACATTGGTTGCGGGCACATTCCTAGTGGGGGGCATGCAGGAGGCGGTTGATCATGTCTCTCTCTCATCTATGTTTCTAACTCTCTATCCCACTCCCTTCCTCTCTGTAAAAAATCAATAAATTATATTAAAAATATATATGTATATTATATAGAGACCTAACAGCAGTCTAGAAGAAGGCAAGAATCAAGTCAAAAATTTGAAATACAAAGAAGCAGAAAACACTCCACTGGAAAAGAAAAAAAGAAAAAAGAATCCAAAAATGTGAAGATAGTGGAAAAGCATCTGGGACAACTTCAAGCGTACCAACATCAGAATTATGGGGGTGCAGAAGAAGAGAGAGAACAAGATACTGAAAACATATTTGAAGAAATAATGACTGAAAACTTCCCACATCTGGTAAAAGAAATAGACTTACAAGTCCAGGAAGCACACAGAACCCCAAAGAAAAGGAATCCAAAGAGGGCCACACCAAGACACATCATAATTAAAATACCAAGAGCAAAAGACAAAGAGAGAATATTAAAAGCAGCAAGAGAAAAACAGTTAATTACCTACAAGAGGGCACCCATAGAATTGTCAGCTGATTTATCAACAGAAACTATGCAGGCCAGAAGGGAGTGGCAAGAAATATTCAAAGTGATGAATAGCAAGAACCTACAACCAAGATTACTCTACCCAGCAAAGCTATCATTCAGAATTGAAGGTCATATAAAGAGCTTCACAGATAAGAAAAAGCTAAAGGAGTTCATCAACACCAAACCATTATTATATGAAATGCTGACAGGTACTCTTTAAGAAGAAGAAGAAGAGAAAGGTAAAGATAAAAATTATGAACAACAAATACATATCTATCAACAAGTGAATCTAAAAATCAAGTGAATTAAAAATCTGATGAACAGAATAAACTGGTGAATATAATAGAATCAAGTCCATAGAAAGGGAGTGGACTGACAATTCTCAGGGGAAAGGGATAAGGAGGATGCAGGGAGAGACTGGACAATAATCATACATCTATGGATGAGGACAATGCGGGGGAAGGTAAGGGTGGAGGAAGGGGTGGGAGCCAGGTGGAGGGGAGCTATGGGGGAAAAATGAGAAACAAATGTAATAATCTGAACAATAATTTTTTTTTTTTAAAAGAAAAAACAAATGTTCCTTCACCTATTTTGGAACAACAGGTTTGGCAACTCTATATTCAATCCACATTCTTATGCCCTCTGGGTGAGAGTCTCATCCCAGTGATAGAAAATGTAACAGACTATGAAGAACTTTCACTCAAATTGGAATGCTGACTGGGTCACAAAAGCCACAGCTCAGGACTAAATACAGCCGTTGTCTTAATCTTTTTCTGCTGCCAGAGCACCAATGGTTCTGATGGGAACATCTGAGAAGCTACAGGAACTCTCAAAATCTCTTGATTATAATCAATGACAATGATGGCTCCACAGATGATAAACATGCCTGGAGTCCCTCAGATCTGTGTAATACTGCTTCTGTAGTTTTTACATAAAAAACATTCTAAAAGTTTTCTGGGTACAGGTTTAGATGAAGACCATTCCATCTAATAGGCTGCATTCTGATCCAACAACAACTATGTCAGTGTTTCTGCAGTGAGAGTGGTTCCCCTCACTGCAATGGGCCTCCAACCAGTGACCATCACCCATGCAATTGTAGGCATTAGGGCACATGGCCCTCTGCAACACCTGGGCAGGAGGTTCCCTTGAAATCTCTTAGCATCCCTTGAAAACAAGAAAAAAAAATATGCTGCTCCCAGACATACTTGATATTATCACAGCTACCACCTCCCCTTTGGAGTGATCTCTGTGACTCAAAGCATCCATCTCCACATAAGGACTAGAGTCCACAGTGTTTCCTGGGAAAATAATGGCAGCAATGTAAATTTGACAAAACCTGCTAATTTCTGCACCATAGTTTTCGCCAAATGACAAAATTTTGGAGAGCTCATAAGTTTTTCACCTGATCACAAAAGCCACAGCTCAGGACTAAATACAGCCTTTGTCTTAATCTTTTTCTGCTGCCAGAGCTCCAATGCTTGGAGAGCCTGGATCTCCTTATAAACTAAGCCACAGACTCAATAGAACACCCAAGATTAAAAAAGTCATAGGATAAAGCCTTCATTATTTTGCAAAGAAAGAGACTTGAGACTGGCAATTCTTCCACGAGTGATGGAGACACAAAATAAATTCATCACTGGCATCTTGGGAAAGCATGTCCCTGACAATGTCAGTCCCTCTGCAACATTATGTTTACTTGGGCCAACAGTCATCAGTCTATGTGGCAACTCATGACAGGAAAACAAGGAAAAACTAAGGGCTCAGGTATTCCTAATTTTCTTCAACAATTTAGATAACAGTTAGTTTCCCTGGGCACATGAGGATGGTGATTGATACCATCTGTGGGGACCTTATACGTGGTTCAGATGAAATACCTTCAGCAACAGAAAGATGCAGTGACATAGACCTAGGAAAACATCTCTGTATGTTAGAAAGTGCAACATAGATACATATGATACCAACATAAACACCAACAAACACAACAGCAAAAACAGTTGAGGGGATGTTATAACATGTAGGTAATTAAATATATCAGATATAATTCAGAATGAAACTTCACAAATTTTCTTATACTATAGTTAAGTCCCGATTAAGAAAATACATTCCTACACATCTAAGAAATTTTTCACTTTTGTGCAGAGCGATTTGGCTGAGAGATACCTCATGTTAACTACACTCACAACGGCTTTCTCCAGTGTGAATTCTCTGGTGATATTGAAGACTATTGCTCCTTGTAAAAGATTTTCCACAGTCATTGCAATTATAAGCTTTTTCTCCTGTATGAAATATCTGATAAATATGAAGGTGCATCTTAGTGCGAAAAGATTTACCACACTCATTGCATTTATAAGGCTTTTCCCCCAGTGTAAATTCCCTGATGATATTGGAGATCACTAGATTGTGTAAAATTTTTCCCACAGTCACTGCATTTGTATGAACTTTCTGATGACGAAGAAGGCCAGTGCTCCAGGTAAAATATTTCCCACTTTCACTGCATTTATAAGGCTTTTCTCCAGTGTGAATTTTCTGATGACAATGAAGCGCAGTGCTACTGGTAAAAGATTTCCCACATTCACTGCATTTACAAGGCTTTTCTCCAGTGTGAATTCTCTGATAACAATGAAGGTCACTGCTACTGGTAAAAGATTTCCCACATTCACTACATTTATAAGGCTTTTCTTCAGTATGAACTTTCTGATGATATCGGAGACTATTGCTCCTTGTAAAAGATTTTCCACAGTCACTGCATTTATAAGGCTTCTCTCCTGTATGAACTATCTGATGAATAAGAAGGTGCGTCTTAGTGTGAAAAGATTTACCACAGTCACTGCATTTATAAGGCTTTTCCCCAGTGTGAATTCCCTGATGATATTGGAGATCACTGGATTGTGTAAAATTTTCCCCACATTCACTGCATTTATAAGGCTTTTCTCCACAGTGAAAACTCTGGTGATATTGAAGACTATTGCTCCTTGTAAAAGATTTTCCACAGTCACTTCAATTATAAGCCTTTTCTCCTGTATGAACTATCTGATGAATAAGAAGGTGCGTCTTAGTGTGAAAAGATTTACCACAGTCACTGCATTTATAAGGCTTTTATCCTGCTTGAATTCTCTGATGACGACAAAGGGCAGTGCTCCAGGTAAAAGATTTCCCACATTCACTGCATTTATAAGGCGTTTCTCCAGTGTGAACTCTCTGATGAATACGAAGGTTGGTATTAGTGGCAAAAGATTTTCCACATTGACTGCATTTGTAAGACTTTGCTCCAGTGTGAACTCTCTGATGAATATGAAGGTTGGTATTAGTGGCAAAAGATTTTCCACATTGACTGCATTTATAAGGCTTTTCTCCAGTGTGAACTCTGATGAATACGAAGGTGGTTGTTAGTGGTAAAAAAATTTCCCACATTCACTGCATTGATAAGGCTTTTCTCCTATATGAACTCTCTGATGATTATGAAGCTGAGATTTAGTTGTAAAAGATTTTCCACATTCACTGTACTCATAAGGCCTTTCTCTAGTGTGCAAAGATTTATGGTCACCTTGGCTATTACTATTGCTAAAAGGTCTCCCATATTCTTTCCTTTGATAAGGCTTTTCTCCAGTGTGACCTTGCTGTTGATCATGAAAGTAAGGAAATTTAGGTAAAATATTTTCCACATTTAGAGCTCACAAAACAATGATTTCCGACATGGACACCCTTTTCCTGAATAAACGTGTGGGTGCAACTAACGATTTTCTTACATTTTTTTCTGTTGTAATCATGTTTTTCTCCCTTGAAAGTCATCACACACACTGGAGTAGCATTTGGACTGTCCCTGGTCTGAGTAACCTTTAGGTAGAGATGACCTAACCCGGTAAGAACACCCTGCTGAACCTCCCTATAAGAGAAATGATTTGGGGACACAATGAAATTGCAGTTGTTTACAAGTGAGATCTTGTCCACACCTCTAGTGAAAGTATTCTCTCTCACATGCCGCTGGTGATATTTTGCACGGAAGTAAAACCGTTTTGCACATGCCCCACACCTCAATGGTATCCATCCATGTTGTGTTCCTTGCTCTTCTATCACATGAAAAATGTTTCCCAAGACAAGCCCACAACTCTCACAGGGGTGGCTCTTCTGGGAAGACAAGGCTGCCTTGGTATTCCTTGCCTGTGACACTCTTACAGAAACCTTCTGTTCAGTCAGTGCCTCCACATTCTCTGCTCCACAGCAGCAACCTGAACAAAAGAAAACACTGGTGAAGTACATGTTGCCCTTATGAAAACAGAATATCTTCATCACAAATGTTTATCTGTCATGACTAGACATGACTCCATAGAAAGATTTTCAAGACAAGTGAGGTAGACTCTGAGGAAATTGCTGTTATACATAATGTGGCCACAAAAGTCAGTTGATGAAGAAAATCTCACCAATGGAGGGACAGAAGTCCAGGATGGGACACAAAGAAGACAGCAAGGCTCAATGCATTTTCCTGCTCAAATGACTTCCTTGAGGACTTTATATGCTGGATATGTGAGTCTGTGTAGAATAATTTGAAGCTGCTCAAAGCCATAAAAATTAATTATAGTAGAGCATATGATATTCAACGTCAATACAATAACGTGTGCACTCCAAGGTGGTGCAGGCATAGACCAACGTTGGTTTGCAATAAAAATAAGAGAATGAGATCCAAGATGGTGACATAGGTAAACACCTACACTGCTGCCTCTCACAACAATTTCAAAACTACAACTAAAAGACAGAACGGACATCATCCAGAACCACAGGAAAGCTGGCTGAGTGAAAATTCTACAACTAGAAGGAAAGAGAGAGGCTCACAGAGATCCAGAGGAAGTGCAAAAAGCTGAGGTACAGAGACGCGAGTGTGGAGAGATCAGGTGCTGGAGAACCTGGCTGGCTTTTCTGGCAGGAGGGAGACGGAGACTCTCAACGGCATTGAACCCCTTATCCTATGACACTAAACCCCAGATCCAGCCAAAACTCATACGGGGGCAATTTGGACTGTGAAAAGGGAGAAGTGCACGGAAATTTAGGGGAGTCGCAAAAGATCAGAAGTCTGGTGGCATGCTAGGCACTGCATGCAGAGGACCGACTGCTGATTGTGCCGCTGGCTTTCACAAGTGGGCGCGAGACAGACCCTCCCAACTGCACCACGTCTAACTCCACTAAACCCCAGTTTCAGGCGAAACCCTGGGAACCCAGACTCATATGGTCCCGGAGCGCAAGGGAACTGGAGGGGCAGCAGTCTAGAGACACTGTGAGAGAGTGCGCACAAGGACCGCTCCAGCAATTACCCAGTCAGTGAGACTTAGGGGCCGTGGAGGGCAGGGCCGACTGGAAGGCAGGGCGGTCCCTTAAGCCCTGAGATTCCACTCATCCCAAGCTCAACAGAGAGGCTTTTGCAGTTTTGCAAGTCTGGTATCATAAGGCTGAATCCAACGCAGAAGTTCTCCCGGCACAGTGAAAATGCCAAGACAAGGGAAGGGATCACAAACAAAAGAAATGGAGGAAAACAAACGACTGGATATAGAGTTTAAAACCACGCTTATAAGGTTTTTCAAGAATATCCTAGAAAAGTTGGATAAAGTTAGCGAGTCCCAAGAGGAGATGAAAAAAGACCAACTAGAAATTAAACATACAATGACTCACTGAGACCGGTTTCGCTCAGTGGATAGAGCATCGGCCTGCGGACTGAAAAGTCCCAGGTTCGATTCCGGTTGGGGGCATGTACCTTGGTTGCGAGCACATCTCCGGTGGGGGGCATGGAGGAGGTGGCTGATCGATGTCTCTCTCTCATCGATGTTTCTGACTTTCTATCCCTCTCCCTTCCTCTCTGTAAAAAATCAATAACATATATTAAAAATATATATATTATACAGAGACCTAACAGCAGACTAGAGGAAGGCAAGAATCAAGTAAAAAATTTGCAATATAAAGAATCAGAAAACACTCAAATGGAAAAGCAAGAAAAGAATCCAAAAATGTGAAGATAATGTAAGGAGCCTCTGGGACAGCCTCAAGCGTACCAATATCAGAATTGTGGGGATGCCAGAGGAAGAGAGAGAGCAAGATACGAAAACCTATTTAAAGAAATAATGACTGAAAACTTCCCACATCTGGTAAAAGAAATAGACTTACAAGTCCAGGAAGCACACAGAACCCCATATAAAAGGAATCCAAAGAGGACCACACCAAGACACATCATAATTAAAATACCAAGAGCAAAAGACAAAGAATATTAAAAGCAGCAAGAGAAAAACAAATCATTACCTATAAGAGAGCACCCATATGTCTGTCAGCTGATTTCTCAACAGAAACGATGCAGGCCAGACAGGAGTGGCAAGAAATAGTCAACGTGATCAATAGCAAGAACCTACAACGAAGAATACTCTATCCAGCAAAGCTATCATTCAGAATTGAAGAGCAGATAAAGAGCTTCACAGTTAGGAAAAAGCTAAAGGAGTTCCTCAACTCCAAACCAGTATTATATGAAATGCTGAAAGGTACTCTTTTAGAAGAGGAAGAAGAAAAAGGTAAAAGCCAAAAAATTATGAACAACAAATACATATCTATCTAAAAATTAAGTGAATTAAAAATTTGATCAACAGAATAAACTGGTGAATATAATAGATTCAGGAGCGCAGAAAGGGAGTAGACTGATAATTCTCAGGGGGAAAGTGGTGAGGGGAGTGCAGGGAGAGACTGGACAAAAATCATACACCTATGGATGAGGTCAACAGGAGGAAGATAAGGGTAGAGGGAGGGGTGACAGGTGGAGGGGAGCAATGGAGGGGAAAAAGAGAGAAACAAATGTAATAATCTGAATAATAAAGATTTAATTTTTTTTAAAAAAACAGACTTGTGAAAGAGGCAGAGGCGCAAAGTCCAGAGAGGTTAAAGTTATCCTTTGTCTGGGAATCTGAGTAGAAATGATCTCTATTAGAACTGAGTAGGCAAAGTATCAACATAAGCACAAACAAGCATAACTGGGTGAGGAATGGGCAACTGTAACAAAACACTGGGTTTCTAGCTATGAATGTAATAAAGGCCAGCTGTGAATTCCTCCCCAAGACACTTCACCAAGGCAAGACCGCCTGTGGGTCCACTGTGTTATTCATAAAATCACATTTCTTCTGTGATGCACAAATGATTCTTCCCCTTAAATCCCATTTGATTCATTGCAAAAACAAGGGTCAGAGGCTTAAACTGGTTTGGCTCAGTGGATAGAGCGTAAGCTTGTGGACTGAAAGGTCCCGGGTTCCATTCCGGTCAGGGACAAGTACCTTGGTTGTGGGCACATCCTCAGTAGGGGGTGTGCAGGAGGCAGCTGATTGATGTTTCTCTCTCATTGATGTTTCTTACTCTATTCCTTCCCCTTTCTCTCTGTGAAAAATTAATAATATATATATATATATATTTTTAAAAAGGGTCAGAATTACCTCCAGCAGCCACTATGCTTCTGCTATCATTGATCCTAGTGGCTTTTTTTTCAAAAAATACTGGAATTTATTGTTTTTAAGAAACACAGAATGCTTTGGCCAGTATAGCTCAGTTGGTTGGAGCATCATCCTTTGTATCAAAGGTGTGAGGATTAATTTCCCAGGCAAGGCACATATCAGTATGTGGATTACATTTCCAGTTAGTTTGTGTGCAGAAGGCAGCCGATTGATGTGTCCGTCTGTCTGTCTGTCTGTCTGTCTCTCTCTCTCTCCCCCCCCTCTCTCCATCCCTCTTCCTCTCTATGTGAAACCAATAATAAATGAATAAAGAAAAATTTCAAGGTAGCCAAACATAAAACAGGACCCAAAGTCTAAAGACAAAGTAAATAAAAAGACAACTTCCCGTAATCTATGTTTTTGCCTCCCTGAAAAAATTTATATTAAGTTACAAAAATAAATTGACAGCCTGTTTGAAATTGAATTGCCATGGCCTAGAGCAAAGAAAATTCTTACATGATATTATCCTACAATATCATTTAATTTCTAATATTTCACAATAGCATATTATACAACTATCCCAAACGAATGTAAAAACTAATTCTTTGAATGTTTAGCAGCAATTTAAGAAGAGGACATGAAAGGATTTAATCCCTTTCAGAAGGAATTGAGGCACTGGGAAGGCACTTGAGCATTCTGTACTAGCCATCCTTTCCTCTTTTGCCAAGAGGGACCCTCTTCTCACAACCCAAGGGCCCTCACCTGTAGCCTGAGCTATTCATGCTGAGGTTGAAGCCTCGAGGTGGCTGGTACAATGGATCTGTCTCTTGCCAAATGGTGTGAGCTGGGCCCTCCCTGGAGAAGGAACCTGAATCCCCAGAGATAAGTGACCCGTGCCGGGACCCCTGCCAGCAGGCGAGGAGATCCCCAAGGCAGGTGCTGGGCATGGAGGCCACGGGGACATAGGCTACCATGGAGACAGAACTAAACCTCACATCACCCTGCTTGGCCCCAGAGGACGACTGGTTAGCCAGAGACGGGTAAGATTCCTCAGGGAAGGGACAACCTAAGAGAGGCACAGTCGCAGAGGGGCCATTAGGAGTGAACTTGGGGGTCAATAGAGGTAGGGCACAGACCCTCACCCCCCCAACCTTGCAGGGGTCTGAACCTTCATCCCTTCTGAGGGAGGTCTCCTGCCCCCATGGATACCTCGCTTCCCATGCTCAGCACAGATCGGGACCCAGGTAACAAACAGAAACATGCCGACAGCAGCTGTCCTATATCTAAAATCAGCCTAGCACTAGGAATATTCAGTGCCTACTCAATGCAAATAAACCTTTCCACTAATATATATAGGGTAATCTAAGATTGTTGGTAGAGTATTAAATTTGACATAAAAGAGTTATCAAGCTTTCAGATTAATTTAAATTGGCGAACTGAAATAAGAGAACACCCAAGAAAATTTAAGTGTACTGGACAAAAAGCTGTTTCTAAAGTATTAAATTTTCTATTGATAGCTCCGCTCATGGTAAAATTGCTTAATATGCAATGAACATAAAACAGGCATATTTGTGTGCAAAAAAATTAAAATTTAAAGTTATCAAGATTGCATTAAAAAATTTTACTAAATTCTCCATTAATCAAAAAAAAAAAAAACAAGGGGGAGGGGAGTAGAATAATATCTTGTAAGGAAAAATATCTGGTAAGTAAATTACATCTAGAAAATTTTCACTTTAGAAAATTAATATCCATTTGTAATACTAACAGCAAGACACTCATGAAAAACACACATGGTGTCAAAATAAGCCAAAGGAAAAGAGGGTAGGCAAAAATAAAAAGGATCCCAAGTCAGTTTTATAGAAAAGATTCCTTTATTAACTCTTGGTCGAGAATATGTTTATAAACATATACTTTCAGAAAACAACTCCAAGACCAAGTGGACTCTTGCAACAGAGAGGAACTGACAGGTCTGCGTCAACCACGAAGAGGAGAAACAGTCCAGAGATGGAAGACGTTGACAACGCCTGGCCATGTGAGCAGTCAGTAGCTATGCGTCACTACAGGATGCCTAGGACCAAACCAGAGAGGGTCGGACCGGCATTTGTCCACCATCCAGATAGCATTGATGACATGTGCACATAAGGAACTGTTTGATATTGAAACTGGGACTCAAAGCTATCGGACAATGAAATTGGGATACAAACATTTTTCTTTTGCTCTTGTGGGTTTATTTCTAGCCTAAAGGGGCAAGATGTTTTTAAAGACAAGAATCAGGGGATGGAGGAGAGAAGCAGATGCAGAGGCAAAGAAGCAATGAACAGACTGTCGTGCTACAGAGGGGAGGCAGGGGAGGTTGGGGGGAGGGGCCTGTAGGAGATCAACCGAAGGACTTGTATGCATGTGTGTAGGCATAGCCAGTGGATACAGAGCGGGGGTGGGGTGGTGGGGATTGGGGGGGAAACGGATGAGGGCATGTACTGGGGGGTGGGGAGGGCAATAGAAAAAAAAAAGACAACTTACCAAAAATCATGTACAAAATTGAGAAAATGTAATTTTAAGAGGAAATTTTATAGGGGATAAAGGCCTACATTATGAAAAATAATCTCACAAAATCTAACCTGCCAAATCAGGAATCTAGAAACAAAAGAAAAAAACAAACCCAAAGGTTGCAAAAGAATGAAACAATAAATATTTGAAAAAGCATTAATAAAAGGGAGACAAGACAAAATATTTACAAAAGAAATAATTGAAAGAATAAATAAATAGCCCTGGCCTATATCGCTCAGTGCTGAGAGTGCCTGCCTGTATACTGAAGGTCCTGTGTCAGAGTTCCAGTAAAGGGAAGGTACCTGGATTTCAGGTTCAATCCCCCCTTAGTGGTGGGGACATAAGTGGGAGGCAACCAATTGATGTTTCTCTCTCTCTCTGTCTCTCTCCCTGTCTCTGTCTCTCTGTCTCTCTCTCTCTCTCTCTCTCTCGGAAACCAATTGATGTCTGTCTGTCTGGCTGGCTGTCTCTGTCTTTTTCTCTGTGTGTCTCTGTCTCTAAGAAAAAAAAATCAATGGAAAAAATATTCTTACTATTCAGGTGAAGATAAAAGAAGAATAAGTAATTAAATTTAGAAAAATTAGCAGAGAGGAGATCCAAAATGGCAGTGTAGGCAAAAGCCTATACTTGGTGCCTCCCATAACCACATCAAAATTACAACTAAAATACAGAACCACCATCAGCCAGAACTGCTGGAAAGCTAGATGAATGGAAGTGTTATGACTAGAGAAGTAAAGAAGACAGCACACTGAGACTAGTAGGAGGTGCTGGTCCTGTACCCATGTGGGCCATTTTTTTCATTGGGAGGGAGGTTGTCTCTGCAGAGGTCACCTGAAGGAGCAAGGGGTCACAGTCACACAGAAGATGCCCAACCCAGGGTCCCAGAGCTGGGAAGAAGTCCCTACTGGCAGTAACAACTACAGGCTCTAAATACCAGTGCATATTGGGGCTCAGTGACCCAGAGACTGTAGGTGACCTAGCTGCTCCTCTTATAATGCCAGCACCATGACCTGAACTTACCAACCCCCACTACCTCTGAGCTCAAATGCCAGGTGAGACTCAAAGGGGAACCCAGACACATACGAGGAGAGACTGGAGAGTATGGCATCAGGGCAGGACCTCAGGGCTGTGTCCCCCCGACAGAGGTGCTTGCAGCAGACATTATACCTATGCTGGGATCTCCCTGGTCGCAGGGCTGACTGGCAGCCATTTTTGTTTTATCTGCCTTAGTGATTCCCTGAGAATTCACCCCATTCAATTTACAACCCCACCCCAGCTGTGTGGAGCAGCTTTTCTATATGAATGGCCTGTCCTTCCTCAGCGTAAAACCTGTCAAACAAGTTGTATTGTGTCAAGGAGCCCCAAACCTACCACAGGAGTGGTGAAAGTAGGCATTCCTGTCTTGTTTCTGTTCTTAGGGAAAATGATTTTAGTTTTTGCCCACTGAGTATGATGTTGGCTGTAAATTTTGTCATACTTACAGTTTTACTTCTTTGAATCAGGTTTGGAAGTGTCCCAATGAGGCCCAGCTGTGAAGCAAGGAATGCTAGTTCTTGTGCCACCCCCTACTGCCTCCTGCACACCCCCTACTGGGGAATATGCCAACAACCAAGGTTCATGCCCTTTACCAGAATCAAACTTTCGACCCTTTAGTCCACAGGCCGATGCTCTATCCAGTGAGCCAAACCGGTTGGGGCTTCTTCTGTCTCTTTTTTCTACTTCCTGTAGGTTTCCAAGTATAGGTCTTTTACCTTCTTACTTAAAGTTTATGCCTAGGTATTTTTTGATTAAAAAAAAAAATCAATAAAATATTTTTTTTAAAAAAAAGGAAAAAAAAAGAGTTGGAAGAAGACATAAACAAATGGAAGAATATACTGTATTCATGGGTTGGTAGAATCAACATCATTAAAATGTACATACTATCCAAAGCAATCCATAGATTCAATGCAATCCCCATTAAGATACCATTGGATATTTCACAGACCTAGAACAAACTCTCCAAAAAACTCATCTGGAATAAAAAAAATACCTGAAGAGTCGCAGCAATCTTGAGAAAGAAGAACAAAGTTAGAGGGATCACAATAACAGATACCAAGCTATATTACAAAAATGCCTGATACTATCACAACAACAGACATATAACAATGCAACAGAACAGAGAACCCAGAAATAGGCCCAAGCCATTATGCTCAATTAATATTTGAAAAAGGAGGCAACAGAATACAATGGAATCAAGACCATCTCTTCAATAAATGGTGTTGGGAAATTTGGTCAGATACATGCAAAAAAATGAAACTAGAACACCAACTTACACAATACTAAAAACAAACTCAAAATGGCTAAAGGACTTAAATGTAAGACGGAAACCATAAAAATCCCACAAAAGTCCATAGGCAGCAAATTAGCAGATATCTGTCATAGCAATATCTTTATAGACACAGCTCCTAGGGCAATGGAGACTAAGGAGAAAATAAACAAATGGGACTACATCAAAATAAAAAGCTTCTGCACAACAAAACAACAAGAAAGCACAGTGCATGGCAGAACATATTTGCCAATGATATTTCTGATAAGAATTTAATCTTTAAAATTTATGGAAAACTAATAAGCTTAACAAAAGGAAGATAAACAACCCAATCAAAAAATGGGAAAAGGACCTAAATAGACACTTTCAAAAGAGGACATACAGAAGGCTAAGAGACATATGAAAACATGGTCAAAGTCACTAATTGTCCCGACCCGCGGGTAAAGTCAACGAGGACCCTAGAGGGGGAGTGGGGATGAAAGGGACAAGAGACACAAGGAATGGAGACAAGACAAAGTTCTGATCAAGTCTCGTTTATTCAACAGATGTTTGGGGTATTTATAGAGAGAAGGAATGAGGCCTAGCCCTTAAGGTGAAACACCTGTCCTAGCCCTTAAGGACAAACACCTGGCTTACGGGAAAGAGATAGGGTTTGGGGTAATTGAAACCTAGCCCGAGGTTAGTGCTAACGTGGCTGAAGCTTACTACAAAATGGCTGTCAAGCACAACAAGTTTCCCACAACTAATCATCCGAGAGATCACCAAAACAATACTACAGTACCATCTCACACCTATCAGAATGGCTATCATCAACAAATCAATAAAGGACAAGTGCTGGAGAGGATGTAGAGAAAAAGTAACCTTAGTGCACTGCTGGTGGGAATGCAGACTGGTGCAGCCACTGTGGAAAACAATATGGAATTTCCTCAAAAAGTTAAAAATGGAACTCCTGATATAGGGAGAAACCAAGATGGCAGCATAGGTGAACACTTAAACTGCTGCCTCACAGAACAATTTCAAAAATACAACTAAAAGAACGGACACCATCCAGAACAACTAGAAGTAAAGAGAGGGGCTCATAGAGACTTTTTGCAGTCTTGCAAAAAGCTGAGGTACAGAAACTCGCACATGGAGAGGACTAGGTGGAATGCCTGGCTGGCTTCCTCTAGTGGGAGGGAGACGGAAATTCCCGACTGCACTAAACACCAGTTCCAAGCGAGACTCATACAGGGCTCTCTGGACTGTTGTGAAAAGGGAGTGCAGGGAAACTTAGGAGAGCCGGGAAAGGCAGAGGTCGGGAGGTGCGTGCAAAAGTACACACACACAGGGCTGACTACTGATTGTGCCACTGGCTTTCTCTAGAGGGAGGAAGACAGAAGCTCCCAACTGCACTGAAATCCAGGTCGGACTGCACTGAACCCCAGTTTCGGTCGAAACCCTGGGGACCCAGACTCATATGGGTCCCCTGAGCATACGGAAACTCAGGGGAGGCGGAAAGGCAGAGATCTGGAGGTGGGCACGCCTGCGCACAGAGAGGGCTGCAGCGATTACCAAGGGACACTGAGACGAGGGGCTGATGGGAAGCCAAGGCTGTCTGCCCTGCCCTGAGACTCCAAGCCAAGCACAGAGGCTTTGGCAGTCTTGCAAGTCTTAAGGCAGACTGAGTCCAGCACAGAAGTTCTCCTGGCATTGACACAGCTGATCCTCACAACCAATTGGCTTGGAGGTCAATTTCCCCCAGTGATAACAAAAACAATCAAGACTTAACTACAACAAGACTATACACACAGTCCATAAAGGGGTGCACCAAGAGTGTCCACTTCAGGTAACTGGGGAGGTGGAGCTACTGGGCCATATAGGACACCTAGCACACGAAGCCACTCTACCAATTCAAGGAAGCAGTGAAAATTCGAGACAAAGGAACAGATCACAAACAAAAAAAATGGAGGAAAACATACAACTAAATATAGAGTTCAAAATCACACTTATAAGGTTTTTCAGGAATTTCCTAGAAAAGATGGATTAATTTACCAAGACCCAAGAGGAGGTGAAAAAGAACCAACTAGAAATTAAACATACACTGACTGAAATAAAAAATAGTATACAGAGACCTAACAGCAGACCAGAGGAAGGCAAGAATCAAGTCAAAGATTTGAAATACAAAGAAGCAAAAAACACTCAACTGGAAAAGCAAAAAGTATCCAAAAATGTGAAGATAGTGTAAGGAACCTCTGGGATAACTTCAAGTGTACCAACATCAGAATTGTGGGGGTGCCAGAAGAGAGAGAGCAAGATACTGAAAACCTATTTGAAGAAATAATGACTGAAAACTTCCCACACCCAGTGAAAGAAATAGGCTTACAACTGCAGGAAGCGCACAGAACCCCAAACAAATGGAATCCAAAGAGGACTACACCAAGACACATCATAATTAAAATGCCAAGAGCCAAAGACAAAGAGAGAATATTAAAAGCAGCAAGAATAAAACAGTTAATTACCTACAAGGGAGCACCCATACGATTGTCAGCTGATATCTCAACTGACAGGCCAGATGGGAGTGGCAAGAAATACTTAAAGTGGCTGAAACCAGTTTGGCTCAGTGGATGGAGCATCGGCCTGTGGACTGAAGGGTCCCAACTTCAATTCTGGTCAGGGGCATGTACTTTGGTTGTGGGCACATCCCCAGTGAGGGGCATGCAGGAGGCAGCTGATCGATGTTTCTCTCTAATAGATGTTTCTAACTCTCTCTCTCCTTTCCTCTCTGTAAAAAATCAATAAAATATATTTTTTTAAAAAGAAATATTCAAAGTGATAAATAGCAAGAACCTACAACCAAGATTACTCTACCCAGCAAAGCTATCATTCAGAATTGAAGGGCAGATAAGAAAAAACTAAAGGAGTTCATCAACACCAAACCAATTATTATATGAAGTGCTAAAAGGTTCTCTTGAAGAAGAAGAAGAAGAAAAAGGTAAAGATAAAAATTATGAACAACAAATACATATCTGTCAACAAGTGAATCGAGAATCAAGTGAATAAAAAATCTGATGAGCAGAATAAACTGGTAAATATAATAGAATCAGGGGCATAGAAAGGGAGTGGATTGACAATTCTCAGGGGAAAGAGGTGAGAAGGTTGCAGGGGGAGACTGGACAAAAATCATACACCTATGGATAAGGACAATGTGGGGGAGATAAGGGCAGAGGGTGGGATGGGAGCTGGGTGGAGGGGAGCTATGAAGAGAAAAAAGAGGAACAACTGTAATAATCTGAACAATAGTGATTTATAATTCTTAAAAAAATGGAACTCCCATTTTTTTTTATTTCCTAAGATTTTAATTAAATACTTTAAAGAATCACAGCATACAGAAGTGTTAAAAAAAAAAAAAACCACCAAAAGGATTACAGGCAAGCTATAGATGATGAGAATTCTTTTTAAGAGATACAAAATAGGGGAGAAAAATAAACAGTTTTTATTTTATGTACTATTTATATATTAACTATAAACCATAGTACTAAAAGCTTTCAAACATTGGCAAGAAAGGCTGAAAAAATTTTGGTCTTCCTTAGATTCTCTTGAAATTCTGCTAAGCATTCAAGATGAGGAGCACTATCTGACACTTCATAGTCCCTTGCTTCATTTAGGTGCAGGCAAAACATATATGGGCTATCAGGATGCTTAGGGTCAATATTAGTGAATACAAACTGCAATTTATCACCATAAATTTTTCAAATTTCTATCCCAAATCAATCTTTAAATATGTCTACAGGAAATCCAAGATGGTGGCATAGGTAAACACCTATACTGCTGCCTCGCACAACAATTTCAAAACTACAACTAAAAGACAGAACGGACA
>JAAGEH010000058.1:826764-841865 GCA_011751065.1 Lasiurus cinereus
GAGCGGCGAGCACCACCGGAGGCTCCGTCCATTGGCTGGGTGGGGAAGGAAAGAACTCTCCACACTTCTCAATGGGACGGTGCGACCGGGAACTCCTGACCGCCAAAGACAAAAATATGAGACAAAATCCCGCCAGGAGGACTACCCTTCCTGCCCTACAGAAGCGGCCAAACGGAACCACTTTCTCTGAGCCCCCATTGGCTAAGAGTGGATGCATTCCATGCGTGGCCTTGTGGGTAAAGTAGTTTCCACGCTCCAAGGCCCGGATCCTGTAATTCTCAGCTGACTCCAGGGCTGGATTCAGGATCAAAATGCCCAAGAACACACCACGTATACTCAGGGTCCTCTAGCGCCTTCAGGGGCGGTGATGTCTGCAGCAAGTTTGTTTCTCCTGCACCTGCCTGGCTGTATGTCCATATCTTTCCTCAGGACCTGCTCTTTCTGAAGGGCGGGCATTGTTTCTTCATTCAGAACTTTTGACTGTGTTTCCCTCCGGCCAACTGTAGCTTGCACAAGTCGCTCAGGTCTCTATCTAACTCCATCTAACCTGCCTCCATTGAGTCCATTACACAAAGCTAATGTCACAAAACACTCTCATACTGAAGAGCATCTGCTTCTCCATAACAGGTTCGGTTCAGTGGCTGGAGCATTGGCCTGAGGACTCAAGGGACCCACATTTGATTCCAGTCACGGGCATGTACCTTAATTGCAGGCACATACTCAGTAGGGGGTGTGCAAGAGGCAGCTGATGGATGTTTCTCTCTCTTGGATCTTTCTAACTCTCTATCCTTCTCCCTTCCTCTCTGTAAAATTAAATAAAATATATTTTCTTTTTGAAAAAAGAGCATCTGTTTCTGATGCCACTGGAAGTGTCAGCTCTGCCTGGGCTGCAGTGTGGATAAGGTGGCCAAGATTCATGTGAAAAATGCTCAAAGTGACTGATCACCAGAGAGATGCCAACTAAAGCAACAATTAGGTATCACCCCACCACTGTCAGAATGGCTGCCATCAACAAATCAATAAAGGACAAGTGCTAGGGAGGATGTGGAAAAAAGGAACCCTAGTTCACTGCTGGTGGGAACAGAAAGTGGTGCAGCCATTATGGAAATCAGCCTGTACTTTCCTCAAAAATTTACTATGGAACTGCTGTTTAATCCATTGATTCCATTTCTAAAAATATATCCTAAGAAACCTGAAACAATCAGATAAAATTTATGCATCCTTAGGTTCATAGCAGCACATTTTACAATAGCACAGATGTAAAAAAAAGCCCGTGTCCATCAATAGATGGATGGATATTAAGCTGTGATACAGCCCTAACCGGTTTAGCTCAATGGATAGAGCTTCAGCCTGCACTCTGAAAGGTCCCAGGTTCAATTCTGGTCAAGGGCATGTACCTTGGTTGTGGGTACATCCAAGTAGGAGGTGTGCAAGAGGCAGCTGATCGATGTTTCTCTCTCATTGATGTTTCTCATTTTCTCTCTCCCTTCCTCTCTGTAAAAAAAAATCAATAAAGCCGAAACCAGTTTGGCTCGGTGGATAGAGCGTCGGCCTGCAGACTGAAAGGTCCCAGGTTCGATTCCGGTCAAGGGCATGTATCCTGGTTTTGGGCACATCCCCAGTAGGAGATGTGCAGGAGGCGGCTGATCGATGTCTTTCTCTCATTGATGTTTCTAACTCTCTATCTCTCTCCCTTTCTCTCTGTAAAAAATCAATAAAATATATTAAAAAAAAAAAAAAAAAAGCTGTGATACAGCACTAACCGGTCTGGCTCAGTGGATAGAGCGTCAACCTGCAGACTGATGGGTCCCAGGTTTGATTCAGGCCAAGGGTACATGCCCAGGTTGCAGGTTTGATTCCCATTAGGGGGTCCACAGGAAGCAGCCAATCAATGATTCTCTCTCGTCATTCATGTTTCTCTCTTTCGTTTCTTCTCAGAAATCAATAAAAATGTATATTTTTTAAAAACCTGTGGAACATTTACACAATGGAATACTATGCAGCAGTAAAAAGAAGAATCTTTACCCTGTCACGCAGCATAGAGGGACCCTAAACAGAATCATACCAAGTGAAAGAAGTCAGTCAGAGAAAGACAAGTATCACTCGATCTCACTCATATATTAAATATAATTAACAAAATGAAGTGATGAATGGAGTGGATTCAGAGACATGGACACATGAAAGGGAATACACAATCTCAGAGGGAAGGAAGGGGAGGGTAAAGAAAAAAAAAGTAAAAACAGCCTCTGGTGAGGATTAAACACACATACACACACACACACACACACACACACACACACACACACACAAAACAAAGTCACGTGAGCCTTGAGCATTTCCTTCTGTTCTTTGAAAGCAACGAGAAAGCACTAGCTTGCTGGGTTCTGAGTCTGCTCTTCATTTGTTTATAAATCTGTCTTCAGTCTTGAACTGGTTTGGCTCAGTGGATAGAGTGTCAGCCTGCGGACTAAAAGGTCCCAGGTTTGATTCTGGTCAAGGGCATGTATCTTAGTTGCGGGCACATCCCTAGTGGGGGGCATCCAGGAGGCAGCTGATCGATGTTTCTCTCTCATCGATGTTTCTATTTCTCTCCCTTCCTCTCTGTAAAAAATCAATAAAATATATTTTAAAAAAGAACTCTGTCTTCAATCAGTTAAGTCCCTGGAAATGCTGATAATCCTTCATGTAAGGCTCTCCTGATTCACATGAGTGAGTTGATTTTGGTGATGTCATAAGAAATGTCCAAACTTGTGGAGAACCTTTCTAAGTTTATGTGATCCAAGCCAGCAACAGTTCCAGGAGGCAGAATAACAACAGATTAATGCTCAGGAGAATGGCAGCTTTGCACCATTTTATACATTAGACTCAAAGAAGACATAAGGGAGTTACATGATATTCACTGGTGATAAATCAGGGGGAAGAGCTAAGGAGGGAAATCTCTGGGGTTGGATAAAAAGTAAAAAAAAAAAAATAGACACCAACTTATTTTTAAGTTTATCCATTAGGTAACAGTTAATATTTAACCCAATAACGATAATAATTGGGGCTCTGTGATCTTCGTGTTGGGAGATCAAACTCGCAGGAGTCTGTGAAACAGAAATGTCCCTGAAAATCCAAAGGTCTGTTATCCCAGATGCAAAAAGACAACAGACAGGCTCAATAAGGTAAAATTTCCTGTTTTCAAAACAAAAAACTAGGACATAACTACCTCTGTGACTAGCTTTTACTTGGAAAGTTTTAATTTCAAAGCATCCTCTATGGTTACTTTTAGCCTCTGAGTTTGCAAGATGGGCCATGCCATGCCCTGAGATTGCTAGGTTTACTGTGTGCCATCATTTTGTCCATATTGGGGAGGTAGAACCTGTAGGTTGAGAAGAAAAATCAATGAATCTTAACACTTGTCTGCGGTATAAATTTGGGAAACTGACATCATTTCCCAGATATTTTTTTTTTTCAGGCATTTGATATGAGTTTCCACTTGTCTGGGTTGTTGTGAGAATTAAGAGAAAATGCTCAAAACCTAATCCTGGAATCCTGGCAACAAGTACTCAGCTTGTAACTTATTTTTAAATTTATATCAGAGAACAAGAGATAGGGAGAGATAGAAACATCAATGAGATAGAATTATTGATCAGCTGCCTCCTGCATGCCCCCTACTGGGGATCGAGATGGCTAACTGCGCATATGCCCTTGGCTGGAATCGAAAATAGGACGCTTCAGTCTATAAGTCAACACTCTTATCTATTGAGTCAAACAAGCTAGGGCCAGCTTGTTATTTATTGAAAGGCAAGGTAAGCGTCACATTCAGCCAACTGAGATTCAGGGAGTTCTAGTGATTCTGCTGGAGATCCCCAGGTGGGGCATCACAATGAGAGCTGAGTGCCCACAGCACCTGCCTCCCTGCAGCTGAGTCAGTGGCTTCTTACAGGTCCCATTTCTCACTAAATAACCCACAGACAAAGGTGCTTGAGGGTATCAAGGGAGTGGGAAATGCCTGGCCTGGGAATGTCTCTGCAGGCAGAGGCTGGGGTACCAGGAGAGGGAGAGAGAAAGATCAACAATGTGAGAGAATCACTGATCAGCTACCTCATGCATTTACTCAATCTAGGGGATCTAACCTGGGGCGCAGGTATGTGCCCTGATTGGGAATGAACTGTGTACACCTGGATCATAGGTCCATGTGGAACCACGGAGCCATGCTGGCTGGGCTATCATCATTCATGTTTCTCTCTCTCTCTCTCTCTCTCTCTCTCTCCCTTTCCCTTGCCATATGAAATCAATAAAAGTGAATTTAAAAATCAACTAAAATATTTATTAAAAAGTAAAAAATAGCCGAAGCCGGTTTGGCTCAGTGGATAGAGCGTCGGCCTGCGGACTGAAGCGTCCCGGGTTCGATTCCGGTCAAAGGCATGTACATTAGTTGCGGGCACATCCCCAGTCAAGGACGTGCAGGAGGCAGCTGATCGATGTCTCTCTCTCATCAATGTTTCTAACTTTCTATCCGTCTTCCTTCCTCTCTGTAAAAATTCAATAAAATATATTTTTTTTAAAAAAGTAAAAAATATTAAAACATATTATTTCAATACAAAAAAACTTTGATTTCCTAAAGCAAAAAAGATACAAAATGAAATTTCAACATCCATCTTTTGTTGTTCCACTGCCTTTTTTTAAATATATATTTTCATTAAAAAAAAATTATAGAACCCTTCACAAATTTGTGTTTCATCCTTGAGCAGGGGCCATGCTAACCTTCTCTGTATCTTTCCAATTTTAGTAAATGTCCTGCCGAAGCACGCACTCCACTGTCTTTTTGTCAGAGAAAATTGGCGCAACAAATCAACAAACAAGTGCTGGTGAATATGCAGAGATAAAGGAACCCTTGTGCACTGCTGGTGGGAATGCAGACTGGTGCAACCACTGTGAAGAACAGTATGGAGTTTCCTCAAAAAGTTAAAAACGGAAATCCCATTTGACCCCATAATCCCACTGCTACAAATATATCTCCAGAAATCAGAAACACGAACGAGAAAGGATATGTGAACCCCTATGTTCATAGCAGCACAATTTACAATATCTAAGATTTGGAAACAGCCTAAGTGCCCATCAGTAGATGAGTGGATTAAAACTGTGGTAGATCTAAATGATGGACAGTACACTGCTGTAAAAAAGAAGGAACGTTTACCACTTACAACAGCATGAATGGATCTAGAGAGCATCATACTAAGCGAAGTAAGCCAGCTGGAGAAAGATAAATATCATATGATCTCACTCACTCGTGGGTTATAATAAACAACATAAACTCATGAACACTAATAGAGTTAGATGGGGAAAATATTCTAGAATATAATAGAAGTAATCCTTTATTTGCAGTTTTAATATTTCCTACAATTTTTGTGATAGCCTACTATATTAGTACAGTTTGAGCAATATTATACTTAAAATCCTTTTATTCTTGAAATATTAGTGTTTATTGCATGTAATATATGTACCATCCTTTTCCTTGAATAATTGGTGTCTATTGCATGTAACATTATCATATTTAAGTCTTCTTTCTTGAAATATTGTTTATTGCATGTAACATATTTAAGATTGTTTTTCTTGCCAAAACTGGTTTGGCTCAGTGGATAATGCGTCGGCCTGCAGATTCAAAGGTCCCAAGTTCTATTCCAGTCAATGACATGTACCTTGGTTGCGGGCACATCCCCATTAGGGGGTGTGCAGGAGGCAGCTGATTGATGTCTCTCTCACTGATGTTTCTAACTCTCCTTCTCCCTTACCCTCTGTAAAAAAAATCAATAAAAATATATATTTAAAAAATTGTTTTTCTTGCAATATTAAGAAAAAAATCTATATATATAAAAGTCAAGTGACCAAACAGCACAACGAGGAGTGGCTATGAAGCACCCCGGAGAAGCCAATTGCTCTCAGCCACTCCCACCCCCAATCAGCGCCCCCCCACCACCACCACTTGATCACCAAAGTGTGATCTTTAATAATTCTTAGTAAATAAACACTCTCCAGCCTTCATAGACCAGAAACCTGAATGACAAGTGATCAGGAGGAAAAATACTCATGGTTTGCACTGTCAGTCAGGTGTCCAGGAGAGGTGGTTTAGCACAACCACGCTCATCCCCGCCCCCAATCGGCCCTCCCCAACCCGGATACAGTCAGGTGTCCAGGAGAGGTGCCCAGCACAACCACCATCTTCCCATGTTCTCTCTCCACTGCTGACTACCAAGAGGGCAGCCACAGCAAACCACGGCCTGTCTTTAGAGGGTTTGTCATCATGGAACTAAACCGTATTACCTATCTAGGGAGAGGCATAGAAATGCGAGCTGTAAGTGTCCCTGACAGTAAAGCACCTTGGAAGCTTCAACTAATCCAAAAGCGAACAGCAAACATGTATACACCCTGCAAAGATCTTTAATGCTAATAACTCATCCCAACTGGACCTGCTGATCAGCACCCCCCTGAAGTGCCGAACCCACGCCAATTGGTGGTGCAGATGGCTGGCAAACTGTCCACAGCCCCTTCCCTGCAGCCCTGCCCCTAAATGGCCCCTCCCACCCAAACCGGGGCAACCAGACCCCACCCGTGCATGAATTCATGCACCAGGCCTCAAGTGAGGGAAGGGAGGGAAGAAGGGAGGGAGGAAAAGAGAGAGAGGAGGGGAGAAGGGGAGAGAGAGAGAGAGAGAGAGAGAGAGAGAACCCTGCCAAAGTTGTAGCACAATAGGTAGAACATATAATCAGATGTTTTGATTTTTTATTTATTTTATTTAAATATATTTTATTGATTTTTCACAGAGAGGGAGAGGGATAGTTAGAAACATCGATGAGAGACATCGATCAGCTGCCTCTTGCATGCCCACTACTGGGGATGTGCCCGAAAACAAGGTACATGCCCTTAAGCGGAATTGACCCTGGGACCTTTTAGTCAGCAGGCCAATGCTCTATCCACTGAGCCAAACCGGTTTCAGTTTTTTGTTGTTGTTTTTTAATATATTTTATTGATTTATTACAGAGAGGAAGGGAGAGGAATAGTTAGAAACGTCAATGGGAGAGAACCATCGATCAGCTGCCTTTTGCACATCTCCTACTGGGGATGTACCCACAATCAAGGTACCTGCCCTTGCCCAGAATCGAACCTGGGACCCTTCAGTCCGCAGGCTGACGCTCTGTCCACTGAGCCAAACTGGTTGGGGCTAATCAGATGTTTTAGCAAAGATACAAATTCAACAAATGCACTTCTGAGAAATAGTTCCCCATAAATTCCTGGATAAAATATCAACACACAACACTGAGGTAGAATGAGAAAGTTATTGAGTGTCTGTTTATATATCAATATAAGCTGCAAAAATTATGTGTCCAACTGAGCAAATCTGGGTAATGATGTCCAGTAGTAACTCCGGGCTTCCTCTCCCTAGCAATGTCTAGCCTCAGGTGGAAACACTTTAACTGTAACCCAATGTCTGTGAAGGGTTTTCCTGTGCCTCATCACATTTAATCCTCACAGAAGTCCTCAAGTAGGTAGATAGCACACTGAGTGGAATACCATTTTCTTTTAATTAACTGGAAAACAGAGATTTAGAAAGCTTAGAAAGTTGACCCGACAGAAAAGAAATCCGAATTGGTGGACCTTGAAAATGATTTCTTACCACAAAGAAAATGTTTTCTTACCAACAGGATATAGCCAAACACTGCTGCAGTTAAATCTTTTACCCTTTGTTCTCACTGTGTGATCTACAATAATAATGTACTTCGTATTGATGTTTACTGCTATGTTGCTGACAATTACCTGAAAGAAAAGTTGGGGAGCTTCACTGGGCTGGAAAAAGTTGAGCTACATCAGAAAGCAGTTTAATTAAACAAGTTTATTCTATATATATAAGAGGCTAAGCTGAGTCGCGCATGGTCGAAACATATAGAACTCTTGCTGCCACCTATCGCACGAGTGTTTCGATCTGTCATTGCCGATCATGAATTTGGTTGTTTTTATTGACATTCTAAAGTTGAAAGTGGCAGCGTTGCATGGAAGTAACAATGGTGATTAAATTCAATCATAATAGTGATTCGAGTAGATATAATTATCTGCATGTAACTGAAGTTGCTGTTATATTTAAAAATATATATATTTTGTTGATTTTTTACAGAGAGGGAGAGGGATAGAGTTAGAAACATCGATTAGAGAGAGACATAGATCAGCTGCCTCCTGCACACCCCACACTGGAGATGTGCTCGCAATCAAGGTACATACATGCCCTTGACCGGAATCGAACCTGGGATCTTTCAGTCCGTAGGCTGACGCTCTATCCACTGAGCCAAACCAGTTTTGGCAGTTGCTGTAATATTTAGAAATGAAGATGGAGGAACTCCTTTTGAAAGGGACTTGGTCATTCATTGTAAACCAGATCCCAACACTCTGAATGCCTCTAAAATAAACAAATCAGTATCCTTTCCTACATTAGATGTAATGACATATCCTATTCTTTTCCCACATGGTGAAAAAGGCTAGGGAATGGAAATTGCATTAGGACTCCAAGACAAGGGTGTAATCGACAATATTAGATTCAATGGATGATTTGAAAAGAAAGCTTTTCCCATTGAATCTTTAAAAAAAGTATTACTCCTTTGGGAATGCTGTGTCATAAATTATTGAAAGAAGGTCCAATCATCATGCTACTGAGAAATCTCAATAATAAATGGGGTCTTTGTAATGGTACCAGATTTATTATTTAAAGATTGTAATCTAACATATTCAAAGCTGAAGTATTAACAGGATCTGTGGAGGAGAGGTTGTTCTGATTCCAGGAATTGATTTGTCCCCATCTGACAGTGGACTCAGTGTTAGAATAAGTTTAATCAATTTATCAGTCATTGTTTTTTTATCAAATATTGTTTTTACATCATGTTTTTGTTCTTGTTACATTGTCTTGGTTGTTATATAACATTGTTATTGTTTATCTAATGATCAGTATCTAAATATTTTCATGTACACTTTACTAATTTTCTTTCATCTCTGACATTTCTATTATAAAGGGTGAACAGCAATATTAAAATATTTCTTCTACTTAATTTCCTTTCAACGGGCACAAATTCGTGCATTGAACCACTAGTTTTTAAATAAATGATTGACCAAACAAAATATTATCTAGAGCCCTATCCAGTTTGGCTCAGTGGATAGAGCATCGATCTGTAGACTCAAAGGTCCCAGGCACATACTCAGTGGGGAGTGTACAGGAGGCAGCTGATTGATGTTTCTCTCATCAATATTTCTAACTCTCTATCCCTCTCCCATCTTTCTGTAAAAAAAAAAAATTAAAAAAATTAAAAAAAAAACAAACATTATGAAGGCCCAAGCCAAGTTTGCTCAGTGTATAGGGCATTGGCCTGTATGCTGAAGGTTCCCTGGTTTGATTCCAGCCAAGGATATGTGCTCAGGTTGAGGGCTTGAACCCCAGCAGAGGGGGTGCAGGAGGCAGCCAATCAGTGATTCTCTCTCATCATTCATGTTTCTATTTCTCTCTCCCCTCGTGCTTCCTCTCTGAAATCGATAAAGGTTATATATACACACACATATAAATATAATCTAGGATACTGGCTGCATAACTTTTGGACTTTATGGACAACCAGTGGTTTGTGGACCATCAGTTGGCGACCACTGCTCTAGGATTTGGAGCATGTAAATGACCTACAGAGTGAAAAAACGCCAAAAGGTACAATCAGCTTTTTTTTTTTTGAAGGAATACTTTGATTTTTAAAATATATATTCATTAACTTCATAAAGAAAAGGAGAGCTATAAGCACCAATCATGAGAGAGAATCACTGATTGGCTACCTCCTGCACACCACACATTGGGTTTGAGCTGGCAACTTGGGAATGTAACCTGTCCTGGAATTGACCTATAACAACCAGGCTCATAGGTCAAAGCTCAATGCCAGACGAACAATTTTATTAATTTTTGGAGAGAGAAGGGCGAGGGAAAGAAACATAATGCAAGAGTGCAACATAGATAAGCCACCACTGCCTGCACACCCCATTCTGAGAAGCTAGCCCACAACCCAGACAAACAAGCAATTCAACCAGCAATCCCTCTTTTCATGGGATCACACCAAACCAACTGAACCACAACATCCATGATGACATAATCAATTTAGACCACAATATGCTAATTTTTATACAGTGGTACCTCGAGATACAAGTTTAATTCGTTCCGTAACCTTGAGGCGTAGGAAACTATGAGATGCTTGAGTCGCGGTAAACTGGTGGGTCCTGTGCAGCCGGCCAATCCGCGTGATTACTCCTATCTCAAGTGTTGCTCGTATTTCAAAGCAAAAATCGCTCGCTCGACGATTCGTATCTCAAAAATCTCGTATGTTAGGGCACTCATATCTCGAGGTACCACTGTAAATTTAAACATTCAAATACTCAACAACTCAGATTATTCACTCAGTTTTTGACAAAGGTAAATAAAATTTATATCCACATAAAGAATTATACAGAAATGTTTATACCAAATTTATTAGAAATAAGCATATATTCATAAAAATGGATAAGCTACGGGTGATATACCCAAAGACAAGAATATTATCAGGAAAAAGATGAGTTACTAATATATATCTTTAATGAAACTCTAAGTATTTATGAAACATAAGTTAAAGCAAAAAATGCTTAGAAAAAATAAAATTCTCTATGAAAATGAAATGTAAGTCCATGGTTATCAAGAAAGTTGTAAGGAACAAGGATAGATTGAAAAAGGTCATAAAGCAGCCGAAGCCAGTTTATCTCAGTGGATAGAGCTTGGGGACTGAAGGGTCCCGGGTTCAATTCCGGTCAGTGGCATGTATCTTGGTTGCGGGCACATCCCCAGTAGGAGGTGCGCAGAAGGCAGCTTATCGATGTCTCTTTTTTATCGATGTTTCTGGCTCTGTCCCTCTCCTTCCCTATCTGTAAAAAAAATCAATAAAATACATTTTAAAAAAGAAAAAGGTCATAAAGCAATTATACAGTGACAAATATAGTCAGTATTGTGACTATAATGATCACTTCAGTTTCATGCACACATGAAGATTTAAGAAATAGTATACTAAAAACTTTATTTATCGGAGAATCCAAGATGGCGGCATAGGTAAACACCTATATTGCTGCCTCGCACAACAATTTCAAAACTACAACTAAAAGACAGAACGGACATCATCCACAGCCACAGAAAAGCTGGCTGAGTGGAAATTCTACAACTAGAAGGAAAGAGAGGGGCTCACAAAGACCCAGAGGAGCTGCAAAAAGCTGAGGTATGGAGACGTGAGCGTGGAGAGAGCGGGTGACGGCGAACCTGGCTGGCTTTCTCTGCGGGAGGGGGACCAAGACTCTAAAAGACATTGAACTACTTGTCCTACGACACTGAACCCCAGATCCAGCCGAAACTCATTCAGGGGCAGTTTGGACTGGGAAGGGGGAGAGGTGCACAGAGGTTTAGGGAAGTCGCAAAAGATCAGGAGTCTGGTGGTGCACACGGCGCTGTGCGCGGAGGACCGACTGCTGATTGTGCCGCTGGCTTTCGGGAGTGGGCAGGAGACAGAACCTCCCAGCTGTGCCACTTCTGACTCCACTGGGCCCCAGTTTCGAGCAAAACCCTGAGGACATAGACTCGGGTGGTCCCAGAGCACAGGGGAGCCTGAGGGGCAGCAGTCTAGAGGCATTGCAAAAGAGCGTGTGAGCACACGGACCGCTCCAGCCATTACCCAGTCACGTGAGACTCAGGGGCCGAGGAGGGCAGGGCTGACCGGAAGGCAAGGTGGTCCGTTAAACCCTGAGATTCCACCCATCCCAAGCTCAATAGATAGGCTTTTGCAGTTTTGCAAGTCTGGTATCATAAGGCTGAATCCAACACAGAAGTTCTCCCAGCATAGTGAAAATGCCGAGACAAGGGAAGGGATCACAAACAAAAGAAATGGAGGAAAACAAACGACTGGATATAGAGTTCAAAACCATGCTTATAAGGTTTTTCAAGAATATGCTAGAAAAGTTGGATAAAGTTAGCGAGTCCCAAGAGGAGATGCAAAAGGACCAACTAGAGATGATAAAGGACTAAATAGAAATTAAACAAACGCTGACAGAAATAAAAAATATTATAGAGAGACCTAAGAGCAGACTAGAGGAAGGCAAGAATCAAGTCAAAAATTTGAAATATAAAGAATCAGAAAACACTCAACTGGAAAAGCAAGAAGAGAAAAGAAAACAAAAATGTGAAGATAATGTAAGGAGCCTCTGGGACAGCCTCAAGCGTACCAACATCAGAATTGTGAGGGTGCCAGAAGAAGTGAGAGAGCAAGATACTGAAAACCTATTTAAAGAAATAATGACTGAAAACTTCCCACATATGGTTAAAGAAATAAACTTACAAGTCCAGAAAGCACACGGAACCCCATATAAAAGGAATCCAAAGAGGACCACACCAAGACACATCATAATTAAAATACCAAGAGCAAAAGAGAAAGAGAGAATATTAAAAGCAGCAAGAGAAAAACAGTTCATTACCTACAAGGGAGCACCCATACGTCTGTCAGCTGATTTCTCAACAGAAACGATGCAGGCCAGACGGGAGTGGCAAGAAATATCCAATGTGATGAATAGCAAGAACCTGCAACCAAGAATAATCTATCCAGCAAAGCTATCATTCAGAATTGAAGGGCAGATAAAGAGCTTCACAGATAAGAAAAAGCTAAAGGAGTTCATCAACTCCAAATCAGTATTATATGAAATGCTGAAAGATACTCTTTTAGAAGAGGAAGAAAAGGTAAAAGATAAAAAATTATGAACAACAAATACATATCTATCAACAAGTGAATCAAAAAATTAAGTGAATTAAAAATTTGATCAACAGAATAAACTGGTGAATATAATAGAATCAGGAGCACAGAAAGGGAGTGGACTGATAATTCTCAGGGGGGAAGGGGGAGGGGTGTACAGAGAGTGATTGGACAAAAATCATACACCTATGGATTCATCAATGGGGGGAGGTAAGGTTAGAGGGAGGGGTGGGAGCCGAGTGGAGGGGAGCTATGGAGGGGAAAAAAGAGAGACAAATGTAATAATATGAGTAATAAAGATTTAATTTAAAAAGAAAACTATTTATTATGGCTTTTAAAAATGGTTGAAAATTTCAAAATGTGTTTAAGTTTAAATATATTTAAAAAAATAGGTTTGGCAAATCTATATTCAATCCACCTTCTTATGCCTCTGGGCAAGTTTTGCCTCAGTGATAAACAATTAAGAAACAATGAAGAACTTTCACCCAAATCAAGAAGAATGCTGGCTGGATCACATCCCTAGACTATAGACACCCTTTGCCTCTATCCTTTCTTTTCTGCCAGACTCTTAGGTGAACATTGGAGTGGATACAGGAAGCCACAAATCCTCTTGAGTATATACAATAACAACGAGTATAAGTAAGATAAACATTTGTGGAGTCCCTCAGATCTGTGTACACATTGCTGCAGTAGACGTTTTGTCAAAATTATTTCTGGGTGCAAGTTTAGATGAAGACGATTCCATCTAATGGACTGCAGTCAAACCCAACAACAATCAGTTCAATGGTCCTATAACCAGTGACCATCACCCATGGAATTACAGGCATTAGGGCACATGGTCCTCTACAACACTGGACAGGAGGTTCCCTTTAAATGTCTTAGCATCCCTTGAAAACAACAAAAATTCATGCTGTTCCCAGTCATGATTAAGGTTGTCACAGCTAACCCCTCTTGGGAGTGATCTCTATATCTCAAAACATCCATTTAGACATGAGGACTAGAGTCCACAGTGTGTCCTGGGAAAATTATGGGCAGCAATATAAATTTGGCAAAAAATGCTGAGCTAATTTTTTTAAATTTATTTTATTGATTTTTTTACAGAGAGGAAGGGAGAGGGATAGAGTTAGAAACATCGATGAGAGAGAGAGACATCGATCAGCTGCCTCTTGCACACGCCCTATTGGAGATATGCCCTCAACTAAGGTACATGCCCTTGACCGGAATCGAACCTGGGACCCTTCAGTCTGCGGACCGACACTCTATCCACTGAGCCAAACTGGTTTCAGCCTGAGCTAATTTCCACACCAGTCTTCTCCAAGGGCAAAAATGTTTGAGCAGAAACCGGTTTGGCTCAGTGGATAGAGCATCAGTCTACGGACTGAGAGGTCCCAGGTTCGATTCCGGTCAATGCCATGTACCTTGGTTGCGGGCACATTCCCAGTAGGGGGCGTGCAAGATACAGCTGATCAATGTCTCTCTCTCTCATCAGTGTTTCTAACTCTCTATCCTTCTCCCTTCCTTTCTGTACAAAATCAATAAAATACATTAAAAAAAAATGTTTGAGACAGCATAAAAATAATTCACATCATCATGCTTAGAGAGGCCAGATGTCCTTATAAACTAACCTCTAGAGATAATAGAACACCCCACATTAAAGAAGTCTTAGGAAAAAGCCTAATGTAGGTGATTAAATGTATGAGATATAATTCAGACCAAGACTTCACATATTTTCTTACACATTTGTTAAATCCTAATTAAAAAACTACATTTCCTACACATTTGGACCCTTTGTGCACAGTGAATTTACAAATTTGGCAGAGATACCTCACATTAATTGCACCCATAACGGCTTTCTCCAGTGTGAACTCTCTGATGATATTGAAGACTGTTGCTACTTCTAAAATACTTCCCACATTCACTGCACTTATAAGGCTTTTCTCCAGTGTGAATTCTCTGATGATATTGAAGTTGAGCACTAGTGGTAAAAGATTTCCCACATTCACTACATTTGTAAGGCTTTTCTCCAGTGTGAATTCTCTGGTGTTTATGAAGGTTAGAGTTAATTGTAAAACTTTTTCCACATTCTCTGCACTCATAAGGCTTTTCTCCAGTGTGAACTCTCTGATGAGTACGAAGGGCAGTAAACCAGGTAAAAGATTTCCCACATTCACTGCATTTATAAGCCTTTTCTCCTGTATGAACTCCCTGATGACTACGAAGGTGAGTCTTAGTGGTAAAAGATTTCCCACATTCACTGCATTTATAAGGCTTTTCTCCAGTGTGAATTCTCTG
>JAAGEH010000058.1:841875-935410 GCA_011751065.1 Lasiurus cinereus
CATTTATAAGGTTTTTCTCCAGTGTGAACTCTCTGATGATATTGGAAACCAGTGGTAGTTTTAAATGCCTTTCCACATTCAATGCATTTATAGAAATTTTCTCCAGTATGTATTCTCATATGATGATGAAAATTTCTCCTCCAAGTAAAAGATTTCCCACATTCTCTGCACTGATAAGGCATTTCTCCTGTATGAACACTCTGATGATATTGAAGATCAGTGCTCCTTACAAACGACTTATTACATTCACTGCATTTATAAGGCTTTTCTCCTATGTGAATTCTCTCATGACATTGGAGATCAGTGCTGCTTGTAATAGATTTCTCACATTCATTGAATTTGTAAGGCTGTTCTCCTGTATGAACACAGTGATGATTATGAAGGTGAGAGTTACCTGTAAATGATTTTCCACATTCACTGCATTGATAAGGCGTTTCTTCTGTGTGAACTCTCTGATGACTACGAAGGTTGGACTTAGTGGTAAAACATTTCTCACATTGACTGCATTTATAAGGCTTTTCTCCAGTGTGAATTCTTTGATGAATACGAAGGTGGGTGTTATTGGTAAAAGATTTCCCACATTCACTGCACTGATAAGGCTTTTCCCCTGTGTGAACTCTCTGATGATATTGGAGACCACCAGCTTGTGTAAAAGTTTTCCCACATTCACTGCATTGATAAGGTTTTTCTCCTGTATGTATTCTCTGATGATTATGAAGGTGATAGTTAGCTGTAAAGGATCTTCCACATTCACTGCATTTGTAAGGCTTTTCTCCTGTATGAACTCTCTGATGATTATGAAGATTAGAATTAGTTGTAAAAGATTTCCCACATTCACTGCAGTGATAAGGTCTTGTTCCAGTGTGCACTCTCTGATGATATTGGAGACCATTGCTACTTGTAAAAGATTTTCCACATTCACTGCACTTATAAAGTTTTTCTCCTGTATGAATTCTCTGATGATTATATAGGCGAGATTTAGTTGTAAAAGATTTCCCACATGGAGAGCACACAAAATACTTACTTCCAACATGGACACCCTTTTCCTGAATAAACATGTGGGTGCAACTAATGTCTTCCTTACATTCTTTTCTGCTGAAATAATTTTTTCTCCTTTGAAACGTCATCCCATGTGTCAAAATAGCATTTGGATTGTCCCTGGACTGAGTAGCCTTTAGGTGGAGAGGTCCTGATTCAGTAAGGATACCCTGCCCAACCTCCCCGCATGTGAAACGTTTGTGGGACACATTAAAATTGTAGCTGTTTGCAAGTGAGTTCCTTTCCACACATCTCATGAAAGACTTCTCTCTCACATGGTGCTGGTGAAGTTTTACATTGAAATAAAACTGTTTTGCACATGCCCCACACCTCAACAGTATCTGTTCACGTTGTGTTCCCTGTAGCTCCATAACGTGGAAAATGTTTCCCAAGACCAGCCCACAACTTTCACAGGGGTGGCTCTTCGGGGAAGACAAGGCTGCCTTGGGATTCCTTGCCTGAGACACTTTTACAGAAACCTTCTGTTCAGTCAGAGCTTCCACATTCTCTGCTCCACAGCAGCAACCTGAAGAAAAGGAAATGCTGGTGAGGTACATGCTAACCTTGTGAAAACAGAATATCTTCACCACAAATATTGATCTGTCATAACTAGTCATGATTCCATAGGAAGGTTTTCAAGGTGAGTGAGTTAGACACTGAGGAAATTGCTATTATAAATAATGTGGCCCCAAATCAGTCAATGAAGAAAATCTCACCAAGAAAGGGACAGAAACACAAAGAAGAGAGATAGCTGTACTCATTTTTCTTGCACAGATGGCTTCCTTTGGGACCTTACATTCTGACCATGGGAGTCTATGTAGAATAATTTAAAGCTGCTAAAAGCCATAAAAATTAATTGTATTAGAGCACAGGATATACAATGTCAATATAAGAACACATGTGTACTCCAAGGTGCTGCAGGCATGGACCAACATTAAAGTGCATAAAGAGAGATCTGTGAAAGAGGCAGAGGTGCAAAGTCCAGTGAGGTTAAGGATATTCATGAGCTGGAAGTCTGAGTAGAAATGATCACTATTAGAACTGAGTAGTTGGCTAAGTATCAACAACAAGCACAAATAAGCACAGTTGGGTGAGTAATGGGCAACTATAACAAAATACTGGATTTCTAGCTATGAATGTACAAAGGCCAGCCATGAATTCCTCCCCAATGACCCTTCACCAAGGTAAAACCACCTGTGGGACCCCCGAGTCATTCGTAAAATTGTGTTTCTTCTATGATACACAAATGTTTCTTCAATTTAATTTAAATTCCATGTGAGCCATTGCATGGGATAAATGATGCAAATCTTCCAAGAAAAACAGAAAAATTGGATAATCAAAACTGTGATAGAACAACAAAGAACAAATGAGATCACAGACAAAAAAAAACTATGTGAGTGATATCAGCAACATGGCTGAATCAGAGATATGAGCATCTTGCTCCACCCTAGTGTAAGTAGACAGCTATCCACGAACAAATATCTCATAGGAAATAAGGATAAGAATACCTTGAAGACAAACAGTATTACAGACACAAATAAAGAACTGTTCAGGAAGGATGACTGGAAAAGACTGGGTGAACAAACATATTTGAAGATACCTACAGTCAAAAAAAAAAAAAAAAAAAAGGTTAGACCTAACCTGTTTGGCTCAGTGGATAGAGCGTTGGCCTGTGGACTCAAGAGTCCCAGGTTGGATTCTGGTCAACAGCCTATACCTTGGTTGTGGGCACATACCTAGTAGGGGTGTTCAGGAGGCAGATGATTGATGTTTCTTTCTCATCAATGTTTCTTATCGCTCTCCCTCTCCCTTCCTCTCTGTAAAAAATCAGTGAAATATATATATATTTTAAATGTCAGTTACCTCCAGCAGCCACTGTTGTTCTTCTATCATTGACCCTTCTCGCCTGTTCTTCAATAAATACTGAAAATTCTTGTGTTTAAAATCTACAGAATGCAGAAGGCTTCCGCAAGATGGTGGCATAGGTAAACACCTACATTCCTGCCTCGCACAACAATTTCAAAACTACAACTAAAAGACAGAACGGACATCATCCAACACCACAGAAAAGCTGGCTGAGTGGAAATTCTACAACTAGAAGGAAAGAGAGGGACTCACAAAAACCCAGAGGAGCTGCAAAAAAGCTGAGGTACAGAGACGCTCAAGTGGAGAGAGCAGGTGCCTATGAACCTGACTGGCTTTCTCTGGCGGGAGGGAGATGGAGACTCTCAAAGGCACTGAACTCCTTATCCTACGACACTAAACCCCAGATCCAGCTGAAACTCATACAGGGGCATTTTGGACTGTGAAAAGGGAGAAATGCACGGAAATTTAGGGGAATCCCAAAAGATCAAAAGTCTGGTGGCGCACACGGCACTGCGCACAGAGGACCGACTGCTGATAGTGCCGCTGGCTTTCACAAGAGGGCAGGAGAAAGACCCTCCCAACTGCGTCACTTCTAACTCCACTAAACCCCAGTTTCTGGCGAAACCCTGGGGACCCAGACTCATATGGTCCCGGAGCACAGGGGAGCTGGAGGGACAGCAGTCCAGAGGCACTGCGAGAGAGCGCACACACACAGGCACCGCTCCAGCGATTACCCAGTCACACTCACGTGAGATTCAGGGGCCGTGGAGGGTGGGGCCGACTGGAAGGCAAGGCGTTCCCTTAAGCCCTGAGACTCCACCCATCCCAAGCTTAACAAAGAGGCTTCTCCAGTTTTGCAACTCTAGTATCATAAGGCTGAATTCAACACAGAAGTTCTCCCGGAATAGTGAAATTGTGGAGACAAGGAAAAGGATCACAAACAAAAGAAATGGAGGAAAACAAACGACTGGATATGAAGTTCAAAACCACGCTTATAAGGTTTTTTTAAAAAATATCCTAGAAAAGATGGATAAAATTAGCGAGACCCAAGAGGAGATGAAAAAAAACCAACTAGAGATGCAAAAAAATCAACTAAAAATTAAACGTACACTGACTGAATTAAAAAATATTGTAGAGACGTAACAGCAGACTAGAGGAAGGCAAGAATCAAGTCAAAAATTTGAAATGTAAAGAATCAGAACACACTCAACTGGAAAAGCAAGAAGAGAAAAGAATCCAAAAATGTGAAGATAATGTAAGGAGCCTCTGGGACATACCAACATCAGAATTGTGGGGGTGCCAGAAGAAGTGAGAGAGCAAGATACTGAAAACCTATTTAAAGAAATAATGACTGAAAACTTCCCACATCTGGTAAAAGAAATAGACTTACAAGTCCAGAAAGCACACAGAACCCCATATAAAAGGAATACAAAGAGGACTACACCAAGACACATCATAATTAAAATACCAAGAGCAAAAGACAAAGAGAGAATATTAAAAGCTGCAAGAGAAAAACAATTCATTACCTACAAGGGAGAACCCATACGACTGTCAGCTGATTTCTCAACAGAAACAATGCAGGCCAGACGGGAGTGGCAAGAAATTTTCAACGTGATGAATAGCAAGAACCTACAACCAAGAATACTCTATCCAGCAAAGCTATCATTCAGAATTGAAGGGCAGATAAAGAGCTTCACAGATAAGAAAAAGCTAAAGGAGTTCATCAACTGCAAATCAGTGTTATATGAAATGCTGAAAGGTATTCTTCTAGAGGAGGAAGAAAAAGGTAAAAGACAAAAAATTATGAACAACAAATACATATCTATCAACAAGAGAATCTAAAAATTTAAGTGAATTAAAAATCTGATCAACAGAATAAACTGGTGAATATAATAGAATCAGAAGCATAGAAAGGGAGTGGACTGATAATTCTCAAGGGGAAAGAGGTGAGGGGTATACAGGGAGAAACTGGAAAAAATCATACATCTATGGATGAGGTCAACGGGAGCGAGGTAAGGGTAGAGGGAAGAGTGGGAGCTGGATGGAGGGGAGCTATGGAGGGAAAAAAAAAGAAACAAATGTAATAATCTGAATAATAAAGATTTAATTTAAAAAATTAGAAATAAATAAAAAATTTCAAAAGAAAATCTACAGAATGCCTTGGCTAACATGGCTCAGTTGGTTGGAGCATCGTCCTGTGTACCAAAGGGTTGAGTATTCAATTTCCAATTCAAGGCACATATCAGTATGTGGATTCCATTTCCAGTTAGCTTGTGTGCAGAAGGGAGTCGATTGATGTTTTTCCCTCACATTGATCTCCCCAGCCCATCTCTCTTTCTCTCTATCTGAAACCACTAATAAATAAATGGATAAGAATATCAAGATAGCCAAATACAAAATAGAACGCAAAAAATCCAGAGACAAAGTAAATAAAAAGACAAAATCATGTATTAAGTTCAGAAAATTAATTTCTAAGAGGAAATCTTATAGGGAAAAATGCCTACATTACAAAAATATATCTCAAAAAACCTAAATTGCCATCTCAGGAACTTAGAAACAAAACAAGAAAGTAAACCCTAAGGTTGCAAAGGAAGGAAACAATAAATATTTGAACAAGCATCAATAAAAGAGAGATAAGACAAAATGAAGGATACCTAATAGGTACTTTTCAAAAAATACAAAAAATTGGCAAACCCTGAACTAGACTACAGTAAAAACCAAAAACAAACAAAAGCAAGCCTTAACCAAATGAAAAAAACATGAAAGACATTACACCTGACACTATGAACCACAAGTATCATAAGAGATGCTGATGTTAGGAGACGACATGACCCTCCATAGAGAAATTTGTCAACATTCCATATGAGCTTCTGAAATTAATAAACAAATTTGGAGCCCTGGCCAGCTAGCTCAGCTGTGGAGTGTGTGGTCCTGATGCAGCACGGGTGTGATTTTGATGCCCCATCAGGCACATGTAGGGGACAGCCAATAAAAGCTTATATGGGTAGAACAGCAGATCAATGTTTCCCTCTTTTCCAACCTATCTCTAAAATCAATAAATAAAGGCTGCCTAGTATGGCTCAGTGATTGAGCACTGACCCATGACCTAGGAGATCATAATTTCCTTTTTTGTCACAGGACATGCACAGGTTGCCAGTCCAATATTCAGGGTTGTGCAGGAAGCAGCTTATCAATGACTCTCTATTATTCATGTTGAGGCATAATAGCATTCATCTCAGGTAAAGACTGCTGTTTAAATTTTAACCCTGCTATTCTGGCTTCTGTAATTATTTGCATGCTAATAGAGAAATTATTTTTATCTTTTTTTAAATGTATTTTTATTGATTTTTTTACAGAGAGAGTCAGAAACATCAAGGAGAGACATCAATCAGCTGCCTCCTGTACGCCCCCCACTGGGGATGCGCCCTCAACCAGGACACATCCCCTTGATCGGAATCGAACCTGGGATCTTTCAGTCCACAGGCCGAGGCTCTATCCACTGAGCCAAACCGGTTTCAGCTATTTTGATCTCTTGAACCTATATAAATCACTCCATCGATTGTATACCACATTGATTGTGATCTTTGAAGACATTCTTCTGCACCTGGAAACCAGAACACCAAAACTGCTTTAATTGCTTCAATGGCTCCAAAAAATGTTTTCCATTGACTCCATGGCTCCAAGACCCAAAAACTATAATTAATCTTTGTAGATAACTAACTTACTCAATTTAGCTTCTGTAACAAACTGCTTCCGCAAACCAGTTCCTCATTCCAAACCTAGGTATGTAATTGCTGTCTTTGTGATTTTTTTGCCTTTATAAGCCTAATGCTATTTCCATTCAGGCTGTGAGATTTGGAGTGTTAAGGCCCCTAAGTAGCCACTGGCTTTTGAATAAATGACTCCTTAATTTGACTTCTTGGGCATCCTTTGTGCAATGTGCAAAGTACATTACAACATTTGGAGGCCCCAGCAAGACACAGCCACTAGGGGTGTCATTTTGGACGCGGAGGGAGGCCGATCTCCCCTGGCCGGGTCGCAGAAACCTGGGAGTCTCTAGGGGGCACACAACCTGAGATGTTCTGAGGCCCCGGAGAACTTCCCTTTGGATCCAGCGAACAGACAGGGGACATTGGTCCATCCCTAAAAATTCCTCAGTGTCACCAGGAAAAACCCTCTAGAGCAGCGGTTCTCAAGGGGGTCGCCTAAGACTATTGGAAAACACCTATTTCCCATGGTCTTAGGAACCAACATACCGCTCCTCAGTGTAGCAAAATGTAGCAATGTAGTTTATTGTTGTCATATGAAGACTGTTACCCATGCTACACCTCGATTCAAGACAAAATTTCATTTATTTGTAATTAGAAATAAATATTTCACAATATACAATTACATATTGTTTTTGTGATTAATCACTATGCTTTCATTATGTTCAATTTGTAACAACGAAAATACATCCTGCATATCAGATATTTACATTACAATTCATAACAGTAGCAAAATTACAGTAATGAAGTAGCAATGAAAATAATTTTATGGATGGGGGTCACCACAACATGAGGAATTCTATTCAAGGGTCGAGGCACTAGGAAGGTTGAGAACCACTGCTCTAGAGGTTAGTTTTGGTTCTTGGGACCAGTCATTTGTGGATTGGGAGAAGGGCTGGATGCAGTGGTAACTTCTCCATCCTTGGAGTGCTGCTGAGACGTCAGAGGTTACTCTTGGTTTTGGTTTTTATTTGTGGGGCCCATGTGTCTTATCTATCGGTTTTATCAGTTTGCTGAAATCCTCTTGGAGGACATCTCGTGGTTCTTCCCTTCCTCTTTAACCTTTGACGGGCTGTGTGATTGGATCACTGAACTTTTTTATCAAGGTTCCTTGCAGGATTTTACCTCTGCTGAAATAACCCTCTATACTTTTCTCTCAATGTGTATTCTGACCCTCCCCGAATAAGCACTCTTTCTGGCAGGTCAATGCCGAAATTCTGGACAACTTTCTCCGCACAGTCCCTGGCAGACTCCTCGAACAGTTTTAACTTTTTTCCCCCTTCCCTTGCCACACGCTCACTCACACACAGTGGTCCTGCCCACTTGCCAGCAGCAACAGCAGTGCCAGCGGAAGCAGAGGCAGCGGCACACCCCTTCCTGCAGCAGAAGTGACAACAATCTACCCTCCGGCCACGCTATCATTATGGGAGGTGGACCAAGTTCTCAGAAAACTCTCCTAAGTTGTATGCTGAAGCATTTCAAGGAAGGATTTGGGGAAGAGGCTGACTATAGTGTTAAGTTTTCTGCATAACTGGAAGACTCAGTTATGTTCAGGATGGGATCCGGTGGGCAGGGGCCATCTACTGGGAAAGAGGGTTACTAAATTCAGCCGGAAAGGTCATTAAAAATAAAGAAAAGACCTTAGCCTTATTAGAGGCCATCTGGCTTCCCAAAGCAGTTGCGATACTGCACTGCAAAGGACATCAGAAAGGAGAGACTACTGAAGCTCAAGGGAATTGAGTCGCAGACCAGGCTGCCAGGGAAGCCACCAAAAACCAGTGGGGCCTTTACAAGTCTTAGTAACCTTGCTGGACCCGGACCTATCACAAACCCTCTTACACCAGACAAGAGGAATTGGCAGAATATAAACAAACTACCAGAAGACCAAACGGTTGGTGGACTCTACCAGATAACAGACTGCTGGTCCCAGAGGCTCTAGGTCAGACGTTAGTTGCCCAGTAATACCAGGCCACCCACCTAGGCATCACCAACACTTCTGAAGTTTACAAGGCAGGTACTACATACCAAGCTTAGATAATCAAAAGCATAGTCACTAGATGTACTGTCTGTGCACAGGAAAATGCTAAGCAAGGTAAGAGGGTCCCCTGGGAATTCAGGCCCAGGGAAACTCCCCAGGAGAACATTGGGAGGTAGATTTCACAGAGATCAAGCCACCAGTGTCAGGGTATAAGTATCTCCTAGTTTTTATAGACAACTTCTCGGGTTGGGTTGAAGCATACCCTACTAAGACAGAAATGGCCTCTATAGTAGTCAAGAAATGACTCCAGGAAATTATACCTAGATTTGGGCTACCAGTGACCAAATGGCCCCACTTTTAAAGCAAAAATATCTCTGAGTATGGCTCAAGTCCTAAGTATAAACTGGAAACTCCATTGTGCATACCGGCCACAGATTCAGGACAGGTAGCAGGTATGAACAGAACTCTAAAAAGGGCTCTAACTAAATTTGTCCTAGAAACCAGCGAAAACTGGACTAACCTCCTGCCCTTCACCTTCTTATGTACCCCCAACCAGAAGGGGTTCTCCCCTTTTGAAATCATGTTTGGTAGACCTCCCCCTATCCTACCCAGGTTAGGGAGGAATTAAAAGCTGAAATTCATAGCCATTCTTTGCTCAAATACTTACAGGCTCTGCAGCATACCCAGAGAGCCACCCATAACCTTGTTCGAGACGCCTTGCCAGTGCCAACCTCAGACCCTGTACATCCCCTTCTAGGCCGGGGAGTCAGTGTGGGTAAAGAAGTTCACAACCCAAGAACTCACCCCAACTTGGGAGGGACCACACACGGTTTTCCTGACTATGTCCATGGCTGTCAAGGTTGATGGGATCCAGGCCTGGCTTCACCACTCTCAGCTGAAGGCAGCGGAGGCAGAGTGAATGGTCAATACCACCTCAGACCCCTTAAAGGTAAGACTTTCGCAGGTATCAGATTCCTAGCCTTTTTCCAGCTCTGCACAAATGAGAATCCCCAGAGACCAGTGGTCAGCAAACTCGAGAGCAGCAATTTGCTGCTCTGTCGACTAATGAGTTTGCCAACCACTGTCGCATTCTAGCCTTTATTTATTTGCGCACAATATGCCACAACTGCTTAATCCTCACAGCTTCCAACTACACGGTAACATTTAGTCTAGCGGTGGTGGGCAAACTCATTAGTCAACAGAGCAGCAAAAGCCCGGCTCGAGAGCCGCAGGTTGACGACCACTGCCGTAGACCACCGCCCAAATGGGAATGCAAGCTTAGAAATAGTATCTCTGAAGAAATTCTCGCCAAAGTAACTGCAAATGCAGGGGAGTCAGTGCAGTTGTCCCTAGAGTGGTGCATGTTGATAAAGGGAGTCAAGGGTTATGATGGTGGGTCTGAGGTAGGCCAAAGACTCTTACAAATACAGGGCCCGTATTTCTGTCCCCACCCCCCAGGAGAAAGCTGTAAGTCTCAAAATGCGGGGAATTCTTTTGCCCCACTTGGGGAATAGTGAGACCATCTCTAGCACTGCAGGAAGGGAAACACAAGGAGACCCATATCTAATAGTAACATGGGGAGCCGGTAATAATCCCTGCGTCAAGACCCGGAAACCCTGTTAGCCAGTAAACTGGAGATCAAAATCCCCTGGGACTCATCATGGCTCACAGAAAGAACCTGGGGGATAAGGATTCATCATCTCAGTGGGTAGAGTTGGGACGACAATGTTCTCTTCACAATCCAGGGGAAAGCTGCACCCGAACCAGAAACCCTACAGCTCCTCTGTCAGACCTGGCTTACCTACACCTGTTAGGCCACCTTGGGTCTTACTGGCCTGCCTGAGCCCACCAGTGTGGCCCTTCCTGGAAATCTCTCTACATCGTCCCATCCTTCTCCAGAGTCCTCTCTTCTTTTACTGCTAGGGGCTGTACACCGAATTATTAATATTTCCCAGCCCAGACTAGGAAGTGACTGTTGGCTATATTTAGATCCCAGACCATCCTATTATGTAGGTGTAGGAATCTCTCAGGATATTTCCCAGGTTAAGGAGGCAGGCAACCTGCCGAAACCGGTTTGGCCTTTGGACTGAAGGGTCCCAGGCTCGATTCCGGTCAAGGACCTGCACCTTGATTGCAAGCACATCCTCAGTCGGGGGTGTGCAGGAGGCAGCTGATCGATGTTTCTCTTTCATGGATGTTTCTAACTCTCTATCCCTCTCCCTTCCTCTCTGTAAAAAAAAAAAAAAAAAAAAGGAGGCAGGTAACCTAAATTAACCTTAAGAGACCTTCAGGGGCACGGGACCTGTCTGCTCTCACCAAACTGTCTTCTCCAATGGTCCTCATAGGCTGCCTCCTGTAATCAGACATACTGGGGAAATAGTAGCTCCACTACAGAGTACCAAGCTCCTGAGCATCCTGGCTTGTTGGCACAAATGGCCTAACCAAATATGCCATTTGAAAAAGGCTATTTGAAAAAGACAAGGAGCCTCTCTCCAATCAATAAATGGAGAAAGGACCTAAAAAGACACTTTTTTATAAAGAGGACAAGGAGAAGGCCAAGAGACTTTTGAAAACATGCTCAAACTTACTAATCATCTGAGAGATGCAAATCAAAAGGACAATAAGATACCATCTCACACATGTCAGAATGGCTCTATCATCAATAAATAGACAAAAAACAAGTGTTTACGTGGATGTGGAGAAAAAGGGACCCTTGTGCAGGGTAGGTGGGAATGCAGACAGGTGAAGCCATTGTGGAAAATAGTATAAAATTTCCTCAAAAAATTAAAAATAGGCCCTAACTGGTTTGGCTCAGTGGATAGAGCGTCCGCCTACAGACTCAAGAGTCCTAGGTTCAATTCCAGTCAAGGGCGTGTACCTTGGTTGCGGCACATACCCAGTAGAAAGTCTGTAGGAGACAGCTAATCAATGTTTCCAACTCTCTATCCCTCTCCCTTCTGACCTGTAAAAAAAATCAATAAAATTTATTTTAAAAAAAAATTAAGAATGGAACTCTCATTTGACCCAGTAATCCCACTTCTAGGAATACACCCCAAGAAGTCAGAAACACTCATCAGAAAGGACATATGCACCCATATGATCATAGCAACACAATTTACGAGAGCTAAGATTTGGAAAAAGCCTAAGTGCCCATCAGCAGTTTAGTGGATTAAAAGATTCTGATATATCTATACAATGGATACTATGCTGCTAAAAAAAAAGGAGGAATTCTTACCATTTGCAACAGCATGGATGGACCTGAAGAGCATTATGCTGAAGCAAAATAAGCCAATCGGAAAAAGATAAATATCACACAATCTCACTCATTTGTGGTCAATGGGGGAAAGAGGAGACATATATAATACAATATATAATAATTTAAAAAATAAAGAATTTTTATAAAAGAAATACTTGAAAATATGCATAGCAGACAATGCAATCTACAGATTAAATGCAATTCTGAGAGTAAATTCCTATGGTATTTTACAAAGAAATGAAAAGAGAAACTTGAAATGTATGGAAGTAAAAAACTCAAATAGCAAAAACAGTTGTGAGTGAGAACAAAGCTGGTGGAATCATACGTCCTGACTTCAATTTAGTACAAAGAGAAAGCAAGCAACCAGTGTGTTGCTGGAGAAGCACCGACACATACATAAACAACAGTACAGAAAACACAGAAATAAACCCAGGCACATCCTTTCAAGTAATAAGTCTCAGAAGAAGGAAAAGATAGTTTCTTCAATGAATGGTGTTGCTAAAATCAATACTCACATGTAAAACAAGAAAACTGGACACCACTGATAAAATGTAACTCAACCTGCAGGACAGAATTCAATGTCAGCGCTAAAACTTAAACCTCCTCAGGACAACCTAGAGGAAAAGTTGTGGAGATTTGTTTTAGACAGGAGTTTCTGGGTGTGACACCAACCACCAGACAAAATAGAAAAAAAGAAACAGTCCATATTGCAACAAATAAAGAAAAAAAAAAGGAGATATATGTATTACTATATGTAATACTTTAAATAATAAAAAAATAATAAATGCAAAAAAAAGTAAATACATAAATAAAGATTCTTCACAGCACAACAGCAATAAATAAAATGATATGAAAGGAAATCTAGAGAAAGGAGCAAATACTTGCAAATCATATGAAGGAATCACTTGGAGATACTGTGGATTTGGTTTTGATGAACACAATAAAAGGAATATTGCAATATAAACAGAAATTCACACAAATAGCTGGAGTTCCCAGGGAATAGTAAAGGTATGTTAATACTATACTGCAGACTAATAACAATGCAACGACTGTCTAAAAGGCAAACTCTATAGAATTTCCTTAAAAATACTTTATTTCTAAGCACTAGCAACAAGCATCTGAGCTTCTTGGGAAAATGGTGGCATTAGACATTCTAAACACAAGGTTGCAAAAACATGGACTTTGTAGAGAAGCAGGAGTGGGGGAGCAATATGTGCAAAGGACAATTAAGCACATGCAACATGTGTTCTTGTATGTCATAAGCAATTAATATATAAAATATACCAGGTAGTCAAAAGAATCTTAAAACCAAAAAATAAACAGGATAAAAAAGTAGAGACAATTCTTCAAAAATAGGTACAAATGACCAACAGGAATATAGAAAACTAGTGACCAGTGTACAAATTTTGTGCACTGGGAGGGTAGGGAAGGAAGTCCCTTATGCCAGCCTACCCCCTCTCAGTCTGGGTGCTCTCAGGGGATGTCCTACTGGAGGCTTAGGGGAGCAGGGAGTAGGCCTAAGCCGAAGTCTGGCCTCCCTCTGTGGGAGGTGATCAGTGGGCCGCTTGGGATGGCTCGGGCAGTGCTCATCCCACTCCCAATTGCACCATGGCCACTGGTGATCTCCCTCTGCGGGAGGCCACCAGGTGGGCGAACAGGAGACAATGCCAGCTCCTATCTCCCTGCCGCCACTAGTGGCTGCCACCTGCCAACCCCATTACCATCCGCTTCCTCTGCTTGCTGGCATGCACCTTGGCTGGTCTGGTGAAACCTGCTCACTGGTCCTACCCCCCATTGACCAGTTGTTTTTCAGTTCAGTCGATTTGCATGTTACACTTTTATGTTACACTTTTATTACGTAGGATGCTTTCCTCACTAATCAAGGTATAATCTATGAGGCATGCCCTTCCCTGTGAATTTAGTACAATGGGGAGTATTGGGACTTCAAATATAGAAGCGAGCAGTGGAAACAGACCAACCCTCCCCAGGACACCAACTGCCCAGGAAACTGGAAAACCAAGCAGAACCACAGTCTACATGGGAGGACACAGCACACCCTGGGAGACAGGGCCTGGGAAATGGCAAAGCCAAGCTCAGGTCACTGGTGACAGTGAGGGTCTTACCCAGCCAGGATACAAGTTCAAAGTTCTCCAGCATCACATGCAGGTACAGCTGTCTCTGACCCTCATCAAGGAGGCTCCATTCCTCCCTGGAGAAGTACAGGGCAATGTCCTCAAAGGTCACGCCAACCTGTCAGAATGGAGACCATTGAAACCACAGCTGTCTCTCTGAGAACCCCCACTCCTACTCCTTACACACCTTCTCCCACTCAACCTCCTCCAGGACATCCGGTTAGTGTGGACACCAGGCCCTAATGCCAGTACAGGCTGCTCTCATCACAGTCCCATTACTCAGCATAGCAGCTGGATTGAATGGGAAGGATTGGGGGAGGGGAGAGAACAATGGCATTTAAGCTTTGGGCAATGCCTGCAGCGCCCCAGCGTTCCCTCCAAACAATACCCCTGCAGCCTCCTAGACCATGTCTCCAAGAAAAACCCAAGCCTGGCTTTATACTTCACCTTTAAGTCCCACACCAGGTCCCGGGGCCCATCAGTTCGCACTTCCTCCAGATGTGCACACCACTGGGTAATATTTAACACCTTCCCCAGGTTCACTCCCTCAGCTCTGCTCCCTTCCTGCTCCAGTGCCACTGAATCTCGCTGGAATCAACCATGAACTTGGCACATGGCAGGTAGAGAAGCTTATCTTCCAGGAGGAACCAGGCCCACCCCAGGCCTCTGAGGGACCCCACAGCCAGAAAAGGCCCGAGAATCTGGTATGTCCTCCCTGCAGCCTCTGATCTGTCCGTCAATTCTCACAGCCACATCCTCAGATGCAAGTCACCCGTCCTCTCTGCCCTGCACTTGCTGTGCCTCAGAAGCCACAACACTCCTTTCCCCTCCGCCTTCCTCACGGTCCTCCACGCGCGCTAAGCTGAAGGACAGAAAAGGCGCCCTCCCCAGGCTGTGAGGAGGCGGTCAGGGGCTCAGAGATAGGAACTCACCTCGGCGAAGCTCCTCTGCATGGGCGCCGCCATGGCTCTCTGTGGGCCCAGCAGGACAGGAGCGGCGGGAGCAGAAGCCGCTGCAGGAATGGCGGTGCCTGTCCCGGCCTGGGCGAGTCTGGTGGTGACTCCGAGCTTCAATCCCACGTGTGAGCTGTGAGCACCGCTGAAGGCTCCCACCCTGGGCTGTGTGGCGAGGAACGCCACTCTTCAGCCTTCTCCACTGAAGTCTGAGCTCAAGAACTGACCGCGAGACAAAAATTCTCAGAAGAAAAAAAATCCCGCCCCACGGATTACCGGTCCCGTCCTACGGAAGCGGCCAAACGGAAATGCCTTCTCTGAACCTCCATTGGCTCAGCCTGGTGCCATTCCTTGCCTGGCCTTCTGGGTAATGTAGTTTCTCCGTTCCAAGACTAAGCTCCAATATGTCTCACTTGACTCCAGGACTAGATTTAGGAGAAAATAGCCCAAGAACACACTAATTATACTCAGGATCCTCTAGAGCAGCGGTTCTCAACCTGTGGGTCGCGACCCCTTTGGGGGTCGAACGACCCTTTCACAGTGGTCGCCTAAAACCATCGGAAAATGCAGATATTTACATCACGATGCATCACAGTAGCAAAATTTCATGGTTGGGCGGGTCACCACCACATGAGGAACTGTATGCAAGGATCGCGGCCTTAGGAAGGTTGAAAACCACTGCTCTAGAGTCATCAGAGGAGGCGGTGTCTGGGGCAAGTTTGTTTTTCCTGCACCTGGGTGCCTGGTTTTGCATATCTTCCTTCAGGACCTGCTCTTTCTGAAGGGCGGGCATTGTTTCTTCATTCAGGACTTTTGGCTGTGTCTCCCTCAGGCCAACTGTAGCTTGCAGAGGTTGCTCAAGTCTCTAACTCGATCTAACCTGCCTCCATTGAATCCATTATACAAAGTTAATGTCACAAAACAGACTCTCATACTGAAGAGCATCTGCTTCTGAAGCCACCGGAAGTGTCAGCTCTGCCTGGGCTGCAGTGAGGATAAGGTGGCCAGAAACATGTGAAAAATTCTCAAAGTGACTGATCACCAGAGAGACGCAAATTAAAGCAACAGTTGGGTATTACCTTACCACTGTCAGAATGGCTGCCATGGACAAATCAACAAAGGACAAGTATTGGGGAGGATGTGGAAAAAAGAGAACCCAGTTCACTGCTGTAGGGAATGCAAACCGGTACGGCCATTATAAAAATCAGTTTGGAGTTTTTGCAAAAAAATTAATATGGAACTGCCATTTATTTCAGTGATTCTACTCCTAAGCATATATCCTAAGACACCTGAACAGTCACATAGATAATATGCATCCCTATGTTCCTAGCAGCACAATGTACAATAGCCAAGATCTGGAACTGCCCAAGTACCCAACAATCGGTGGGTGGGTAGAAAACTGTGGTACATTTGTACCATGAAGTACTATGCAACAGTAAACAAGAAGACTCTTACCCTTTCACCCAGCATGGAGGGACCTGGAGAGCATCATGCTAAGTGACATAACTCAGAGAAAGACAGTATCACTTCATCTCACTCATATATGGAATCTAGTTAACAAAAGAACTGTGAAGAATGGAGTGAATTCAGAGATATGGAAGCATGGAATGGAGTGCAGACTCTCACATGGGAAGGTGTGGGATGGTAAAAAAGAAAAGAAAGAAAAAACATCCTTTGGTGAGGATTAAACGCACTCACACAAACAATAAAAGCGAAGTCATCTGAGCCTAGAGTGTTTCCTTCTGTTCTCTGGAAGTAATGGGAAAGCTCTAGCTTGTGGATTCTGGATCTGCTCTAAATTTGTTTATAAATCTGTCTTCTGTCATTTGAGTCCCTGGAAGTGCTGATACCCCTGCGTATACCTTCCTCCAGCTTCACAGAAGACTATTGCTTTTGGTGTTGTTGTAAGAAATGTTTAAACCTGTGAGAATTTTTCTCAATTTATTTGACCCAAGCCTGAGACATTGCCAGGAAGCAACATAACAGCAGATTTTGTTGAGTGAATGGCAGTTTTGCACTTTTTTTATACATTAGGCTCAAAGGAGAAGATATAAAGGGGTTACATGACATTCACTGGTGATAAATTAAGGGGGAATTAAGGAGGAAATGTGGGAACTCCTTTCACGTCCCGCGTGGTTCAGGGATCCCGGTTCAGGGTTCGGGTTCTGGAGGAGGCTGCACAAAAATGAAAAGAGAGATTAGAAAAGTATTAATTTGGCGATATTGGGGGGGGGCGGCTGGGAAGCCTCCCTTCGGCCTTGCCAATCCTTTTATTTACGTTTGGGATACACCCTTTGCCCTGAAGCAGTCAATTACAGTAACAAGTAGATTATCTTATCAGTAAGGATTTACATGATTATTTGGTGGGAAAGTTGATTCAGCTCCCATTGTCTCAAGTAGATAGGGGGTGGCTGGCTCTACCTTTCAGAACTTCAAGGTTGACCAATCTCTGGTTCCTTGTCCACACTTTCTATTAGTTAGACAATTACTGGTTGCCTGCAAGGGAATTCTTTGGGATTCTATAAAAAGTAAAAAAAACAAAAACAACAATAGACACATACTTCTTTTTAAATGTTATAGGTTAACACTTAATATTTAACTGAATGACAATAATAATTGGAACTCTCTGGCCTTCTGTGCTTGGAAACTGTGCCCTTAGGAGTCTGTAAAATGGAAATTTCCCTGAAAATCCAAAACTATGTTATCCCAGATGCAATAAGACAATAGACAGGCTCAAAAAGGTAAAATTTGCCCTTTGCAAAAACAAAAATAAAAAACAGGCTAGGACCTAACTATCCCTATGACTAACTTTTATGTAGAAAGTTTTAACTTGAAACTACCTTATATGTTTACTTTTGGACTCTGAGTTTGTAAGATTCACCATGCCAGGCTCCCTAGGTTTAGTATGTGCCATCATTTTTGTCTGTACCAGGGAGTTAAGGAGAAAATTCAATGAGTGGTTTATTTCCTGTCACATCCATGGTTCACATCCTCCTGAACATACTGATTCCAGGATTGCTGGTGTCCTTTTATTTGGTCTCCTAGAAATGTTACAGGAAATCGGAATAATCAAAACATGCTCGGAGAGTTTGGAGTTACATTTAATCACTTGGGTCCAGAGGAAAATGTTTCTCAAATTCTGGGCCCCCAACATGCAGAAATTTTCTCTATTAATATGTTTTTACCTTCTTTGTCTCCCAAATATGGAATGTTCCCTGCCCCTTTGCAAGTTCTTAAAGGGCCCCTATGTGCTGAGGCCTTGAGACCTTAACCAAAGGCCTGGCCTGGTGCCAGCACTGATCATTTTGTCCAGGGAAGGTTTAATGGCCTCTCTGAAGTGAGAATAGTCTTATTTTCCTTATTATTTAAGCAAGCAAGCAAGCATTTACAGAAGCCAATAGCAAGGTTAAAATTTCAAACAGCAGTTTTTATATAAGATGGATGCTTCAGAAGTATTCACTCTTCAAGTCACTAAAGCCCTAGGTTTTAAATGTGGTGGAAGTATATGTAAGGACAAGAAAAGGGTCTTTCTGTTTCTTTGCTGTAACCTTCCACAATTTATGAGAAGCACCTGCTCTTTAAACCCCAAGATTTCTGGCTCCTCTAATTCATACAACTCCTCTGTTCAAAGTGCTAAAGAAGAGAAGTTATTTTCAAGGCTACATTCTTTATATGTATATATTTTAATTGATTTTTTACAGATAGGAAGGGAAAAGGGATAGTTAGAAACATCTATGAGACACATTGACCAGCTGCCTCCTGCATACCCCCCACTGGAGATGTGCCCTCAACCAAGGTACATGCCCCAGACTGGAATCGAACCCGGGACCTTTCAGTCCGCAAGCCGACGCTCTATCCACTGACCCAAACCGGTCTCGGGCCACACTGTAACTTTTAAAGACAGCCCCGCCTATCTGCTCATCTTGAGCTCAGCCCAAGGCCCCTCCATTCCTTGTCCCTGAAACAGCCTCTGCTGAAAAGCAGAAGCCACGCTTCCTTCCCTGCCCTGTAGTGACCAGCAATACCTGGCCCTTCCTTTCTTGGAAAGTGAAATGAACTTCCTCTGCATGGCTTCTTGTAGGTGTGAAATCTTCCACAGAATCACAGGCCAAACCCTAAGGGTATTCCTTTCTTCTAAGGAGTTAAGGGGAGTGACTAGGAAAGATGAGGGCAATAACATTGTCAAGGCAAAATAATATTTCCTTCTTCTCTAGATTCTTGGCCTCACAATTAAACTGACACAATATGGGTTAATAGGGGGAAACAATAAAAGTTATTAACATGTATACCTGCTGTATATATGGAAATAACTCACAAAACAGAGTAACTGGTAAAAATGGCAAACACCATCATCTGAAAAGTCATGTTGACCTATAGTCAGAAACTGTGGTGTGTGGAGAATCATTAGGGGAGATTGTCAGAAAAAGCACAGTAAGGACCTCAGTTGTGGCCCAGTGTGCTGTGCACTGCGGTGAGGGCTTGTTCTCAAAATGATACTGTTACAACCCAAAGACCCAGCGTGCAGGCACAGGAGACTGGAATGAGGATAGGGGTCGAGATCATGATCCAGGCTGCAGGGAAACTATGTTGAGAGCCATTGTCTCTTTCAGGACAGAATCACATGGGAAGTAGATTCTATGCATGAATAAGAGGTGAACACCCATCCAATGAGACCAGGATCATGTAGGACTCCAGCATCACTTCCAAAATTAGGTCTCAGAATTCATGTCCAATTGCATTCTCTCCTGCAAGGTGAATGTCAGTGCCACATAGGAACATTGAAGGGTCAAACTGAGGCAAGAAATTCATCACAGTGGATGGGATCATAGCATGACACCCAACATGTGGGTGAAGATGCAGAGACAAAGCCCTAATTACCGAGGTCTCTTGAGGGTCAAACTCTGCTGGGATTACAGGGGAGGCAGACAAACAGCAGCTCACTCTGAAAGGTTCCCCTGGAGAAACCACTGCAGCTGAGAAACGGCGTTCCCCTGAACACGGGGAGGCCAAGGGTAAGGGCTCTGAGCTGTAAAGGGAATGGGAGGAAACACATAACTGCAACCATGGAAACAGGAGCTGCAGCTGAGCCACCCTGGTCCTCATCCTGCACCTGCTCCAGTGAGGGCTGCTCATCAGTGGCAGAGACTGTGTCTCATGCTGGAAAAAATCACGGTTCAAATTCAGCCCTTTGAACCTGACACTTGTCTGTGGTGTAAACTTGGGGACCTGACTTCATTTCTCAGATACTGATTTTTTTAAATATATTTTATTGATTTTTTTACAGAGAGGAAGGGAGAAGGATAGAGAATTAGAAACATCAATCAGCTGCCTCCTGCACACTCCCCACTGGGCATGTGCCTGCAACCAAGGCATATGTCCCTGACTGGAATTAAACCCAGACCCTTGAGTCTGCAGGCCAACACTCTCTCCACTAAGCCAAACCAGGCAGGGCTTTGATACTGATTTTCTTCAGCAATTTGATGAGTTTCCACTTGCCCAGGTTGTTCTGAGAATTAAGAGAAAATGCTCAAAAATATAACCCTGGAATCCTGGCAATGAAGCATCCATCCTGTATAAAAACTGCCGTTTGAAATTTTAACCCTGCTATTGTGGCTTTTGTAAATGCGTGCTTGCTTAAATAATAAGGAAAATAAGACTGCTCCCATTCCAGAGAGGTCATGGATTGTGCCCCAGAGTTGTCAGTGCTGGCACCAGGTCTGAGCAGGTTTGGAAGTCTCATTCCATATGTGGGAGACAAAGGACTGAAAAAAAGCATAAATAGAGAAAGTTTCCTCCAAACTGGGTCAGAATTTGAAAGACATAATTTTTTTCTGGGCCGGTGAGTAATTATAATAAAACGTAACTCCTTTTCTCAACACATTATTTCGTTTTCCTCTGGTGTTCTATAACATTAACAAGTACTCAGCTTAATTTTTCTTACTTTAGTAAATCTTTATTGTTCAGATTATTACAATTGTTCCTCCTTTTACCCCATAGCTCCCCTCCCTCCACTCGGTTTCCAACCACCCTCTGCCCTTACCTTCCTGCAACTGTCCTCATCCATAGGTGTACGATTTTTATCCAGTTTCTCCCCACACCCCTCACACACCTTTCCCCCTGAGAATTGTTAGTCCACTCCCTTTCTATGCCCCTGATTCTATTATATTCACCAGTTTATTCTGTTCATCAGATTTTTTTATTAACTTGATTTTTAGATTCACTTGATAGATATGTATTTGTTATGCATAATTTTTATCTTTACATTATTCTTCTTCCTCTTTCTTTTCTTTTTTTTAAATTTATTGATATTTTTACAGAGAGGAAGGGAGAGGGATAGAGAGTTAGAAACATAGATGAGAGATCAATCAGCCATCTCCTGCACGCCCCCTACTGGGGATGTGCCCGAAACCAGAATACATGCCCTTGACCGGAATCAAACCTGGGACCTTTCAGTCCGCAGGCCGACGCTCTATCCACTGAGCCAAACCAGTTTCGGCCTTCCTCTTCTAAAAAGAGTACCTTTCAGCATTTCATATAATACTGGTTTGGAGTTGATGAACTCCTTTAGCTTTTTCTTCTCTGTGAAGCTCTTTATCTGCCCTTCAATTCTGAATGATAGCTTTGCTGGGTAGAGTAATCTTGGTTATAGGTTCTTGCTATTCATCACTTTGAATATTTCTTGCAACTCTCCTCTGGCCTGCATAGTTTCTGTTGAGAAATCAGCTGACAATCGTATGGGTGCTCCATTGTAGGTAACTGTTTTTCTCTTGCTTTCAAGATTCTCTCTTTGTCTTTTGTTCTTGGCATTTTATATTTTATTGATTTTTTACAGAGAGGAAGGGAGAGGGATGGAGAGCTAGAAACATCGATGAGAGACATCGATCAGCCACCTCCTGCACACCCCCCACTGGGGATGTGCCCGCAACCAAGGTACATGCCCCTGACCGGAACTTAACTTGGGACCCCTCAGTCCGCAGGCCAACGCTCTATCCACTGAGCCAAACCGGTTTTGGCTGAGGGCATCTTAATATACATGTTATTGCCTCCTTCCCCAATCTGACAATGCTTCTTTACCCAGCCCTTTGAAGTGTATTATCTTCACCTTGCCTCAGGACAATTTGTGTTAATAAAAAGCACAGGTCCTGAGTAAAGGAGAGTCTTTAGTTCCTGTTGCTGAAGCTCCTCTGACCCCAATGCCTCTCCAAACTAAAAAAAAAAAAAAAAATCATTAAAAAATATGAAACACTTTATGAATCTGTGTCATCCTTGTGCAGGCGCCATGCTAATCTCTATATTGTTTCAATTTTAGTACATGAGCTGCTGAAGAAAGCACTCTACTGCATTTTTGTTAAAGAAAATTGCCTCAAAAAAATTCACAAATGACAAGTGCTGGTGAGACTGCAAAGAAAAAGGAACCCTGGTGCACTGCTGGTGGGATTGCAGACTGGTACAGCCACTGTGTAAAACAGTATGGAGTTTCCTCAAAAAGTTAAAAATGTAACTCCCATTCGATCCAGATCCCACTTCTAGGATATATCCTAGGAGCTCAGAAACACCAGTCAGGAAGGATATATGCACATGTATATTCATAGCAGCACAATTTACAATATCTAAGATTTGGAAACAGCCTAAGTGCCCATCCACAGATGAGTGGATTAGAAAACTGTGGTAGATCTACACAATGCAATACTAGGCTGCTATAAAAAGGAATCAACTTTTACCATTTGGAAGAGCCTGGATGGACCTAGAGAGCATCATACTAAGTGAAATAAGCCAATCAGAGAAAGATAAATAGCATATGATCTCATTCATTTGTGGAATATAATGAACAACATAAACTGATAAACAAAACTTGAGGCAGAACCCAAACGGTCTGGCTCAGTGGATAGAGCATTGACCTGCGGATTCAAGGGTCCCAGATTTGATTCTAGCCAAGGATATGTAACTTGGTTGTGGGCAAATCCCCAATACGGGGTGTGCAGGAGGCAACTGATTGATGTTTCTCTTTCTTTTTAAAAAAATATATTTTTATTGATTTCAGATAGGAAAGAAGAGGGGGAGATAGAAACATCAATGATGAAAGAGAGTCATTGATTGGCTGCCTCCTACACAACCCCAGTGAGGATCAAACCCCACAACCCAGGCATATGCCCTTCACTGGAATTGAACAATGCTCCATCTACTGAGCCAAACCAAGTAAGGCTAATTTTTCTCTTTCATCAATGTTTCTAACTCTTTATCCCTCACCCTTCCACTCTATAAAAAATCAATAAATGTATTTAAAAAAAATAGCCCAGAGCGGAAAAAATATTCTAGAATAGAAGTAATCCTGTTATTTGCAGATTTTTAATATTTCCTACAACTTTTGTGACATCCAACTATGTTAGTACAGTTTTGGAAATATACTTACAATCCTTTTATTCTTGAAATATTAATGTTTACTGTATGTAATATTATTTATTTTAATATATTTTTATTGAGTTTTTACAGAGAGGAAGGAAGAGGGATAGAGAGCTAGAAACATCGACGAGAGAGAAACATCGATCAGCTGCCTCCTGCACGCCTCCCACTAGGGATGCACCCACAACCAAGGCACATGCCCCTGACCGGAATTGAACCTGGGACCCTTGAGTCCATAAGCCAATACTCTATCCACTAAGCCAAACCGTTTTCAGCTGTATGTAATATTATTATATGTAAAATCATTTTCCTTGAATGATTAGTGTCTATTGCGTTTAACATTATATTTGAAGTCAATTTTCTTGAGATATTAATGTTTATTGCATGTAACACATTTAAGATTTTCTTGAAATACAAAGCAACATATATATATATGCAAAGCAACCAAATAGCAGAACGACCAGAAAGATCAAATGACCAGTGGCTATGAAGTAGACTGTAGCAGCCAACTACCCTCAGCCCCTCCACTCTGGCACCCTCGCTCCTGATAAGCGCCCCCACCATGCCGATCACTGAAGTGTGACCTTCAGTAACTCTAAGTAAGTAAACGCTCTCCAGCCTTCACAGACCAAGAACCTGAAAGACGAGTGATCAAGAGGAAAACTGCTCAAGGTCTGGAATGTCAGTCAGGTGTCCAGGAGAGGTGCCCAGCACAACAATCTTCCCCACTCCTGATTAGCCCTCCCGCACCCCAATGCAGTCAGGTGTCCAGCACAATCTCCATTTTCCCATGTTCTCTCTGAACTGTTTACTAAAAAAGAGGGTAGCCACATCAAACCAGGGCCTCTCTTTAGAGTTTGGCACTATGGAATTAACCTCATTACCTGTCTAGGGAGAGGCTTCAAAATAGAAGCTGTTAAGTGTCCCTGACACTAAAATGCCTTTGAAGCTTCAACTCATCCAAAAACCAACAGCAAATGTGTATACACCCTCCAAAGATCCTTAATGCTAATAACTCACCCCAGCTGGACTTGCCCATGATTGGCACCCTCCTGAAGAGCTCCCTCCCACCCCAATTAGGACAGGGCTGGCTCGTCAACAGCCCATGGCCTCTCCCTATAGCTGGCCCCGTCTCTATTAGCCACCCCCACCTGATCAGGGGTGGATAGCCAGATGCCACTGATGCAGGAATTCATGCACCAGGCCTCTAGTGTGTGTGTGTATGTGTGTGTGTATACACACACACACATATATATATAGAAAGAAAATTGGCAAAACTCATAGTATATTAGGCAGAACATATAAGATGTTTCAACAAAGATAGAGATTCAACAAATGCTCTTCTGAAAAATAGCTCCCCATAAATTCCTGGAAAAAATACAATCAAACAACACTGAGGTAGAATGATAAAATTATAGAAAATCTATTTATATATTTACCTGTGTAAGTTGGAAATATGCTAATTGTCCAAGTATCTGGTTAATGACTTCCAGTAGTAACACCTGTTATCCTTTCCCTAGATCACAATACTGATCCGGGTAGATATAATTATCTTTGCGTAACCGAAGTTGCCATTATATTCAGAAATGAATATGGAGGACCCCCCTTTTGAAAGGGACTTGCTCATTATTGTAAACCAGATCCCAATAACCCGAATGCCACTAAAATGAAACACATCAGTATCCTGTTCCCTATATTAGATGCAATGACATATCCTATTCTTTTCCCACATGGTGAAAAAGGCTGGGGACTGGATCTTGCATTAAGACTCAAGAGACACCAGTGGATGTTGCCCAAAAGGAAATTTTTCCCTTCAGGAATGCCGTGTCTTAAGTTAGAATTGAAAGTAGGTACAACCATGCTTACTGTAAATGGTACTAATTTTATTATCAAAAGATTATGACCTAAATAGTTGAGCCTGAAGAATAGGATGTTCTAAGAATTGATTTGTCCTCATTTGACACTGGTTTTAGTGTTAGAATAAATTTAATCAATTTGTTAGTCATTGTTTTTATCAATATTGTTTTTGTTCCTTTTAGATCATGTCTTTGTTGTTATATCATGTTGTTATTGTTCATTTATTAATCAACTTATTTTCATGTAAATTTACTAATTTTCTTTCATCTCTGACACTTGTTATTAAAAAAGGGTGAATAGCAATATTATTTCTTTTAATTAATTTCCTTTCGATGTGCATGAATTCATGCACCGGACCACTAGTTTTTAGATAAAGAATGAAAGACCAAACAAAATATTCTCTAGGATAGTGGTTGCCAACTTTCTGACCTCAAAGACCACCAGTAGTCCAGGTGGCGACCACTGCCCTAGGATGTGGTGCTTGAAAATACCTCACATGTTGAAACCGGTTTGGCTCAGTGGATAGAGCATCAGCCTGCGAACTGAAAAGTCCCAGGTTCGATTCTGGTCAAGGATATATGTACCTGGGTTGTGGGCACATCCACAGTGGGAGGGTGTGCAGGAAGCAGCTGTTTGATGTTTCTCTCCCATCAATGTTTCTAGCACTTTGTCCCTCTCCCTCCCTCTCTGAGAAAAATCAATAAAATATTTATCAAAAAAAGAAAATACCTCACACACTGGAGAAAAAGGCCAAAAGGTACAACCACTTTATTTTTAAGGAACAGTGTACTGATTTTTAAAAAATATATTTATTGACTTGAAAGGAAGGCAGAGATAGAAGCAACAATGATGAGAGAGAATGATTGACTGGCTGCCTCCTTGCACAACCCCTACTCAGTTTGAGCTGGCAACTCAGGAATGTACCCTGACCTGGAATGGATACATAAACACTTGGTTCATAGGTCAAAGCTCAATGACTGAGCCTTGCCAGATGGGCAATGTTATTAATTTTTGGAGAGAGAAGGGTGAGGGAGAGAAATACAATGCAAGAGTGCAACATAGACCAGCCATTTCCTGCACATCCATTCCAGGATGCTGGCCCACAACCCAGGGACACGTCAAGCAATTCAACAGGCAATCTTTTATATGTGGGATCACACCCAAACAACTAAACCCCAACATCCATGATGATATATTTACTTTAGACCACAATGTACTAATCACTGTAAATTTAAACTCAATGACTCAATTACTCAACTCAATGACTCAGATTATGAACTCAATTCTTTTACAAAGGTAAATAAAACATATCTATATAAAGAAATATATAAAAATGTTGATACCAACTTTATTAGAAATACTAACCATATATTGCCGAAACTGGTTTGGTTCAGTGGATGGAGCGCTGGCCTGCGGACTGAAAGGTCCCAGGTTCGATTCCAATCAAGGGCATGTACCTTGGTTGTGGGCACATCCACAGTAGAAGGCGTGCAGGAGGCAGCTGATTGATGTTTCCCTCTCATCGATGTTTCTAATGCTCTATCCCTGTCCCTTCCTCTCTGTAAAAAATCAATAAAATATGTTACAAAAAATAAACATATATTAATAAAAATGGATAAGCTATTGGTGACATATTCAAAGAAAAGACTATCAGAAAAAAAAGATGGGTTACTAATATATCTTTAATGAAACTCCAAGTATTTATGAATCATAAATTAAAGAAAATACTTAGAAAAAGAAAAGTACTCTATTCAAATGGAATGTAAATCCATGGTTAGTAGGAAAGCTGTGAAAAACAAGGACAGATTAAATGAGCTCATGAAGGAACTACACAGTGACAGATATGGTCAGCATTATGATTATGATGATGGTTTCAGTTTCATGCACCATGAAAATTTACAAAATACTCTACTAAGCACATATTTTACTTATTATAGCTTTCAAAATGTTTCGAGGTTAAAAATGTGGAAATTCAAATATATTGGAAAAATAGGTTTGGCAAATCTATATTCAATCCACTTTATGTTCTCTGGGCAAGAATTTTACCTCAGTGACAGGAAATGTAACAAGCAATGAAGAACTTTCACCCAAACCAACAAGAATGCTGGCTGAATCACAAAAGACACATCTCTAACCTACACACCTTTGCCTTTGTCCTTTTTTTCCCCGCCAGCTCAGCAACTGTTCTGAAGTGAACATCTCAGAGAATACAGGAAGCCACAAAACCTCTTGATTATATTCAATGACAATGACTGTGTCCACAGAAAATAAATATGCCTGAAGATCCTCACATCTGTGTACACACTGCTCCTGTAGTCTTTTTCTTAGAAACATTCCTGGATGCACATTTAGAAGAGAAAAATTCCATGTAATGGGCTGCAGTCCCCTCTAAAACTTGTTAGGTCAGTGTTTCTGCAGTGAAAGGGTTTCCACTAACTGCGATGATCCTCCAATCAGTGACCGTCACCCATGGAATTGTAGGCATTAGGGCACATAGGATCTGCAGAAAGGAAGTCCTGGGGAAGAGATTACCTTCACGTGTATGGGCATCCCTTGAAAACATGAAAAAATTCACGCTGTTGGAAAATATACTTGATGATGTCACAACTACCCCCTCTAAGGAGTGATCTCTGTCTCAAAGCATCCATCTTTACCTGAGGACTAAAGAGGCCACAATATTTCCTAGGAAAATATGGGCAGCAATATAAATTTGGCAAACACTGCTGAGCTAATTACTGTACCATATTGTTTCCTGAAAAGCAAAGGATGTTTGAGACCCAATAAGAGTTGTTCACCTCATCATGCTCGGAGAGCCCAGATCTCATTATAATTTAACCCACAGAATAAATAGAAACAGAATAAATAGAATACCCAAGATTAAAGAAGTCTTAGGAAAAAGCCTTCATTATTTTATTTTTTTAAAATATATTTTATTGATTTTTAAAAAAATGTATTTTATTGATTTTTCAGAGAGGAAGGAAGAGGGATAGAGAGCCAAAACATTGATGAGAGAGACATCGATCAGCCGCCTCATGCACGCCCCCTACTGAGGATGTGCCGGCAACCAAGATACATGTCCTTGACTGGAATCGAACCTGGGACCCTTCAGTCCACAGGCTGACACTCTATCCACTGAGCCAAACTGGTTTCGGCAAGCCTTCATTATTTTGTAAATCAAAGGGACATGAGACTGCCAATTCTTGCACTGATGACTAATGCACTCAATAAATTCATCACTGACTTCTAGGAAAAGTATGACCATGAGAATGCCAGTTCCTCTGCAATACTACTATGTTTTCTCCGGCCAACACGAATCAGTGCTAGATGCCAATTGGTGAGAGGGAAAACAATTAAGAACCAAGGGCTCAGGTATTCCTAATTTTCTTCAACAAATTAAACATCAGAGTTAGCTTCCCCGGACACATGAAGATGGTGGGGACCTTATAGGTGGTTCAGGTGAAATACCTTCAGCAACAGAAATGTGAAGTGACATAGATCTGGAAAGACATCTCTGTATGTTACAAAGTGCAACCTAGGTACATATGTTTCCAACATAAAAACAAGTAAACACAACAACAAAAATAGTTGCAGGGATTTTACATAATGTATGTGATTAAATGTATGAGATATAATTCAGACCAGTAAGACTTCACGTAATTTCTTATACAATTGTTAAGTCCTAATTAAGAACTACATTCCCTATACAGCTAAGAAATTTTTCACATTCAAATTCTTTTGTGCAGAGCTAATTTACAAATTAGGCTGAGAGATATCTCACATTAATTGCACTCAAAATGGCTTGTCCAGTGTGAGCTCTGATGATATTGAAGACCATTGCTACTTGTAAAAGATTTCCCACATTCACTGCATTTATAATCCTTTTCTCCTGTATGAACTCTCTGATGACTATGAAGATGAGTGTTAGTGGTAAAAGATTTTCCACAATCATTGCACTCATATGGCCTTTCTCCAGTGTGAAAACTTTGATGATTATGGAGGCTACTTTTCCTGGTAAACGATTTCCCACATTCACTGCACTCACAAGGACTTTCTCCAGTGTGAAATCTCCGGTGAATTAGAAGGCTATCAATCCTTGTAAAAGATTTCCCACATTTACTGCATTTAAAAGGCTTTTCTCCAGTGTGAACTCTGTGATGATAATGGAGGCCATTGCTACTGGTAAAAGCTTTCCCACATTCTCTACACTTATGAGGCCTTTCTCCAGTGTGCAAAACTTGATGATCACCTAGACTGTTCCTACTGCTAAATGCTTTTCCACATTCACTGCACTGATAAGGCCTTTCTCCAGTGTGAACTCTCTGATGACGACGAAGGTCCGTGCTACTGGTAAAAGATTTCTCACATTCATTGCACTCATAAGGTCTTTCTCCATTGTGAACTCTCTGATGATAACGGAGGCCATTTCTACTGGTGAAAGCTCTCTCACACTCAATGCACTCATAAGGCTTTTCTCCACTGTGACCGCCTTGTTGATAACGAGAGCTAGAAAATTTGGTAAAATATCTTCCACATTGAGGGACCACAAAACGCTGACTTCCAACATGGATGCCCTTTTCCTGAATAAACGTGTAGGTACAACTAATGTCTTTTTTACATTCTCCTCTGGTGTGAAAATATCTTCTCCTTTGAGACATCATCCTAACATTGAAATAGCATTTGAACTGTCTTTGGTTTGAGTAGCCTTTAGGTGGAAATGTCCTGACCTGGTAAGGACACCCTGGCCAACCTCCCCACATGAGAAACGATTCTGGGACACATTGAAATCGCAGATGTTTGCAAAGTGAGATCCTGTCCACACCTGTATTGAAAGTCTTCTCTCTTACATGCTGCTGGTGTAATTGGAAAATGTTTCCCAAGACGAGCCCACAACTCTCACAGGGGTGGCTCTTCTGGGAAGACAAGGCTGCCTTCATCTGATTTCTTGCCTGTGACATTCTTACAGAAACCTTCTGTTCGGTTGGGGCCTCCACATTCTCTGCTCCACAGCAGCAACCTGAACAAAAGGAAACGCTGGTGAAGTACCTGATAAAACAGAATATCTTCAAAAGTGTTTATCTATGATGACTGGATAAGATTCCATTGAATCATTTTTAAGACGAGGAAGTTAGACTCTGAGGGAAAATGGCTGTTATATATAATGTGGCCCGAAAAGTCAGTAGATGATGAAAATCTCAGCAACGGGGGAACAGAAGTATACGATGAGACACAAAGAAGAGAGGCAGGGTGTTCTCATTGTTCCTCCATAAATGGCTTCCTTTAGGACCTATCATGTGAATCTGGAGGATAATTTCAATCTGCTGAAACACGTAAAAATCAACTGTTTTAGAGCACATGATGTTCAGTGTCAGTATAATAATACACGTGCACTGTCAGGCTCTGCAGGTACAAACCACTGTTGTACTGCAAGAAAGAGAGATGTGTGAAAGAGATAGAGGTGTGAAGTTTACAGAGGTTAAGGTTATCCATCAGCTGGGCATCCGAATAGAATGATCACTATTAAAACTGAGTCCTTGGCAAAATGTCAATATTAAGCAAGAAGTAGTAGAATCGGATGAGGAGTGGGCAATGGTAACAAAACACTGTAGAATAAAATGGGTTCCTAGTTATGAATGTAACAAAGCCCAGGCATGAAAACCACCCCCACATCCCTTTACCAGAGAAAGATTGCCTCTGGGTCTACCCTGTCATTGATAAAGTCATGTTTCTTCTGTGATGCACAAAGCATTCTGCCTCTTACATCCCAGTTGAGCCATTTAGTGGCAAAAATGATGCCGATCTTTTATTTTTAAGGTTATTTTCTATTTTTTATATCTGTTTTTTATTGAATTCAAAGAAGGGAGAAAGATAGAAACATCAATGATGAGAATCATTGATTGGCTGCCTCCTGCACGTCCCCTACCAAGGATCGAGCCTGCAACCTGGGCATGTGCTCTTGTCTGGAATTGAAACTGTAACCCTTGAGTCCACAGGACAATGCTCTATCGACTGAGCCAAACCGGCTAGAGCAAAGCAAATCTTTTGGTAAAATATATTTTAATGATTTCAGAGAAGGAGAGAGAGAGAGAGAGAAACATCAATGATGACACAGAATCGTTGATTGGCTGACTCCTGCATGACCCCTACTAGGGAATGAGCCCACAACTTGAGCACATGCCCGGACCGGGAATCAAACCCATGACCTCTGGTTCAGTTTGATGTTCAACCACTGAGCTAAGCCGGCCAAACAATGATGCAAATCTTAAAAGAAATAATGAAAAGATGAATCGTCAGCACTATGGTAGGACAACAAAGCACAAATGAGATCACAGGAAAAAAAATCTCTCAGTGACATCAGCAAGAAGGCAGAATCAGAGCTAAGAGAACTATTCCTCATCAGAGCTAAGATAACTATTCCAGAGTAAGGAGACAGATATTCAGGAACCCTAAAAAATCCCATAGAATATGGGAACAAGACACTAACGAAGACAAAGAATAACATGGAAAACCAAATAAAGAAGAACTAAATAGAAAAGATGACAGGAAACTGGGTGAACAAACATTTGAAGATACATACGGTAAAATAAAAGGGTGAGAATTACTTCTAGCAGCCACTGTGCTTCTGCTCTGTAGCCTGTTCTTCAAAAAACACTGGAGATTTTTGTTTTTAAAAACCATAGAATGCGCCCAAACCGGTTTGGCTCAGTGGATAGAGCATCGGCCTGTGGACTGGAAGGTCCTGGGTTCCATTCCGGTCAAGGGCACGTACCTTGGTTGCGGGCACATCCCCACTGGGGGTTGTGCAGGAGATGGCTGACAGATGTCTCTCTCTCATCGATGTTTCTGGCTATCTCTCTCCCTTCCTCTCTGTAAAAAAATCAATAAAATATATTAAAACAAACAAACAAACAAAAAACATAGAATGCCCTGTACAGTGTTGGCTCTGTTTGCTGGAATATCGTTCTGTGTATCCAAGGGTCTTGGATTGGATTTCCAGTCAGGGCACATATCAGTATGTGGGTTCCATTTCCAGTGATGGTGTGTCCTGAAGGCAGCAGATTGAAGTTTCTCACTCACATGGATGTTTCTCTCTCTCTCTCTAAAAGCCCAGGGATCGAATGGTGGAACCACAAGAACAAATAGTTGATAAGTCACTATGACGTGCACTGACCGTTAGGGGGCAGATGCTGGAGGCAGGAGTTTCCCTCTGGTGGTCACTGAGTTCTCAGAGCGGGAGCAGCCACTAGCAAGCCCAGGGTGAGGTCAAGTCTAAGAACCTATCAAATACCTGAGAATCCAGATTCTGGCCTGACCTCCCATGCAGGCCCTCTAAGGTGTTTTCTAGAAAGAACACAGCAAGCTGGTATAGGTGGATGGCAAGAGGGGACGTAACCTGGACCCCCAAGGGAGGCTGTTCTGATCACTGAGGGTCCTGAAGCACGGAAGCTCTGAACATCCCCAATGACGTCACTGACCTGGCCTCATACATCAAGGACATTCACTGAGTGGCTTTGGGGAGCAAAGCTCTCTGCCAGGGTCCTCCGGGACACAGAACATGCCTTTACCCAAGACATTACCCCAAAGTATCAGCTCAGATTAATTTCCTCATTCAACAGCTGCTCAGACTGCGGGATGAGCGGTCCTGCCACATTGAGCAGATGCCCACAAGCTACGTTCCCAACCAGTACACAAATCCGTGCACTGGGCCTCTATAGTAATAAATAAATACATAGGAATTTCAAGGTAGCTAAACACAGAACAGCAATTAATAAAGTATAGAGACAGAGTTAATAAAAAGACAACCTACCAAAGCTTATGTATAACATTCAGAATATGTAAATCTAAAAGGACATTTTGTAGAAATAAATGCCTATATTATCAGAAAAGATCACAAAAAACATAACCTGGCACCTCAGGAAACTAGAAACACAATAGGAAAGTAAACCCAAAAGTTGAAAAGAAATGAAACCATAAATATTAGAATAAACATGAATAAAAGGGAGACAAAAGAAAAGAACACTTAAAAGGTATTTTTTAAAAGAAACAAAACTTAGAGAATCCAAGATGGCGGCATAGGTAAACACCTACACTGCTGCCTCGCACAACAATTTCAAAACTACAACTAAAAGACAGAACGAACATCATCCAGAACCACAGGAAAGCTGGCTGAGTGCAAGTTCTACAGCTAGAAGGAAAGAGAGGGGCTCACAGAAACCCAGAGGAGCTGCAAAAAGCTGAGGTACGGAGACGCGCACGCTGAGAGAGCAGGCGCCAGAGTACCTGGCTGGCTTTCTCTGGCGGGAGGGAAACGGAGACTCCCAACGGCATTGAACCCCTTATCTTATGACATTAAACCCCAGATCCAGCTGAAACTCATAGTGGGGGAGTTTGGACTGTGAAAAGGGAGAGGTGCACGGAAATTTATGGGAGTCGCAAAAGATCAGGTCTGGTGGCGGGCATGGCACTGCGCACAGGACAGATTGCTGATTGTGCCGCAGGCTTTCACAAGTGGGCGGGAGACAGACCCTCCCAACTGTGCCACTTCTGACTTCACTAAGCCCGTTTCGGGCGAAACCCTGGAGACCTAGACTCGTGTGGTCCTGGTGAGCAGGGGAGCTGGAAAGGCAGTGGTCTAGAGGCACTGCGGGCGCACACCCACACGGACCGCTCCAGCGATTACCCAGTCACGTGAGACTCAGGGGCCTTGGAGGGCGGGGCCGACTGGAAGGCAAGGCGGTCCCTTAAGCCCTGAGACTCCACCCCTCCCAAGCTCAACAGAGGCTTCTTCGGTTTTGCAAGTCTGGTATCATAAGGCCGAATTCAACACAGAAGTTTCCCCGGCATAGTGAAAATGCCGAGACAGCGGAAGGGATCACAAACAAAAGAAATGGAGGAAAACAAACAACTGGATAGAGAGTTCAAAACCACGCTTATAAGGTTTTTCAAGAATATGCTAGAAAAGTTGGATAAAGTTAGCGAGAGCCAAGAGGAGATGAAAAAGGACCAACTAGAGATGCAAAAGAGCCAACTAGAGATGGAAAAGGTCCAACTAAAGATGATAAAGGACCAACTAGAAATTAAACATACACTGACTGAAATAAAAAATATTATACAGAGTCCTAACAGCAGATTAGAGAAAGACAAGAATCAAGTCAAAAATTTGAAATATAAAGAAGCAGAAAACATTCAACTGGAAAAGCAAGAAGAGAAAAGAATCCAAAAATGTGGACATAATGTAAGGAGACTCTGGGACAGCTTCAAGTGTACCAACATCAGAATTGTGGGGGTGCCAGAAGAAGAGAGAGAGCAAGATACTGAAAACCTATTTAAAGAAATAATGACTGAAAACTTCCCACATCTGGTAAAAGAAATAGACTTACAAGTCCAGGAAGCACACAGAATCCCATATAAAAGGAATCCAAAAAGGACCATACCAAGACACATCATAATTAAAATACCAAGAGCAAAAGACAAAGAGAGAATATTAAAAGCAGCAAGAGAAAAACAGTTCATTACCTACAGGGAGCACCCATACAACTGTCAGCTGATTTCTCAACAGAAACGATGCAGGCCAGATGGGAGTGGCAAAAAATATTCAACGTAATGAATAGTAAGAACCTACAACAAAGAATAATCAATCCAGCAAAGCTATCATTCAGAATTGAAGGGCAGATAAAGAGCTTCACAGATAAGAAAAAGCTAAAGGAGTTCATCAACTCCAAACCAGTATTATATGAAATGCTGAAAGGTACTCTTTTAGAAGAGGAAGAAGAAAAAGGTAAAAGCCAAAAAATTATGAACAACAAATACATATCTATCAACAAGTGAATCTAAAAATTAAGTGAATTAAAAATTTGATCAACAGAATAAACTGGTGACTATAATAGAATCAGGAGCACAGAAAGGGAGTGGACTAATAATTCTCAGGGGAAAAGGGGTGAGGGGTGTGCAGGGAGAGACTGGACAAAAATCATACTACACCTATGGATGTGGTCAATGGGAGGGAGGTAAGGGCAGAGGGAAGGGTGGGAGCTGGGTGGAGGGGTGCTATGGAGGGGAAAAAAGAGAAACAAATATATTTTTTTAAAAAGATACAAAACTTTTCAAACCCTTAGCTACACTAAAAAAAAAAAACACACAAGCAAAACAAAAACTAAGCCTAAAATAAGTTAAAAAAGACATGAAAGAAAAGATATTACACCTGTCACTATGAAGCCAATGCACCACAAGAGATGTTAGCAGATGACAGACATGAACCGCCAGAGAAATTTGTCAAGATTCCAGTATAATAAGCTCCTGAAAATAATTTAAAAAATTCAGAACTATGAACAGTGTCTCACTTAATGAGTGTGTGGTCCCTAAGCACCAATGTTATAGGTTTGATTCCCCCATCAGGGCACATGTAGGAGAGAACCAGTGAATGCACAGATGGGTAGAATAGCAGATTAATGTTTCCCTCTCTCTCTTCTACTGTTTCCCTTCCTGTCTCTAAAATCAATACATGAAGGATGGCTAGTATGGCTCAGTGACTGAGCTTTAATCCATGAACTAAGAGGTCACCACTCAGTTCCTTGTCAGGCTACCTTCAAGGTGGCAGGCTCAATCAACAGTGGGGTTGTGCAAGAGGCACGTGATCAATAACTCTCATCATTTATGTTTCTGTCTCTCTCTCTCTCCCTCTCTGATCTCTTCCTTCCTGAAAAGAAACATAGTAAAATTAAATAAATAATGTAAAGAATAAATAAATAGCCCTAGCCAGTGTGGTGCACGGGTGAGAGTACCGGGTGTGCACTGGTGGGCCAAGGGTTCAATGCCCAGTCAAGGACAGGTACCTGGGTTACAGGTCCGGTCCTGCTCTCACTAGGAGGCAACCAATCGATGTTTCTCTTTCTCTTTCTCTCTCTCTAAAAAGAAAAAAAAAAATCAAGGAAAGAAGTTATTTTCAGTATTCAGGTGAAGATAAGAGAAAAAGAATTAAATTCAGAAAAGTTGCTGAAACCAGTTTGGCTCAGCGGATAAAGCCTCAGCCTGCGGACTGAAAGGTCCCAAGTTCGATTCCAGTCAAGAGCATGTACCGTGGTTGTGGGCACATCCCCAGTAGGGGGCGTACAAGAGTCAGCTCATCGATGTTCCTAACGTTCTATCCCTCTCCCTTCCTCTCTGTAAAAAATTAATAAAATATATTAAAAAAAGAAAAGAAAAGTTATGGGATGAAAAATAAACATACAAACATTAGTTACATTTCTATATACTAAGAATAAATTATTTGATAGAAAAATTAAGAAAGTTGTCAAATTTACAGTAGAATAAAAAAAAAAAGGAGTAAATTCAACCTGAATGCAAAACATGTGGCCCTAACCGGTTTGGCTCTCTGAATAGAGAGAGTGTCAGCCTGTGGACTAAAGAGTCCAGGTTGGATTCCAGTCAAGGGCATGTACCTTGGTTGCAGGCACATCTCCAATAGGGGGTGTGCAGGGTGCAGCTGATCGATGTTTCTAACTATCTCTCTCCCTTCTTCTCTGTAAAAAATAAATAAATATATTAAAATAAAAACATTAAATAAATGGAAAACCTGTGTACATTAAACACTATAAAACAATGATGAAAGGAATGTAAGAAAACGCTAATTAAGTTCAAAGACAACCTGTGTTTATGGATCTCAAAATGAAATATGGTGGCGATAGCTATAGTACCAGAGCTATCTACAGATTAAATGCAATCCCAATAACTCCAATGGTATTTTACAAGAAATAAAAAGTGAATCTTGAAATGTATGGAAACAAAAGACCTCGAATAGCAAAAGCAATCTTGAGCGAGAACGAAGTTGGTGGCACCTCACTTCCTGACTTCAATTACTTACAAAGAGAAAGCAAGCAGCCCTAACTGGTTTGGCTCAGTGGATAAAGCGTCGGCCTGCGGACACAAGGATCCTAGGTTCGATTCCAGTCAAGGGCATGTACCTTGGTTTCGGGCACGACCCAGTGGGGGGTATGCAGGAGACAGCTGATTGATGTTTCTCTCTCATGGATGTTTCTAACTCTCTTTTCCTCTCTGTGAAAAATCAATAATAAAAAAAATACACACACACACACACACACACACACACATATATTAAAAAAAAAACCCAACAAGCAAGCAAATAGTGTGTTGCGGGAGAAACACAGATATATATATATAAACAGAGCAGAACAGAAAACAGAAATAAACCCAGGCATAAATTTTCAAGTAATCTTTGACAAAGCTGCAAGACACACAAAGAAGTTAAGACAGTTTCTTAATTGAATGGTGCTGATAAAAATTGATATTTGCATGTAAAACAACAAAATTGAACCCATTGATAAAATTTAACTCAATCTGTCTAACAGAATTAAATGTCAGCGCTATCCGGTTTGGCTCAGTGGATAGAGCGTCGGTTTGCGGACTGAAAGGTCCCGGGTTCGATTCTGGTTGGGGGCATGTACCTTGCTTGTGGGCACATCTCCACTATGGGGCGTGCAAGAGGCGGCTAATTGATGTCTCTCTCTCATTGATGTTTCTGACTTTCTATCTCTCTCCTTTCCTCTCTGTAAAAAATCAATAAAATATATTTAAAAATAAAATAAAAATAAAAAAATAAAATAAAAGACTCTTTAAACAAAAAAATCTACCTAATAAAAGAGTAACATGCTAATTGATCATAACTTCATGATTCCCCTGAAGCCCATTGGGGGGTGAGTATGCAAATTAACCCAACAAAGATGGTGGATTAATTTCCATACACAGGCACTGAGTGACTGAGAGTGGGGTGGGACAATGGCATTTGGCACCATCCCAGCCGCTCTGGGCAGCATGGGAAGGTAGAAAGGCAACTCCAGGTCAGAGAGGATAGGCAGCTCCGACCAGAGCAAAGGCAGTTCCAGCAGCCTGGGGAAGGAAGGCCCATTCTTGCACGAATCTTCGTGCATTGGGCCTCTAGTACAGTTAATAAAAAGGATAAGGATGTAGAGACAATTCTTAAAAAAATAGGTATAAATGACCAACAGGAATATCGAAAACTAGAGGCCCAGTGCACAAAAATCATGAACGTGGTAAGGGGTCCCTCAGCCAAGACCTACTCCCTCTTGCAATTCAGGATCGCTGGCTCCTAACTGATTGCCTATCTGCCAGATCGCCCTTAACTAATCTGCCTGCCTGCCTGATCACCCTTAACACTTTAAACACTATGTCAGTCACCAGTGAGTGATATTATACTTTCCATCTGGAAGACAAAACAGGCTGGGCAGTTAACATGTTAACCGCTCGCCAGCCTGCCTGATCACCCATAACCATGCCTGCCTCAGGCTCAGCCATGGCAGCTTCGTCTGGAAGGACATCATTCATCCAGAAGGTTGTTTGGCTGTCCAGTCTAATTAGCATATTACACTCTTATTATTATAGATGTTTTACTCACTGATCAAGGTGGAATCCCTCAGGCTTCCTGCAACACTACCAACCACAGGTCCTTCCCTGTGAATGTAGTACAGCGGGGAGAAGTGGGACTTCAGGAAAGAAGGGAGCAGTGGGAACAGACCAACCCTTCCCAGGACAGCAACTACCCAGGAAACTTGAAAATCAAGCAAAACCACAGTCTACATGGGAAGACACAGCATACCCTGGGAGATGGGGCCTGGGAAATGGCAAAGCCAAGTCCACGTCACTGTGAGAGTGAGGGTCTTACCCAGCGAGGATACAAGTTCAAAGTTCTCCAGCATCACATGCAGGTACAGCTGTCTCTGACCCTCATCAAGGAGGCTCCATTCCTCCCTGGAGAAGTACAGGGCAATGTCCTCAAAGGTCACACCAACCTGTCAGAATGGAAACCATTGAAACCAGAGCTGTCTCCCTGAGAACCCCCACTCCTACTCCTTACTCATCTTCCCCCCTTAACCTCCTCCAGGGCACCCGGTTAGGGTGGACACCAGGCCCTAATGCCAGTGCAGGCTGCTATCTCATCACAGTCCCATCACTCACTGGGATTTCCCTCAGCAGAGCAGCTGGGTGGGAAGGATTGGGGGAGGGGAGGGGAGAGAGCAATGCCATTTAAGTTCTGGGCGATGCCTGCAGGGCCCCAGCCTTCCTGCCAAGCAATACCCCTGCAGCCTTCTAGACCATACCTCTAAGACAAAGCTTTAAGTCCCACACCAGGGCCAGATACCATCAGCTCACACTTCCTCCAAATGTGCACACCATTGGGTAATGTGTATCCCCTTCCCACCTTCAGTCCCAGGTTCACTCCCTCAGTTCTGCCCCCTTCCTGCTCCAATGCCACTGGATCTCACTGGACTCACCCATGAACTTGGCACATGGCAGGTGGAGAAGCTTGTCTTCCAGCTGGGTCCAGGACCATCCCCGGCCTCTTGTTCTGGCATAAGAACTCTGCCAAGACAGACCCTAGCCCGAAAAGCTGGGTCCTCACAGGTGACTTACAGCAGGAGGATGTAGCTTGATATGCTTTAGCCAAACATGACTCCCACCCTTGTTTTGGTTCAAAGTAGCTCTGTGGGAAAAAAACAAAACAAAACAAAAATAACTCCCTAGGCGCATCCTGCTCGAGGTAACTACAACAAGGCTGTACAAAAAGGAAATGCTTTGAGCTAAAGTTAAGTACCTACCCTTGTTTTTTGGCTTGTTTTTCTTTTTCGCTTGTTTTTTAACCTATTGTGTAATTGAAATTTCTACAGCTGCATGTAATAAAACTGACCCTTTGTTAGAAGCTTGTCCAATCACAGACTGCCAAGTCCCCCTGTGTTGGGGATAAAAGGTGCTTGCTACCAGGGTTTGGGGCTCTCGTTGCTCGCTGCTGTGTCAGTTGAGATGTGAGCCTGGACTCGAGTTCGAAATAAAGGCTTCCCAAATTTCAAATTGGACTGTCTGGTGTCGTCATTCGCAGGTCGCCCCACAACATTTGGAGGCCCCATCGAGATCCACTCTGGCCTTGTAGTCAGTGGATGGATGCCTCAGCGAGGACACTCTATTCTCCGTCCTGGGTTCCAGGGAGAAAGAGTGATTTTCTCACAAAAAGGCGATCCGGAGAGTGAAGCCATCAGGACCTCAGGGCCTGAGATAAGGGTACCTGGTCTGTCTGTGGAATGTTCCATTCAGGGACTCGAGGAGAGCGGGACGCCACTTAACCTCCTGGTCCAGATCCCTGACGCCACGGCGTTCGGGATCCCAGTGGTGTGTCAGGTGTGTTTGGTTTATGTGTTGTGTTTCGTGTTTGTCTCGTCTCTCTTCTGTTCCTTCTTTCTAACATTCAGGATGGGTCAGGGTCGGTCTGGACCCTCTACCCCATTACAACGTTTTCTTAAGAATTTTCAGGAGTTCCGGCGACACGCAGACAACTATGGAGCCCTGGTCAATGATTTTACTTTACAGAAATTTTGTGAATTGGAGTGGCCCACGTTCAGGGTTGGGTGGCCCTCCACTGGGACGCTTGACCTAAATGTCGCCTATGAGATCCGCCTGGTCATTTACAGCAAGCCAGGCCACCGGGACCAAATTCCTTATATTGATATCTGGATAGATATTGTCACTGACAATCCCTGGTGGTTAAAAGGTTGCCAAAACCCAAAGGGAAAATTGCAAAGAGACGGATGGTCCTTGTAGCCCAGGCCTGGAGGGCCAAGTCGGGGGGGTCGCCCCAAGACCCATCCTAGAGGCAACAGAGGACGAAGGGCACTGGAAGAGGGAGTGCCCTAAGAGGCCACAGCAGGAAGGGACCCCTGTCCTGGTCGAGGAAGTCCACTGAGGAAGTAAGGGCTCTGCAGGCCCCCAGGAGCCCAGGATAACGCTAGATGTCGGGGGGAAACCTGTTGATTTCCTAGTGGACACTGGCACTACCTTCTCCATCCTGCAGCAGCCTGAAGGGCCAGTCTCAAAGACTCGAGTCCCAATCCAAGGGGCTACGGGTAAGGTCAGAACTTACCCATGGACTCGGCTTGGGGCTCCAACATAGGAGCTAAGACTATTACTCACGCTTTCCTTGTAATGCCGGACTGCCCATATCCTCTCTTGGGTAGAGATTTACTCACTAAGCTCCGGGCCACGATTTCCTTTGAGGGGGAGGAACCTCAGATCACTCTGCGAGCCCCGGACCCAAAAAAGGGAACCATTTCACTCCTCACTTGTCCCTTAGAAGAGGAGTACCGATTACACGAAGCACCTACCGGGACCGGGTCTCAGAACTTGCTCCTCCAAGAACTCAGGCAAGAGATTCCCGGGGTGTGGGCCAAGGACAACCCAGCCGGTTTAGCCAAGCACAGGCCACCGATAGTGGTCCAGCTTCTAAGCACCGCCACTCCGGTCCGGGTCCAGCAGTACCCCATGAGCCAGAAAGCGAGGACAGGAATATCAAAACACATTCAAAGATTGAAGGAGGCGGGAATATTAGTCCCATGCCAGTCGGCCTGAAACACCCCTCTACTCCCCGTCCAAAAACCAGGGACAGAGGACTTCAGGCCAGTGCAGGATCTTAACAAAAGGGTAGAGACTATACACCCTACAGTCGCTAACCCCTATACCCTCCTGAGCCTTTTGAAGCCTGGGCAGCGATTTTACACTGTTCTAGACCTGAAAGATGCCTTCTTCTCCTTGTCACTGGCTCCTTCCAGCCAACCTATCATTGCCTTTGGTGGACGGACCCAGAAAAAGGGGAATCTGGGCAACTGACCTGGACCCGTCTCCCCCAAGGGTTCAATAACTCCCCAACTCTGTTTGACGAGGCTCTAAGCCAGGACTTGAAAGATTTTCGTTTCAGCCACCCAGATGTCACCCTACTCCAGTATGTAGATGACCTTCTGTTGGCTGCAGAGGAGGAAGAGGCCTGTCAAGCAGCTACCCGTGACCTACTCAAGACCCTCAATGATCTGGGATACCGCATCTCAGCCAGGAAGGCGCAACTTTGCTCCATGGAGGTAACGTACCTCGGGTATCACATCACAGGAGGTGAGTAGACGCTATCTGATAGCCGGATCCAGGCCATCAAATCCATACCTACCCCTAAGACGAAGAGGCAGGTCAGAGAATTTTTAGGGGCAGTGGGATACTGCAGACTCTGGATACTAGGGTTTGCAGAAATTGCCAAACCCCTATATGCTGCCACAGGGGGATAGGATCCTAACCTGGTTTGGACAGATAAAGAGGAAGAGGCCTTCAAGAGCCTGAAGCGGGCTCTTATTAGTACCCCTGCTTTAGCCCTCCCAGACTTGGCTAAGCCTTTCCAAGTATTTGTCACCGACTCTCGGGGTGGCGAAGGGAGTGTTGACTCAGACTCTGACTCGTGGAGGAGACTGGTAGCCTATCTGACTAAAAGACTAGACCCTGTGCAGCCGGGTGACCAGGGTGCCTAAAGGCCATCGCAGCAACAGCCACGCTGGTAAGGGAAGCTTCCAAGTTGACATTCAGGCAGAACCTCCAAGTGGTAGCGCCCCACAATGTGGAGGGCCTCCTGCGCAATCCCCCAGAGCGATGGCTCTCGAACGCCCACATCACCCAATACCAGGTCCTCCTCCTCGACCCACCCCACGTAAGTTTCCTGAAAACTGCTGTGCTCAACCCAGCTACCCTGCTGCCTGATGGGGAGGAGATTCAGAACCCTCTCCATGATTGTGAGGAGATTCTCACCACTCTCACCTCACTCGGCCACGACCTCACAGATATTCCCATCCAAGACCCAGATGAGACCCTCTTTACTGATGGCAGCAGCTTCATAGACGGGGGAACCCGATATGCAGGGGCTGCGGTTGTCACCCAGGATGAGGTTATCTGGGCCCAAGGGCTGGGACATGGTACATCAGCCCAGAAGGCAGAGTTAATAGCGCTCACCCAAGCCCTCCGCTGGGGAAAGGGAAAGAAAATAAATGTCTACACGGACAGCAGATATGCCTTCGCTACGGTACATGTCCACGGGGCCCTATACCAGGAAAGGGGGCTACTCACATCAGGGGGAAAGGACATCAAGCACGCCCAGGAAATTTTAGGCCTTCTGTCAGCCATATGGGGACCGAAAAAGGTCGCTGTCATCTATTGCCGAGGGCATCAAAAAGATGACTCCCTGGTGGCCAGGGGAAATCGGTTTGCAGACAGGACAGCAAAGGATATCGCCAAAAGACCAGTAGGGTCTCTGCAGGTGCTGGCAGCAGTTCCGAAAGTAGAACTGGGACCGAACCCCATCTATTCAGCTGAAGAGAAGGAGGCTGCCAAGAAACTGCAAACTCAGGAGCTACCGTCCGGCTGGCTCCAGCTGCCCAATGGGAGACTCTTCCTCCCTGAGGCCCTAGGGCACACAATAGCCCACCAGACCCACAGGAGTACACACCTAGGAGGAACAAAACTTGCAGAACTCTTGGGAAAAAGGTACCACATCCCCCGGCTGTGTCAAATCACAAAGGATCTAGCAAGGAAGTGCCAGACCTGCGCCCAGGTAAATCAAGGACCCCCGGTAGCCGAGCCACAAGGCAGTTGCTTCCGAGGCGCCAACCCAGGGGAGCACTGGGAGGTGGGCTTCACCGAGCTGCCGGCAACTCAAAGGGATACAAATACCTTCTTGTAATGGTGGACACTTTCTCCGGCTGGCCTGAGGCTTACCCAAACAGATCAGAGACAGCTCAGGTAGTTGCTAGGAAACTTCTCTCTGAAATTGTCCCCCAGTTTGGCCTACCACTATATGGGATTTATTGCTAAAATTACCCAGTCAGTAGCAAAAATCCTTAAGGTCTCATGGAAATTACATTGTGTGTACAGACCACAGAGCTCTGGGCAGGTAGAAAAAATGAATCGGACTCTTAAGGAAACTTTAACTAAGTTAAAAATAGAGACTGGCGAGAACTGGGTGAGTCTCCTTCCCTTTGCCCTGCTCAGGGCTCAGTGCACCCCATATGTGAAAGGGTTAACCCCTTTTGAGATTATGTTTGGCCGGCCCCCACCTCTCCTCCCGTGGTTAAGGGAGGAGGAGCTGGCCGCCCTCTCTAACAGAAATCTCCTCAAGTCTTTGCAGGCTCTACAAGTCACTCGGGCAGCTACACACAGGACGGTGTGGGCTGTCTACCAGGAGCGGGCCGCCTCTGGAGACACAGATAGCGCCCCAGCCTACCAACCTGGTGACTTAGTCTGGGTAAAGAAGCACAACCCGGACTCCCTTGAACCTCGGTAGGACGGGCCCTTCCAAATCATCCTGAGCACCCCTACTGCTGTCAAGGTTGCTGGAAAAAGGCACTGGATTCACCGAACTCAAGTAAAGAGAGCTGAGGACCCCGGAGGACAATGGAGGGTAGCCCATACAGGGGACCCTCTAAAGATCACATTAAAGCGGCATTCCTCTTCCTCAGCTGCCTGTTGACAGTATCGTGCAATCCTCACCATGCACCTACCCATATATGGGAAGTAACTCAGACCGTGGATGGAAGAATTGTGGGTAATATAACCACCCCTGGGGCCCCCCAGATAAAAACTGACTTATGTAAAATATTTGGAAACAATTGGAACAATGACTCCCCAACGATGGCCTGAGGGGGTCGAGCCGGGGTTAAATCATATGGATGTGGAAAGCTTAGCCTCCAGCAGGGACTTTGGAGGTCACAACACTGTATATGCCTCCCAAGAAAGACCATCACACTGTGGGTCAGAAGAATACTACTACTGTGCCAGCTGGGGTTGTGAGACTCTTGCCCCTTGGAAAGTAGTTGACCCCCAACTGAGATTCACTCGGGTTGTAAGACCAGGGGCCCCTACCCATAACTGTTCTATTGGAAACTGCAACCCAGTAATTATCCAACCCCTAGATTGGAGGGCCAGTTACTGGGAAGGAGGGAAAACTTGGGGACTCCACCTATATGTATCTGGGATGGACCCCGAGGAGTTATTCACCATCCAGAGGTGCACCCAGCCCAGTGGGTCCCTTATACCCCCATACTTCTCCCAGAACCTCCAAAGACTCAAGGGCCCCAAATAACCCCTTCTCTGCCAGAAAGGACCCCAGGAACAGAACCCCCTGAAGAGGAGGAAAATGCCAACTCCAGCCCGGGCCCCAAGCCGTGGGGTACTAAACTTGCTGGATTCCACCTTCAGGTTCTTGAATAAGACGTCCCCTAACATTACTAAGGTCTGCTGGCTCTGCTAAAACCCCGAGCCACCTTATTATAGAGGCATTGGGGCAAACTATTCAATCGGGAAAAAGAGTACTGTACTGATATCCAAAACTACTCCCTTACTAGTTTGCCTCAAGATTTATGCAGGTGGGGCAACACCTCCCGAATAACCCTGGCAGATTTCCAAGGGAAGGGAACTTACCAATGCCCGACACTTACAAACGGAAGTCCTCCCCGTACGCCTCTTCCTGCTCCCAGACCATGAAGCTGCCTGAAGAGAATGAGAGTTCCCTAGAAGTTTATCTTGTTGCTCTGGAGGGAACTTGGTGGGCCTGCAGTAATGGGATAACACCCTGTGCCTTCCCAGTCACCCTAATAAGTAGCAACAACCCAGGTACATATCTGTATCTTGGCTCACATACTTCCCCAGGTATATTACTACTCGGGGGAAGGGGGCCGAGAACATCTCAGGCTAGAACCCAGGAGAGTAAAAAGAGCCCCTGTCCGAGTCCCGTTCCTAGTGGGTCTCGGAGTTGCAGGATCCTCAGCTGTGGGAGCAGCTGCACTCATCACAGGAAAGGAAGATTACAAAGAGTTAAGCCAACAAATAAACCGAGATTTCAGCACTCTAGAAAGCTAGAAAAGTCTCTGAGCTCTCTCACAGAGGTAGTACTTCAGTACCGGAGGGGGCTAGACCTCTTATTCCTAAAGCAGGGAGGTCTAAGCCTAGCTCTGGGAGAGACCTGCTGTTTCTATACTAAACATTCAGGTGTTATCAGACAGAGTCTAAGCCAGCTAAGGAAACGCATACAGGAGAGGGAAGAAAGACATAAGCAAGGAGAAAATTGGTATGAAAATCTTTTTAACTGGTCCCCTACTTACAGCTATAGCAGGTCCCATCATGTTGTTCCTAATTATACTTCCTGTTGGGCCCTGCCTCATGCGAAACTTAATGGCCTTCATACAAAATAGGATTTGGACCCTAAAACTCATGGTCTTACATACCCATTACCAACCCATTAGGAAAGGGGAATGGAAACAACAGGAATCAACGATTTGATTCTCCAATAAGACAAGTAGGGAATGTTCTGGCATAAGAACTCTGCCAAGACAGACCCTAGCCCGAAAAGCTGGGTCCTCACAGGTGACTTACAGCAGGAGGATGTAGCTTGATACGCTTTAGCCAAACACGACTCCCACCCTTGTTTTGGTTCAAAGTAGCTCTGTGGGAAAAAAACTCCCTAGGCGCATCCTGCTGGAGGTAACTGCAAAGCTGTACAAACAGGAAATGCTTCGAGCTAAAGTTAAGTACCTACCCTTGTTTTTTAACCTATTGTGTAACTGAAATTTCTACAGCTGCATGTCAAAAAACTGACCCTTTGTTAGAAGCTTGTCCAATCACAGACTGCCGAGGCCCCCTGTGTTGGGGATAAAAGGTGCTTGCTACCAGGGTTCGGGGCTCTCGCTGCTCGCTGCTCAGTTGAGACGTGAGCCCGGATTCGAGTTCGAAATAAAGGCTTCCCAATTTCAAATTGGACTGTCTGGGGGTCGTCATTCGCGGGTCGCCCCACAACACTCTGAGGCACCCACAGCCGGGAAAGCCCCAATGAGGCTGTGACGGCCTCCCTGCAGCCTCTGATCTGTGCGCCAATCCTCACAGCCACATCCTCAGGGGAACCTCAGATGCGAGTCACCCCTGTCCTCTCTGCCCTGCACTCGCTGTGCCTCAGAAGCCACAACCCTCCTCCCCCCCCTCCTTCCTCACGGTCCTCCCTGCGGACTGAGCTGCAGGACGTGACAGGCGCCCGCACCCGGGCGGTCCTGTTCCGTGTGAGGAGGCGGTGGGGGTGCGGGGGACAGGAACTCACCTCAGCCCAACTCCTCAGCGCGGGCGCCGCCATGGCTCTCTGGGGGCCGAGCGGGGCGGGAGCGGCGGGGGCAGCAGCCGCCCAGGGAATGGCGGTCCCGGTCCGAGGCCTGGCGCGGTCCAGGGAGCGACTGGGAGCTTCAACCCCACGTGTGAGCGGTGAGCACCCCTGCAGGCTCCCACCATGGGCTGAGGCGGCGAACACCACTCTCCTGCCTTCTCCACGGGACTCTGCGACCAGGAACTCCTGGCCGCCAGAGACAGACCCGAGAGAAGACAAAACCCCGCCAGGAGGACTAGCCCCGCCCCCAGAAATGGACAAAGGAAAACGCCGTTTCTGAGCCTCCATTGGCTCAGCCTGGTGGCATTCCGTGCATGGCCTTCTGGGTAATGTAGTTCGCATGCTCCAAGAGCAGGATCCTGTATTTCCTCAGCTATCTCCAGGACTGGACTTAGGGGGCAAATAGCCCAAGAACACACCAAGTATTCTCACGGATCTCCAGCACCTTCAGGGAAGGTGATTTGCAGGACAAGTTTGTTTCTGGGGCACCTGCATGGCTTCCTTTAGCTGCAGGTTTTGCATATCTTTCTTCAGGACCTGCTCTTCCCGAAAGGCAAACATTGTGTCTTCATTCAGACCATTTGGCATGAGTCTCTTTGAGGCCAACTATAGCTGGGGGAGGTTGCTGAAGTCTCTAACTGGCTCTAACCTGCCTCCACTCAATCCATTACACAACGTTAATGTCACAACACACTCACACTGAAGAGCATCTGCTTCTGAAGCCACGGGAAGTGTCAGCTCTGCCTGGGCTGCAGTGAGGATAAGGTGGACAAGAGACACGTGAAAAATGCTCAAAGTGACTGATCATCAGAGAGATGCAAATTAAAGCAACAGTTAGTATCACCCCACCACTGTCAGAATGGCTGCCATCAACAAATCAACAAAGGACAAGTGCTGGGGAAGATGTAGAAAAAAGGGAACCCTAGTTCACTGCTGGTGGAAATGCAAACTGGTGCAGCCATTATGGGAATCATTATGCACTTTCCTCCAAGAATTCCGTATGGAACTGCCATTTGATCCACTGATTACATTTCTTGGAATATATCGTAAGACACGTGAAACAATCAGAAAAAATGTATGCACCATTAGGTTCATAGCAGCACATTTTACAATATGTCATGCCAGGCTCCCTGACATTTGCCAGGAAGGAAAATAACAGCAGGTTGAGTAATGCTCAGGAGAATCATATAGCAGATATGTGGAAACAGCCCAAGTGTCCATCAATTGATGAGTGGATTCGAAATTGTGATACAGCCCTGGCTGGTATTGCTCAGTGGATAGAGCATCAGCCTACGGACTGAGGTGCCCCGGAATAGATTCTGGTCAAGGGCACATGCCTGGGTTGTGGCAGGCAGCCAATCAATGATTCTTATCATTGCTGTTTCTAACTCTCCTTCTTCCTTCTTCTCTGAAATCAATATATCAATAAAAATAAAAAGCTGTGATACAGCCATAGGTGATTTGGCTCTGTGGATAGAGCGTCACCCTGAAGACTGAAGGGTGCTTAGATTTGATTCAAGCCAAGAGCACAAGCCCTGGTTGCAGGCTTGATTCCCAGTAGGGGGTGCGCAGGAGGCAGCCAATTAATGATCTCCCATCATTGATGTTTCCATTTCTCTTTCCATATCATTTCTTCTCTGAAATAAGTAAAAATATATTTTTTAAAACCTGTGGAACATTTATACCAGGGAATACTATGCAACAGTAAAAAGGAAGAATTTTTACCCTTCCACATAGTCAAGAGGGACGTGGAGAGCATTATACGAAGAGAAATACATCAGTCAGAGAAAGACAAATATCACTTGACCTTACTCATATATGGAATCTACTTAACAAAATAATAAAGTGGTGAGTGGAGTGGATTCAGAGACAAGAAAGAATGGAGTGCAGAACCTCAAAGGGAAGGAATGGGAGAGGGAAAAAAAGAAAAAAACAGCCTCAAGAGAGCTACACACACACACACACACACACACACACACACACACACAGAGTCACCTGAGCCAGGAACATTTCCTTCTGTTCTCTGAAAGCAACAGGAAAGCTCTAGCTTGCTGGGTTCTGGGTCTGCTCTAATTTGTGTTTATAAATCTGTCTTCTGTCAGTTGAGTCCCTGGAAGTGCTGATACCCCTCCATGTAAGGTTCTCCTTATTCACATGAAACAATAGCTTTTGGTGCTATTGTAAGGAATGTCCAAACTTGAGAATTTTGCTAAGTTTATGTAACCCAATCTGGCAACAGTGCCAGGAAGCAGAATAACAATAAATTGAGTAATGCTCAGGAGAATGGCAATTTTGCACCGTTTTATACATTAGACTCAAAGGAGAAGACATAAGGGGGTTATCTGACATTCACTGGTGATAAATTAGGGGGGAGAACTAAGGAGGGAAATCTCTAAGATTGCATTCTTTTTATTAATTTTTATTAATTTTTATACATATCTCCTCATTGTCCCCCCTCCTTCCCAGGCATATCCCAACCCCCAGTGTCTGTGATCATTGGTTATGCTTATATGCATGCATACAAGTCCTTTGATTGATCACTTATCTACCTCACCTAACTTTAATCTTTCTGCTGTAATTTCAGTCTGTTTGATGCTTTATGATTTTTGTCCCCCTGAGAATTATCAGTCTACTCCCTTTCTGTGCTCCTGATTCTATTATATTCACCAGTTTATTCTGTTGATCAAATTTTTAATTCACTTAATTTTTAGATTCACTTGTTGATAGATATGTATTTGTTGTTCATAATTTTTTGGCTTTTACCTTTTTCTTCTTCCTCTTCTAAAAGAGTACCTTTCAGCATTTCATATAATACTGGTTTGGAGTTGATGAACTCCTTTAGCTTTTTCTTATCTGTGAAGCTCTTTATCTGCCCTTCAATTCTGAATGATAGCTTTGCTGGATAGATTATTCTTGGTTGTAGGTTCTTGCTGTTCATCACATTGAATATTTCTTGCCACTCCCGTCTGGCCTGTATTGTGTCTGTTGAGAAATCAGCTGACAGTCATATGGGTGCTCCCTTGTAGGTAATGAACTGTTTTTCTCTTGCTGCTTTTAATATTCTCTCTTTGTCTTTTGCTCTTGGAATTTTAATTATGATGTGTCTTGGTGTGGTCCTCTTTGTATTCCTTTTATATGGGGTTCTGTGTGCTTCCTGGACTTGTAAGTCTATTTCTTTTACCAGATGTGGGAAGTTTTCAGTCATTATTTCTTTAAATAGGTTTTCAGTATCTTGCTCTCTCTCTTCTTCTGGCACCCCCACAATTCTGATGTTGGTACGCTTGAAGCTGTCCCAGAGGCTCCTTACATTATCTTCACATTTTTGGATTCTTTTCTCTTCTTGCTTTTCCAGTTGAATGTTTTCCGCTTCTTTATATTTCAAATTTTTGACTTGATTCTTGCCATCCTCTAGTCTGCTGTTAGGTCTCTGTATAATATTTTTTATTTCAGTCATTGTCTCTAGTATGTCCTTTTTCATCTCCTCTTGGGTCTCACTAAATTTATCCAACTTTTCTAGCATATTCTTGAAAAACCTTATAAGCGTGGTTTTGAACTCTATATCCAGTCATTTTTTTCCCTCCATTTCTTTTGTTTGTGATCCCTTCTCTTGTCTCGGCATTTTCACTATGCCAGGAGAACTTCTGTGTTGGATTCAGCCTTATGATACCAGACTTGCAAAAACCGAAGAAGCCTCTGTTGAGCTTGGGATGGGTGGAGTCTCAGGGCTTAAGGGACTCACCTTCCAGTCGCCCTGCCCTCCACGGCCCGAGTCTCACGTGACTGGGTAATGGCTGGAGCGGTCCTTGTGCCCGAGCGCCCACAGTGCCTCTAAACCGCTGCCCCTCCGGCTCCCCTGCGCACCAGGACCACACGAGACTAGGTCCCCCAGGTTTCGCCCAAAACAGGGGCTTAGTGGAGTCAGAAGTGGCACAGTTGGGAGGGTCTGTCTCCCGCCCACTCGCAAAAGCCAGCGGCAATATCAGCATTCTGTCCTGTGTGCAGTGCCGTGCGCGCCACCAGGCCTGTGATCTTTTGCGACTCCCCTAAATTTCCATGCACCTCTCCCTTTTCACAGTCCAAACTCCCCCCCGTATGAGTTTCGGGTGGATCTGGGGTTTAGTGTCGTAGGATAAGGGGTTCAATGCCGTTGGGAGTCTCCGTTTCCCTCCCGCCAGAGAAAGCCAGCCAGGTACTCCGGCACCCGCTCTCTCAGCGCGCGCGTCTCCGTACCTCAGCTTTTTGCAGCTCCTCTGGGTCTCCGTGAGCCCCTCTCCTTCCCTCTAGCTGTAGAACTTCCACTCAGCCAGCTTTCCTGTGATTCTGGATGATGTCCATTCTGTCTTTTAGTTGTAGTTTTGAAATTGTTGTGCGAGGCAGCAGTGTAGGTGTTTACCTATGCCGCCATCTTGGATTCTTTCTATAAATTTTTTTTAAGTGTATTGATTAGGTAGGTTAATATTTAACCCAATGGCAATAATAATTGAGGCTCTGATGTTCTGTGTTGAGAGATTGTGCTCTTAGGATTCTGTAAAACAAAAATGTCCCTCAAAACCGAAAGGTGTGTTACCCCAGGTGCCAAAGGACAACAGATAGGCTGAATAAGGTAAATTTCCCTTTGCAAAAATAAAAAACAAACAAAAAAGGCTAGGACAGAACTATACCTGTGACTAGATTTTACTTAGAAATTTTAACTTCAAAGCATCCTCTATGGTTACGTTTAGCCTCTGCATTTGCAAGATGGTATATGCCATGCCAGGCTCCCTGAGATTACTAGGTTTACTGTGTGCCATCATTTTGTCCATACGGGGGAGTTAGAATGTGTGAGTTGAATTGAAAATTCAATGAGTGGTTTATTTACTCCAGGACCCATTGCTGACTTCCTCCTGAACACAATGCCCTGAGTATTTCGGGTAACCCTTAATTTGGTCTCCTAGAAGGAGTCACTCTTCAAGTCAATAAATCCATAGATCCTAAGTGTGGTCAAGGTATTTCCAAGGACAAGAAAAAAGGTCTTTTTCTTTGCTATGACCTTCCACATTATATGAGAAGCACCTGCTAATGAAACCCCAAGATTGTTGGCTCCTCTAATTCAAACAGCTCCTCTGTTCAAACTGTTGAACAACATAAGCTCCTCTCAATGCTCGTCTTACAAACCTCTCCTTCCTGCTGTAGATATTTTGGATCAAGGGGTCTCTAGTTAGTAGGAAGTTTCCATCCCTCTGCCCCTTCAAATAAGCCTCTTTTAAATTCTTCGTAGCTGTTGCTCTAGTCCTATTTTATAAGCTTGAGAAAAATACTGGTAAGACTCCTCCCTCGCACCTTTGGAATACTGTCTCCTGGAAATAAAACAAACTGTAACTTTTAAAGACAGCCCTTCATAACTACACAACTTCAATTCAGTCCAAGGCCCCATCATTCCTGGTCCCTGAGCAACAGCCACTGCTGAAGAGCAGAAGCTACGCTTCCTTCCCTGCCCTGTAGTGACCAGCAATACCTGGCCCTTCCTCTCTTGGAAAGTGAAATGAACTTCCTTTGCATGGCTACAGGCCAACCCCTAAGTGTATTCCTCTCTTCTAAGGAGTTAAGGGGAGTGACAGGGAAAGATGAGGGCAATGACATTATCAAGGCAAAAGAATATTTCCTTTTTCTTCTCTAGGTTCCTTAAGTGGCCTAATCATTAAACTGATACAGTATAGGTTAAGAGGGGGAAACCATAAAAAAGTTTTTAACATGTACACCTGCTGTATATATGGAAATGACTCAGAAAAACAGAGTAACTGGCCAAAATGCAACACCATCATCTGAAAAGCCACCTTCACCTACAGTCAGAAAATGTGGTGTGTGGTGAGTCATTAGGGTAGATTGTCAGGAAAAGCACAGTAAGGACCTCAGTTGTGGCCCAGTGTGCTGTGCACTGTGGTGAGGGCTTGTTCTCAAAATGACACTGTTTCAACCCAAAGACCCAGCATGCAGACACAGGAGGCTGGAAAGACCAAGATTTCAGAACCTGACCTGGGTTGCAGAGAAAAAAATGGTGAGAGCCATTGTCTCATTCAGCCTGTAGGTATAGAGAGGACAGAGTCACATGGGCAGGGGGTCCTGTGCATGAATAAGAGGTGAGCACCCTTCCAATGAGACCAGGATCATGTAGGACTCCAGCATCACTTCCACTGTTAGGTCCACAAATTCATGTCCAATTGTATCCACTCCTGCAGGGTGAATGTCAGTAACACATAGGAACATCATGTGAAGGGTCAAACTGAGGCAAGAAATTCATCACAGTGGATGGGACCACAGCATGACACCCAACATGTGGGCGCACGTGCAGAGACAAAACCCTAATTACCAAGGTCTCCTGAGGGTCAAACTGTGCTGGAAACAAAGGGGAGGCAGACAAACAGCAGCTCACTCTGAAAAAATGGTTCCCCTAGAGAAATTACTGCAGCTGAGAAATGATGGTGTTCCCCTGAAGGGTAGAACAGAGAGGAAAACCAAGGGTAAGTGCTCTGACTAAAATGCACCCACAGACAAAGGCGATTATAGGCATTGGGGAGTTAGAAGTGCCTGTCCTGGAAATGTCTCTGCATGGAGAGGCTGGAGTTGCCAGTGGACGGAGAGACACAGAGAAATATTGAACAGCTGCCTCCTGTGGATCTAGCCAGGGCGCAGGTATAATCCCTGAACGTGAATGAAACCGTGACCTCCTGGTTCATAGATCCACATGGAACCACTGAACCATGCCAGCTGTGCTCTCAAAATGCATGTACATATCTCTTCCTCTCTCCCTTCCTCTATAACAATGAAAATGTTTAAAAAAATCAAATCAGCCGAAACTGGTTTGACTCAGTGGATAGAGCCTCAGCCTGCGGACTGAAAGGTCCCAGATTCGATTCCGGTCAAGGGCATGTATCTTGGTTGTGGGCACATCCCCAGTGAAGGTCATGTAGGAGGCGGCTGATTGATGTCTTTCTCTCATCGATGTTTCTGACTCTCTGTCTCTCTCCCTTCCTCTCTGTAAGAAATCAATAAAATATATTTTAAAAAATCAAATCATGTATTTATTATAAAGGGAAAAATGTTAAAACATATTATTCAAATATAAAAAAAAAAGCTTTTAAGACTTCTGAGAAAAGGCTCACCATAAATTATTATGGGAAAATACAATCAAACTGGTTTGGCTCAGTGGATAAAATGTTGGCCTGCGGACTGCATGGTCCCAGGTTCGATTAGGGGATGTGCAGGAGGCAGCTGATCCATGTCTCTCTCTCATCAATGTTACTAGCTCTCTATCCCTCTCCCTTCCTCTCTGTAAAAAATCAATGAAATATAATTTTAAAAAAAGAAAATACGAAGAACAGTGAAGTAGAATTTCAAAATTACAGAAAATCTTTGAACTAGAGGCCCCATGCATGCAATTCATACACTCAGGGTGCCTTCTTGCAGTCCATGAGCCCTGGGGGGATGTCCAACTGACAAAGGTAAATAACACTTATATCCACAAAAAGAATATAGAAATGTTTGTACCAGCTTTATTAGCAATGACCACATATTTATTAAAATGGACATGATGGTGATATACTCAAAGAATATCTACCAGAGCCCTAGCTGGTTTGGCTCTAGATCAGCGGTTCTCAACCTGTGGGTTGTGACCCCTTTGGGGGTCGAACGACCCTTTCACAGGGGTCCCCTAAGACCATCGGAAAATACAGATATTTACATCACGATGCATAACAGTAGCAAAATTTCATGGTTGGGGGTCACCACCACATGAGGAACTGTATGCAAGGGTCGCAGCCTTAGGAAGGTTGAGAACCACTGCTCTAGACAGAGCATCGGCCTGCAGACCAAAGGGTCCCAGGTTCGATTCCAGTGAAAGGCACATAGCTTGGATGAAGACTCCTTCACAGCCTGGGCCCTGGTCATGGCTGATGCAGGAGGCAACCAATCGATGTTTTTCTCTCACATCGATGTTTCTCTGTCTTTCCCTGTGTCTTCCACTTGCCCTAAAAATAAATGGGAAAATATTCTCATGTGGATCGACAAAAGCAACAAAGAGAATATCTATCAAAAAAAAGAGATGAGTTACTAATATATCTTTAATAAACCTCTAAGAACTTAAAAAATATTAAGTTAAAGCAGAAAAATACTCAGAAAAAGTAAAGTTCTCTAGTAAAATGGAATGTAAATCCATGTGCAGAACAGGGACAGATGAAATGAGGTCAGGAAGCAACTACACAGAAATAGATATGGTCAACATCATGAGTGTAATGATGGTTTCAGTTTCAAGCACATGTCAAGATTTATGAAACACTATACTTAACACATGCAATTTACTCCTTACAGCTGTTAACAATGGTTCAAAATAAAACAAATGTACCTTCACCTATTTTGGAATAGCAGGTTTGGGCAACTCTATATTCAATCCACATTCTTCTGCCCTCTGGGTGAGTCTCACCTCAGAGACAGAATATGCAAAGAACTATCACCAAAGCCCACTGGAATGCTGCCTGGGTCACAAAAGCCACATCCCAGGTCAAAAAGACAGCCTTTGTCTTCACCTGAGAAGATACAGGAACCCTCAAAATCTCTTCATTATATTCAATGCCAATGACCGCTCCACAGGTGATAAACATGCCTGGAGTCCCTCAGATCTGTGTACACACAGCTCCTTTGGTCTTCTCCTCCAAAAAGTTTCTGGGTGCAGGTTTAGATGTAGACCATTCCATCTAAAAGGTTGCAGTCTCGTCCAACAACTAGGTCAGTGTTTCTGCAGGGTGAGGGGTTCCCCTCACTGCAACGGTCCTCCAACCAGTGACCATCACCCATGCAATTGTAGGCATTAGGGCACATGGCCCTCTGCAAGACCTGGACCGAGGTTCCCTTCAAATGTCTTAGCATCCCTTGAAAACAAGAAAAAAAACCATGCTGCTCCCAGATACACTTGAGATTGATACAGCTCCCCTCATTTTGGCGTGATCTCTGTGTATCAGAGCATCCATCTCCACATGAGGACTAGAGAGTCCACAGTGTTTCCTGGGAAAATTATGGGCAGCAATGTAAATTTGGCAAAAACTGCTGAGCTAATTTCTGCACCATAGTCTTCCCCCAAGGGCAAAAATATTTGAGACCACATACAAGTTTTTCACATCATCATGCCAGGAGAGCCCAGATCTCCTTATAAATTAACCCACAGAGTCAATAGAAGATCCAACATTAAAGAAGTCTTAGGAAAAAGCCTTTATTATTTTGCAAAGAAAGAGACCTGAAACTGGCACTTCTCCCATTGATGACTTAGACACTCCATAAATTCATCACTGGCATCTAGGGAATGTGTGTCCCTGAAAATGGCAGTTCTCTTACCTTATGTTTACTGCGGCCAACAGCAATCAGTCCTATATGGCAACTCATGACAGGGAAACAAGGAAGAACTAAGGGCTCAGGTATTCCTAATTTTCTTCAACAAATCAGACAACAGAGTTAGTTTCTCTGGCACAAGAGGATGGTGATTGATGCCATCTGTGAAGCTTATAGGTGGTTCAGGTGAAATACTTTCAGCAATAGCAATATGCACTGATATAGACTTGACAAGACATCTCTGTATGTTAGAAAGGGTAACATAGATACATATGGTTCCAACATAAATACTAACAAACAGAATAACAAAAACAGTTGGGGGGACGTTACATAATGTAGGAGATTAAATGTATGAAATATAATTACGACTGAGACTTCACATATTTTCTTATACAGTTGATAAGTTCTAGGAAATGACATTTCATACACATCTAAGAATTTTTTCACATTTGGACTCTTGTTCACAGAGAATTTACAAATTTAGCTGAGAGATATCTCACATTAATTGCACTCGGAACGGCTTTCTCCAGTGTGAACTCTCTGATGATATTGAAGACCTTTGCTACTTCTAAAAGATTTCCCACAGTCACTGCATTTATAAGGCTTCTCTCCCATATGAACTCTCTGATGACTATGAAGGTGGGTGCTAGTGGTAAAAGATTTTCCACATTTACTACATTGATAAGGCTTTTCTCCAGTGTGAACTCTCTGATGACTACGAAGATTAGAGTTATTGGTAAAAGTTTTCTCACACTCACTGCATTGATAAGGCTTTTCTCCTGTATGAACTCTCTTATGATAATGAAGGTGACAGTTAGTTGTAAATGATTTTCCACATTCACTGCATTTATATGGCCTGTCTCCAGTGTGAACTTTCTGATGATTATGAAGGTTAGAGTTAGTTGTAAAAGACTTTCCACATTCACTGCACTCATAAGGCCTTTCTCCAGTGTGAGCTCTCTGATGACAATGAAGTTCAGTTCTAGTGTTAAAAGACTTCCCACATTCACTGCATTGATAAGGCTTTTCTCCTGAGTGAACTCTCTGATGATATTGGAGAGTAGTGCTACTTGTAAAAGACTTTCCACATTCACTGCATTTATGAGGCTTTTCTCCAGTGTGAACTCTTTTATGATAATGAAGGTGAGAGCTAGTTGTAAAAGATTTTCCACATTCACTGCACTCATAAGGCCTTTCTCCAGTGTGAACTCTCTGATGACAATGAAGTTCACTGCCAGTGATAAAAGACTTCCCACATTCACTGCAGTGATAAGGTCTTTCTCCAGTGTGCACTCTTTGATGATATTGGAGACCAGTGCTACCTTTAAAAGATTTTCCACATTCATTACATATATAAGGCTTTTCTCCAGTGTGAACTCTCTGATGACGACAAAGATCCGTGCATGTTGTGAAAGATTTCCCACATTCACTGCAATTATAAGGCTTTTCTCCTGTATGAACTCTCTGATGACTCTGAAGGTGGGCCTTAGTGGTAAAAGATTTCCCACAGTCACTGCATTTATAAGGCTTTTCTCCTGTATGAACTCTCTGATGACTACGAAGGTTAGTGTTAGTGGTAAAAGACTTTCCACATTCACTGCATTTATAAGGCTTTTCTCCAGTGTGAATTCTCTGATGATATTGAAGTGTAGCGTTAGCAGTAAAAGATTTTCCACATTCACTGCATTTATAAGGCTTTTTTCCAGTATGAACTCTCTGATGATATTGGAGACCCTGGGTACATGTAAAAGTTTTCACACATTCACTGCACTGATAAGGCCTTTCTCCTTTGTCAACTCGCTGTTGATAATGAAAGCAAAGAAAATTTTTAACATATTTTCCACATTCAGAGCACAAAAAACACCGATTTCCTGCATGGACATCCTTTTCCACAACAAACGTATGGTTGCAAATACAAAATTCTCTGGTGTAATAATCTTTTCTCCTTTGAAGCATCATCCCACTTGTCAAAATAGCATTTGGACTGTCCCTGGTCTGAGTAGCTTTTAGGTGGAAATGTCCTGAACCAGTAAGGACATCACACTGCCCAACCTCCCTGCATGTGAAACAATTCTGGGACACATTAAAACTGCATTTGTTGGCAAGTGAGATCCTGTCCACACCACTAATAAAAGACTTCTCTCTCACATGCCGCTGGTGATATTTTGCATGGAAGTAAAACCGTTTGGCACATGCCCCACACCTCAACAGTATTTGTCCGTGTTGTGTGCCCTGCCCGTCCATCACATGGAAAATGTTTCCCAAGACAAGCCCACAACTCTCACAGGGGTGGCTCTTCTGGGAAGACAAGGCTAACTTGGGATTCCTTGCCTGTGACACTCTTACAGAAACCTTCTGTTCAGTCGGGGCCTCCACATTCTCTGCTCCACAGCAGCAACCTGAACAAAAGGAAACATTGGTGAGGTACATGTTGATCTTATGAAAACAGAGTATCTTCACTACAAATGTTTACCTTTCATGAGTAGGCATGATTCCATAGAAAGATTTTCAAGGTGAGTGAATGAGACACTGAATAAATTGTTCTTATACATAATATGGCCCCAAAAGTCAATCAATGATCAAAAGTTCACCAAGAGCTGAGACCGGCTTGGCTCAGTGGATAGAGCGTCGGCTTGCGGACTGAAAGGTCCCAAGTTAGATTCCGGTTGGGGGCATGTACCTTGCTTGCGGGCACATCTCCACTGTGGAGCGTGCAGGAGGCGGCTGATCGATGTCTCTCTCTCATCGATGTTTCTGACTTTCTATCTCTCTCCCTTCCTCTCTATGAAAAGTCAATAAAATATATATTAAAAAAAAAAAAAGTTCACCAAGAGAGGGACAGAAGCCCAGGATGGAACACAAAGAAGAGATGAAGGCTCTATGCATTGTTCCTGCACAAGCGGCTTCCTTTAGGACCTTACATGCTGGCCATGTGAGTCTGTGTAGAATAATTTAAAGCTGCTCAAAGCCATAAAAATGCATTATATTAGAGCACATGATGTTCAATATCAATATGATAACATGAGTGCACTCTAAGGTGCTGCAGGCATGGACCAACGTTCGAGTGCAGTAAATAGAGATCTGTGAAAGAGGAAGAGAGGTTAAGGTTATCTATGGGCTGGGAATCCAAGTAGAAATGGTCACTATTAGAACTGAGTAGTTGACAAAGTATCAACAATAAGCACAAACAAGCATAACTGGATGAGGAATAAAACAGGGGGTTTCTAGCTATGAGTGTAACAAAAGCCTAATGTGAATTCCTCCCAACGACCCATCACCAAGGCAAGACCACCTGTGGGTCCACTGTGTCATTCATGAAGACACGTTTCTTTTGTGATGCACAAATGATTCTTCTTAAAATTCATTAGAGCTATTGCATGGGATAAATGATGCAAATCTTCAAATACCAAGGATTGTTAAAAAATAATATGAACAACTCTATTCCAAAAAAATTAGACAACCTGGAGGAAATGGACATATTCCTACAAATACAACCTTCCAACTCTCATATCAGAAAGAATCGAAAACTCTCAATAGGCTGATAATTATGGAAGAAATTAAAGCAGTCATCAAAAAGCTTCCAGCAAACAAAAGCCTGGGGACAGATGGCTTCACAGGGGAGTTTTATCAAACATTCAAGGAAGAACTAAAAAAAAAAAAAAAGAAAGAAAGAAAAAGAAAAAAAGCCAAGACTGGTTTGGCTCAGTGGATAGAGTGTTGGCCTGTGGACTGAGGGGTCCTGGGTTCGATTCCGGTCGGGGGCATGTGCCTTGCTTGCGGGCACATCTCCAGTGTGGGGTGTGCAGGAGGCGGCTGATCAATGTCTCTCTCTCATCGATGTTTCTGACTTTCTATCCCTCTCCCTTCCTCTCTGTGAAAAATCAATAAAATATATTTAAAAAAAAAAAAAAAAAAGAAGAACTAAAACCTAACCTCCTCAGTCTATTCCAAAAAATTCAAGGAAGGAATATTTCCAAGCTCATTCTATGAAGCCAGCATCATCACCTTAATATCAAAACCAGATAAAGACAACACAATAAAAGAGAATTACAGGCCAATATCCCTCATGAACATAGATGCCAAAATCCTCAACAAAATTCTAGCAAATCGGATCCAGCAGTACATCAGAAAGATCATACACCATGACCAAGTAGGATTTATCCCAGGGATGCAAGGATGGTACAATATACACAAAGCAATAAACGTGATACATCACATAAACAAACTGAGAGATAAAAACCACATAGTCATATCAATTGATGTAGAAAAAGCATTTGCAAAATCCAACACTTATTTTTGATAAAACTCTCAGCAAGGTGGGAATAGAAGGATCATACCTCAATATAATAAAGCCATATATGACAAACTCACAGCCAACAACATACTCAATGGGCAAAAACTAAAACTATTTTAACTAAGAACAGGAACAAGACAGGGATGGCCTATTTACACCACTCCTGTTCGACATGTATTAGAAGTATTAGCCATTGCAATCAGACAAGAATAAAAGGCATCCAAATTGGAAAAGAAGTAAAATTGTCCTTATTTGCAGATGACATGATATTGTACTTAGAAAACCCTAAAGACTCCATTTAAAAAATCAGTAGACTTAATAAATGAATTTGGCAATGTAGCAGTGTACAAAAATAATGTCAAAAAAATAATGGCATAACTATACATCAATAGTGAATTTATAGAAAGAGAGACCAAAAACAAACAAAAAAAACAATCTTATTTACCATTACACCAAAAAAATTAAGACACCTAGGAATAAACTTAACTAAAAAGGTAAAAGACCTATACTCAGAAAACTACAGGATACTGAAAAAGAGATAGAGGAAGAACATATCATGTTCATGGATTGGAAGAATCAACATCATTAAAATGGCCATACTATCCAAAAGCCATCTATAGATTCAATGCACTCCCCATTAAAATACCAACGGCATATTTCACAGACCTACAACTAACTGCAAAATTCATCTGGAATAAAAAAAAGACCCCAAAATAGCTGAGAAAGAAGAACAATGTAGGTGGGATCTCAATGCCAGATTTCAAGCTGTATTACAAAGCCACTGTTCTCAAAACAGCCTGGTACTGGCACAAGAACAGACACATCGACCAATGGAATAGAATAGAGAACCCAGCAATCAACCCAAACCACTATGCTAAATTAGTATTTGCAAAGGAAGCAAGAACATACAATGGAGTCAATATAGTGTTTTCAATAAATGGTGCTGGGACTAAAGCAAAAAAGGGGGGAAAAAAAGCCTCAAAGAAATGAAAGATAAGACATTACACCTAAGACTATGAACCACAAAGCATCATAAGAGATGTTGATGTTAGGAGATGAATGACCCTCCATAGAGAAATGTGGAAAAGAAGTAAAACTGTCCTTATTCACAGATGACATGATATTGTACTTAGAAAACCCTGTAGGACACTTTTTTTAATTGGGAGGAAGGTCATTTCTGCAGAGATCACCTGGAGGAGCAAGGGGTCGCAGTCCCACACCAGATGCCCAGACCAGGGTCCCAAAGCTGAGAAAAAAAGGTCCCTATTGGCAGTACCAACTACAAGCTGTAAAAACCAGTGTGGACTGTGGCTGATAACACAGAGGCTGCAGGACCCAGCTGCTCCTCTTATAATGCCAGAACCAGGAATTGAATTTATAAGTTCAGGCTTCCCCTGTCCTCCAAGACCAGGCTAGCCTGGGGGTGCAGGATAGGGGTGAGGGGAGAACAGATCATGACACAATAAAGAGGAATAACTGGACTGACTGGCATCAGTTTGGCTCAGTACATAGAGCATCAGCCTGCGGAATGAGGGGTGCTGGGTTCAGTTCTGGTCAAGGGCACATGCAGGAGTTACAGACTCGATCCCCATAAGAGGTCCTGCAAGAGGCAGCCAAACAATGCTTCTCATCATTGATATTTCTTTCTCTCTCTCCCTCTCCCTTCCTGTCTGAAATTAATAAAAATATTTTAAAAACAACAACAACAAAGCACTAAATATAATGAATTCATTCAACAATGTAGCAGGATACAAAATTAACACCCAGAAATCTATGACATTTTATATACCAATAATAAACTCACAAAAAGGGAAACCAACAAATTCTATCTACCATTACAACAAAATAATTAGTATACCTAGGAATAAACTTAATTAACGAGGTAAAAGACCTGTACTCTGAAAACGACAGGAAAGTGAAAAAAGAGATAGAAGAAGATATAAACAAATGGAAAAATATACTGTGTTTATGGATTGGTAGCATCAATATCATTAAAATGTCCATACTACCAAAGCAACCTGCAAATTCAATGCAATCCCCATTAAGATAACAAGGCCATATTTCAGATATAATAAGCTCTCCAAAAATTAATATGGAATAATAATAAAAAACAAAAACAAAAAACAAAAAGCACAGCAATCGTGAGAAAGAAGATCAAAGTTAGAGGGATCATAATACCAGATACCAAGCTATATTACAAAAATGCCTGGTACTGCCACAACAGACATAGAACAATGCAACAGAACAGGGAATCCAGAAATAGACCCAAGCCATTATGCTCAATATTTGACAAAGAAGGCAACAGCATACAATGCACTCAAAACAGTCTCTTCAATAAATGGTGTTGGGAAAATTGGACACAAACATGCAAAAAAATAAAAAAATAAAAGAAATAAAAAAGTGGAACTAGACCACCAACTTATACCATACACAAACATAAACTCAAAATGGATAAAGGACTTAAGCATAAGATGGGAAACCATAAATATCTTAAAAGAATCCATAGGAGCAATATATCAGACCTATGTCCTGGCAATGTCTTTATGGATACAGCTCCTAGGGCAATGAAAACTTAGGAAAAAATGAACAAATGTAACTACATCAAAATAAAAAGCTTCTGCACAGCAAAAGAAACCATCAACAAAACAACAAGAAAGACCCCTGCATGGAAGAACATATTTGCCAATGTTATATCCATAAAGGTTTACTCATCAAGGTTGACAGGAAACTCATACATCTTAACAAAAAGAAGATAAACAAGCCAAATAATAAATGGGCAAAGGACCTAAACAGACACTTTTTGAAAGTGGACACGCAGAAGGCCAAGAGGCATATGAAAACATGTGCAAGTCGCTAAACGTCCGAGAGATGAAAGTGAAAATGACAATGAGATATCATCTCACATCTGTCAGAATGGCCATCATCGACTAATTTTTTTTAAATATATTTTATTGTTTTTTTACAGAGAGGAAGGGAGAGAGATAGAAAGTCAGAAACATCGATGAGAGAGAGACATTGATCAGCTGCCTCCTGCACGCTCCACAGTGGAGATGTTCCCGCAAGCAAGATAGATGCCCCCAGCCGGAATCGAACCTGGGACCTTTCAGTCCACAAACCGACGCTCTATCCACTAAGCCAAATCAGTCTCAGCATCATCAACTAATTAACAAGCGAAAAATGCTGGTAAGGATGTGGACAAAAAGGAACCCGTGTGTACAGCTGGTGGGAATGCAGATTTGGTACAGACAGCATGGAATATCGTATAGTTTCCATAAAAAATTAAAAATGGAACTCCCATTTGATCCAGTAATTCCAATTCTCGGAATATATCCCAAGAAATGAGAAACATCCCTAGCCAGTTTGGCTCAGTGGCTAGACCCTTGAACTGCAAATTGAAGGGTCCCAGGTTCGATTCCTGCAAGGCCACATGCCAGGTTATGGGCTCGATGCCCAGTAGGGAATATGCAGGAAGCAGCTAATACATGATTATCTCTAATCACTGATGTTTCTATCTCTCTCTCCCTCTCTCTTTCTTTCTCTGAAATCAATAAAGGGATATATTAAAAAGAAGTCAGAGCCAAAACAGGTTTGGCTCAGTGGATAGAGCTCAGTGGATAGTGTGGTGGCCTGCGGACTGAAAGGTCCCAGATTCCATTCCAGTCATGGGCATGTACCCTGGTTGCGGGCACAGCCCAGTAGGGGGTGTGCAGGAGGCAGCTGATCGATGTTTCTCTCTTATTGATGTTTCTCACTCCCTATCCTTCTTTTCTCTCTGTAAAAAAATCAATAAAATATATTTTTAAAAAAAAAGAACAACTCATGGACACAGACAACAATAGGGTGATTGCCAAGGGGAAGCAGGTGGAAGGAGGTAGAAGAGAATAAAGGGGAATAAATTGAACTTGACTTAGGGTGGTGAACACACAATACAAGATGCAGATTATATATTGTAGAAGTGTATACTTGAAACCTGCATATTTTTATTAAACAATAGCACCCCAATAAACTCAATTAAATTTTTTTTAATTTAAAAAAAAAAGAAGTCAGAAACACCAATCAGAAAGGATATATACACTCCTATGTTCATAGCACCACAATTTACCGTAACTAAGACTTGGAAATAACCTAGGTGCCCATCAGCAGATCAGTGGATTAAAAAACGGTGGTACATTTACACAATGGAATGCTATGCTGCTGTAAAAAAGAAGGAACTCTGACCATTTGCAACAGCATGAATGGACCTGGAGAGCAATATGCTAAGCAAAATAAGCCTGTCGGAGAAAGATAAATATCACAGGATCTCACTCATGTGTGGTCAATGGGAGAACAAGGACACATATGTAATACGTAATACTTTAAACAATAAAAAATTTAAAAAAGAAATATGGTCAAAATATGTATAGTACACAACACAATCTACACATTAAATGCAATCATGAGGATAATTCCTATGTTATTTTACAAAGAAATGAAAAGAGAATCCAGAAATGTATCCAACTAAAAAATGCAAATAGCAAAAACAATCCTGAGCAAGAACAAAGCTGATAGCACCACACTTCCTGACTTCAATTTATTACAAAGAGAAAGCAAGCAGTGTGTTACTGGAGAAACACAGACACATATATCAAGAGAATAGAACAGAAAACACAAAAATAAACCCAAGCACATCCTTTCAAGAAATCTTTGTCAAAGATGCAAGGCACAGAAGAAGGGAAAGATAGTTTCTTCAATGAATGGTGCTGCTGAAATTAATATTTCACATGTAAACACACAATACTAGACAGCACTAATCCCTCAGGCTGCGTGCAACACTACCAACCACAAGTCCTTCCCTGTGAATGTAGTACAGCGGGGAGAAGTGGGACTTCAGGAAAGAAGGGAGCAGAGGAAACAGACCAACCCTCCCCAGGACAGCAACTACCCAGGAAACTGGAAAACCAAGCAGAAGCACAGTCTACATGGGCGGACACAGCACACCCTGGGAGATGGGGCCTGGGAAATGGCACAGCCAAGTCCAGGTCACTGTGAGAATGAGGGTCTTACCGAGCAAGGATACAAGTTCAAAGTTCTCCAGCATCACATGCAGGTACAGCTGTCTCTGACCCTCATCAAGGAGGCTCCATTCCTCCCTGGAGAAGTACAGGGCAATGTCCTCAAAGGTCACGCCAACCTGTCAGAATGGAGACCATGGAAACCAGAGCTGTCTCTCTGAGAACCCCCACTCCTACTCCTTACACACCTTCCCCCCTCAACCTCCTCCAGGGCACCCGGTTAGTGTGGACACCAGGCCCTAATGCCAGTGCAGGCTGCTCTCTCATCACAGTCCCATTACTCACTGGGATTGCCCTCAGCAGAGCAGCTGGGTTGGGTGGGAAGGTTTGGGGAGGGGAGGGGAGAGAGCAATGCCATTTAAGCTCTGGGTGATGCCTTCAGGGCCCCAGCCTTCCTGCCAAGCAATACCCCTGCAGCCTCCTGGACCATGCCTGCAAGTCAAAGCCAAGCGTGGGTTTATGCTTCGCCTTTAAGTCCCCACACCAGGTGCCGGGACCATCAGCTCACACTTCCTCCAGATGTGCACACCACTGGGTAATGTGTATCCCCTTCCCACCTTCAGTCCCAGGTTCACTCCCTCAGCTCTGCCCCTTCCTGCTCCAGTGCCACTGGGTCTCGCCGGACTCACCCATGAACTTGGCACATGGCAGGTAGAGAAGCTTGTCTTCCAGGCGGGTCCAGGCCCACCCCGGGCCTGAGGGACCCACAGCCGGGAAAGCCCCAATGAGGCTGTGACGGCCTCCCTGCAGCCTCTGATCTGTGCGCCAATCCTCACAGCCACATCCTCAGGGGAACCTCAGATGCGAGTCACCCCTGTCCTCTCTGCCCTGCACTCGCTGTGCCTCAGAAGCCACAACCCTCCTCCCCCCCTCCTTCCTGACGGTCCTCCCTGCGGACTGAGCTGCAGGACGTGACGGGCGCCCGCACCCGGGCGGTCCTGTTCCGTGTGAGGAGGCGGTGGGGGTTCGGGGGACAGGAACTCACCTCAGCCCAACTCCTCAGCGCGGGCGCCGCCATGGCTCTCTGGGGGCCGAGCGGGGCGGGAGCGGCGGGGGCAGCAGCCGCCCAGGGAATGGCGGTGCCTGGCCCGGCCCTGTGGTGGGTCAGGTTGTTGTCTGGGAGCTTCAATCCCAAGTGTGAGCTGTGAGCACCACCGGAGGCTCCGTCCGTTGGCTGTGCGGCGAAAAAGCACTGTCCAGCCTTCTGCACTGGACTCTGAACCCAGGAACTCCTGACCTCCCGAGACTAAAACTGGTAAAGATAAAATCCCGCCAGGGCAAACAGCCCGGACTTAGAGTAGCGGCCTAACGGAAAAGCCTCCTCTGAGCCTCCATTGGCTAAACCTGATGGCGTCCTTTCCGTGGCCTTCTGGGGAATGTAGTTTCTGCGCTTCAAGACCAGGATGTGGTATTTCTCAGTGGACTCCAGGACTGGATTCAGGGTCAAATAGCCTAAGAACAGACCACGTATACTCAGGGTCCTCTAGCGCCTTCAGGGGAGGTGATGTCAGAGCAAGTTTGTTTCTCCTGCACCTGCGTGGCTGGATTTGCATAGCTTTCTTCAGGACTTGCTCTTTCTGAAGGGTAGGCATTGTTTCTTCATTCAGGACTTTTGGCTGTGTCTCCCTCAGGCCAACTGTAGCTGAGGGAGGTTGCTCAAGTCTCTAACTGGCTCTAACCTACCTCCATTGAACCCATTCCATAAAGTTAATGTCACAAAACAGACACCCATACTGAAGAGCATCTGCTTCTGAAGCCACCGGAAGTGTCAGCTCTGCCTGGGCTGCAGTGCGGATAAAATGGCCAAGAGACATAGGAAAATGCTCCACTTCACTGATCATCAGAGAGATGCCAATTAAAGAAACTATTAGGTATCACCCACCACTGTCAGAATAGCTGCCATCAACAAATCAACAAAGGACAAATGCTGGGGAGAACGTGGAAAAAGGGAACCCTAGTACACTGCTGGTGGGAGTATAAATTGTTGCAACCATAATGGAAATCAGTATGGACTTTCCTCAAAAATTTAATGTGGAACTGCCGTTTGATTCAGTGATTCTACTTCTGGGAATATACCCTAAGAAACCTGAAACAATCAGATAGAATGTATACACCCCTATGACTATAGTAGCACAATTTACAAAGACCTGGATACAGCCCAAGTGTTCATCATTAGATGGATGGATAGAAAACTGTGGTACATTTACACCATGGAGTACTAGGCAGCAGTAAAAATGAAGACTTTCCTACCCTTTCACACAGTATGGAGGGACCTGGAGAGCATCATGCTAAGTGACATAAGTCAGTCAGAGAAAGACAGTATCACTTTATCTCACTCTTATGGAATCTAATTACCAAAAACTGATGGAATGATTTCAGAAATATAGAAGCATGGAATGGAGTGCGGAATATCAGAAGGGAAGATGGGTGAGGGTAGAAAACAAACAATAAATCCTTGAGTGATAATTAAGAGCTCCCATGCATGCGCGCGTGGGCACACACACACTAAAAATAAAGTCAGCTGAGCCTGGAGCATTTCCTTCTGTTCTCTGGAAGCAACTGGAAAGCTCTAGCTTGCTGGGTTCTGGGTCTGCTCTAATTTGTGTTTATAAATCTGTCTTCAGTCCGTTGAGTCCCTGGAAGCGCTGATACTCCTCCATGTAAGGTTCTCCTGCTTCACATGAGACAATAGCTTTTGGTGATGTTGTAAGAAATGTCCAAACCTGTGGAGAAGTTTTCTAAGTTTATTTGCCCAAAGCCTGCAACATTCCCAGGAAGCAACATGACAATTGATTAAGTCGGGAGAATGGCAGTTTGCATCTTTTTTAGACAAGACGCAAAGGAGAAGACATACAGGGATTACATTGACATTCACTGGTGATAAATGAAGGGGGAGTTAAGGAGAGAATTCTTTGGGATTGGCTAAAATGTAAAAAAACAATAAACACATACTTTTTAAATGTTATAGAATAGTTAACACTTAATATTTAACACATTGACAATAATAATTGGTGCTCTGTGGTCTCCTGTGCTAGGAGATTGTGCCCTTAGGAGCCTGTAAAATGGGAGTTTCCCTGAAAATCAAAAGGTCTGTTATCCCAGATGCAAAAAGACAATATAGAGGGTCAATAAAGTAAAGATTGACCTTTGCAAAAACAAAAGCCAAAAACAAGACTAAAATAACTACCCCTGTGACTCACTTTCACTTGAAATGTTTTAATTACAAACTATCTTATATGGTTAGTTTTGGCCTCTGAGTTTTCAAGATTCACCCTGCCATGCCAGGCTCCCTGAGCTGGCTAAGATTAATATTGGCCATCATTTGTGTCCATACTGGGGAGGTAGAACCTGTGTGTTGATGAGAAAATTTAATGAGTGGTTTATTCCCTGCCGGACCCATTTTTCATATCTTCCTTAACAGAATGACCCCCGTATTGCTGCTGTCCATTTATTTGATCTCCTAGAAGTAGTTACCCTTCAGGTCAATAAAGCCTTGGGTTCTAAATGTGGTGGAGGTATTTGTAAAGACAGAAAAAGGTCTTTTTTTTTTTCTTTGCTGTGGCCTTCCACAATCTATGAGAAGCACCTGCTCATTAAACCCCAAGGTTGTTTGCTCCTCTAATTCAAACAACTCCTCCATGAAAATGGCTGAAGAAGATTGATTAATTTTGCTTGGCCGGCATGGCTCCGTGGTTGAGCATCAACCTAGGAACTAGGAGGTCACAGTTCGATTCCCGGTCAGGACACATGTCCGGGGTTGTGGGCTCCATCCCCAGTTGGGGACCTGCAGGAAGTGGCTGATCCATGGTTCTCTCTCCTCATGGAATTTTCTAACTCTCTCTCCCTCTGCCTTCCTCTCTGACATCAATAAAATAAAATAAAAAGATTAGTTAATTTCAAGGCTACATTCTTGCTACCCCTCCTCCCTGTTGCTGTTACACCTCAGGGATAAATTGCACCAAGGAGTCTCTCGTTAGTAGAAAGTTTCCTTCTCTCCCCCCATTCAAACAAGCCTCATTTGAACTCTGCATAACTTTTTCTCTAGTCATATTTTTTAAAAAATAGTTTATTGACTTTTTTACAGAGATGAAAGGAGAGAGTTAGAAACATCAATCAGCTGCCTCTGCCTCATGCACACCCCCTACTGGGGATGTGTCCGCAACCAAGGTACATGCCCTTGACAGTAATTGAACCTGAGACCCTTAAGTCTGTAGACTGAAGCTCTATTCACTGAGCAAAACCGGTTAGGGCTCTAATCATATTTTATAGGCTTGGAAAAATACTGAGAAGTCACCTACATATACATCTCCCAGACTGTCTGCAGGAAAGCAAAGAAACTGTAACTTTTAAAAACAACCCCTCGCCAAAACCGGCTTGGCTCAGTGGATAGAGCATCGGCCTGCAGACTGAAAGGTCCCAGGTTTCATTCTGGTCAAGGGCATGTACCTTGGTTGTGGGCACATCCCCAGTAAGGGGGTGTGCAAGAGGCACTGATCGATGTTTCTCATTGATGTTTCTAACTCTCTATCCCTCTCCCTTCCTCTCTGTAAAAAAATCAATAAAAATATATTTAAAACGACCCCTGATATCTACTGAACTTCAGCACAACTCAATGCCCTTCCATTCCTTGTCCCTTAAAAACAGACACTACTGAAAAGTCACCCTTTATCCCTGCCTGGCACTGGCTAGCAATACTTGGCTCTTTTTCCTCTTGGAAAATAACGTAAACATCCTCTGTTCATGTCTTCCTTTACCTCTGAATTCTTTGTGTGTGTGTGTGTGTGTGTGTGTGTGTGTGTGTGTTAAATTTTTATTTAAACTAGCAATTAGTATATGAGAAAATAAATTATCAGGAATGGAAGGAAGTGCATGAAAGTAAATGTGACTTCTTGTAAACTTTAGACAACCCACACATTAAGAAAAATAAAATGGATTTTTTAGAGATATAGAAGCATGGAACAAACCGTCATATCTCAGAGAGAAGGCAGGATGGGAAGGTGGGTGGGAAGAGCTTATCCAAAGAACATGTATATAACCCATGCACTCAGACAATAGTGTAGTGAAGGTTTGGGATGGGGATAAATGAAGTTAGAAGGTACCAATTGGGCAGGGGGAGAGGATCTCTGTAATATTTTCTTAATTTATTTTATTTTTATTTTTTCCCTATTGCTCTCCCTACCCCCAGTACATGCCTTCACCCATCTCCCCCGTCTCAACTACCCCACCCCCCCCCCCGCATTTCTCTGTATCCCCTGGCTATGCCTACACACATGCATACAAGTCCTTTGGTTGGTCTCCTACAGGCCCCTCCCCCATATCCTCCCCTGCTTTCCCACTGTAGCACAACAGTCTGTTCATTGCTTCTTTTCCCTTGCATCTGCTTCCCTCCCACCCCTGATTCTTGTCTTTAAAAACATCTTTAGGCTAGAAATAAACCCACAAGAGCAAAAGAAAAATGTTTGAGTCCCAATTTCAATGTCCGATAGCTTTGAGTCCCAGTTTCAATGTCAAATCGTTCCTTATGTGTACATGTCATCAATGCTATCTGGATGGTGGACAAATGCCGGTCCAACCCTCTCTGGTTTGGTCCTAGGCATCCTGTAGAGATGCACAGCTGCTGACTGCTCACATGGCAAGGCGTGGAGAAAGTGGGTGCCAGAATACCTGGCTGGCTTTCTCTGGCAGGAGGGAGACAGAGACTCCCAACGGCATTGATCACTTCTCCTATGACACTAAACCCCAGGTCCAGCCAAAACTCATATGGGGTGAGTTTGGACTGTGAAAAGGGAGAAGTGCATGGAAATTTAGGGGAGTCACAAAAGGGCAGAAGTCTGGTGGTACGCACAGTACTGCACACAGAAGACAGACTGCTGATTGTGCTGCTGGCTTTCACAAGTGGGCGGGAGACAGACCCTCCCAACTGTGCCACTTCTAACTCCACTAAATCCCAGTTTGGGACGAAACCCTGGAGACCCAGATTCATATGGTCCTAGAGTGCAAGGGAGCCAGAAAGGCAGCAGTATAGAGGCACTGCGAGAGTGCACGCTCACAGGGACTGCTCCAGCGATTACCCAGTTCGTCAGACACAGGGGCTGTGGAGAGCGGGGCCGATGGAAGGCAGGGCGGTCCCTTAAGCCCTGAGATTCCACCCATCCCAAGCTCAACAGAGAGGCCTTTGCAGTTTTGCAAGTCTGGTATCATAAGGCTGAATCCAACACAGAAGTAATCCTGGCATAGTGAAAATATGGAGACAAAGGAAGAGATCGCAAACAAAAGAAATGGAGGAAAACAAACAACTGGATATAGAGTTCAAAACCACACTTATAAAGTTTTTCAAGAATATCCTAGAAAAGATGGATAAAGTTAGCGAGGACTAGAGGAGATGAAAAAGGACCAACTAGAGATGGAAAAGGACCAACTAGAAGTTAAACGTACACTGACTGAAATAAAAAATATTATACAGAGACCTAATAGCAGACTAGAGGAAGGCAAGAATCAAGTCAAAAATTTGAAATATAAAGAATCAGAAAACACTCAACTGGAAAAGCAAGAAGAAAAAAGAATCCAAAAATGTGAAGATCATGTAAGGAGCCTCTGGGACAGCTTCAAAAGTACCAACATCAGAATTGTGGGGATGCCAGAGGAAGAGAGAGAGCAAGATACTGAAAACCTATTTGAAGAAATAATGACTGAAAACTTCCCACATCTGGTTAAATAGACTTACAAGTCCAGGAAGCACATAGAACCCCATATAAAAGGAATCCAAAGAGGACTACACCAAGACACATCATAATTAAAATACCAAGAGCAAAAGACAGAGAGAGAATATTAAAAGCAGCAAGAGAAAAACAGTTCATTACCTACAAGGGAGCACCATACAATTGTCAGCTGATTTCTCAACAGAAATGATGCAGGCCAGACGGGAGTGGCAAGAAATATTCAATGTGATGAATAGCAAGAACCTACAACCAAAAATACTCTATCCAGCAAAGCTATCATTCAGAATTGAAGGGCAGATAAAGAACTTCACAGATAAGAAAAAGCTAAAGGAGTTCATCATCTCCAAACCAGTATTATATGAAATGCTGAAAGGTACTCTTTTAGAAGAGGAAGAAGAAAAAGGTAAAAGCCAAAACATTATAAACAACAAATACATATCTATCAACAAGTGAATCTAAAAATTGAATTAAAAATTTGATCAACAGAATAAACTGGTGAATATAATAGAATCAGGAGCACAGAAAGGGAGTGGACTGATAATTCTCAGGGGGAAAGGAGTGAGGGCTGTACAGGGAGAGACTGGACAAAAATCATACACCTATGGATGAGGTCAATGGGAGGGAGGTAAAGATAGAGGGCGGGGTGGGAGCCAGGTGGAGGGGAGCTATGGAGGGGATAAAAGAAAAACAAATGTAATAATCTGAATAATAAAGCTTTAATTAAAAAAAAACAAGGAGTGAAGGTTCAGGCCCCTGCATTGTTGGGGGGGTAGGGGTCTGTACCCTACCTCTGTTGACCCCCAATTTCTCTCCTGATGGCCCCTCTGGGACTGTGCCTATTTTAGGTTGTCCCTTCCCTGAGGAATCTTACCCATCTCTGGCTAAGCAGTCATCCTCCGGGACCAAGTAGGAGGTTGTGAGGTTCAGTTCTGTCTCCATGGAAGCCTATGCTCCTGTGGCCTCCACGCCCAGCACCTGCCTTGGGGATCCCCTCGCCTGCTGGCGGGGGTCCTGGCACTGATCACTTATCTCTGGGAATTCAGGTTCCTTCTCCAGGGAGGGCCCAGCTCACACCATTTGGTGAGAGACAGATCCATTGTACCAGCCACCTCGAGGCTTCAACCCTCAGCGTGAATAGAGAGCTAGGCTACAACTGAGGGCCCTTGGGTTGTGAGAAGAGGGTTCCTCTTGGCAAAAGAGGAAAGAGGGGCCAGTATAGAATGGTCAAGTGCCTTAATTCCTTCTGAAAGGGATTAGATCCTTTTATGTCCTCTTCTTTTTTTAAAAAAAATATATTTTTAATTGATTTTTTACAGAGAGGAAGAAAGAGGGATAGAAAGTCAGAAACATCAATGAGAGAGAGACATTGATCAGCCACCTCCTGCACATCCCCTACTGGAGTTGTGCCCGCAAGTGAGGTACATGCCCCCAGCTGGAATTGAACCTGGGACTTTTCAGTCCGCAGGCCGACGCTCTATCCACTGAGCCAAACCGGTCTCGGCTTATGTCCTCTTCTTAAATTGCTGCTAAACATTCAAAGGATTGGCTTGTAAATTCGTTTGGGATAGTTGTACAATATGCTATTGTGAAATATAAAAAATTAAATGATATCGTAGGGTAATATCATGTAAGAATTTTTTTTGCTCTAGGCCATGGCAATTCCATTTCAAACAGGCTGTCAATTTCTTTTTGTAGCTTTATATAACCTTTTTCAGGGAGGCAAAAACACAGATTACTTACCTTAGCTCAAGAGGCCAAATATATTCACTTTCAATCACAATCCTTAGGACATTTAAAGGAAACTTCTCTTTATTTCCTTCCAAAATGATTTTCATGTTACAGAGTTTCATTTAAAAATCTTTGTCTCATGAAACAATTTATCTTAAGGTTATGGTGACCACTGTATAGATTCCTTCTCATGCCCCACCTTCCCCGTTGTCTGTGCCCAATGATTATGCTCATATGCATGTATGAAAGTTCCTCTGTTTATCTCTCCCCCTTATTCCCACCAACCCCCAGGTTTGATGTTTTGATCGACGTTCCTCATTCTCTGGATGTGATCTTTTTTAAAAAAAATATTTTATTGATTTTTTTACAGAGGAAGGGAGAGAGTCAGAAACATCGATGAGAGAGAAACATCGATCAACTGCCTCCTGCATAAACCCCACTGGGGATGTGCCCGCAACCAAGGCATGTGCTCTTGACCAGAATTGAACCTGGGACCTTTCAGTCTGCAGGCCGACACTTTATCCACTGAGCCAAACCGGTTTCGGGGAGAGCCAAATTTTTTAAACTTAAACTTCTCCTAATGCCACTTCTTCAAATAGACTCGCCCAGGCCATGGTATTTTGTGGAAGAGCCACTCTCAAAGGGCCAAAGAGCCGCATGTGGCTCGAGAGCCAAGGTTTGCCGACCACTGTACTAGACAATAGGATGGCAAAGGCCTGTGGTGAACTATAAGGGGTTAATGAGAAATAAAAAAGAACATATATAATACTTTTAACAATGAAGATTTAAAAAAAAGGTTTTAACAGCCTCATACATACAATACTTTCCTTCTGACAAGAAATGAAAAGGCTGAGATTTTTAAGGGGTCATCTGTGGCATTAAATCTTTTCAGCTGAAGCTGAAGTCTTAAGAGTAATAAATGTGCTTTCATTTCTAGAGTCTTCATGCTTTCTGGGAGGAAGAGATCAAGCACCCACTGAGTTCATCCCACAAGAAGCCATAAGTTAATTAATGTTAGAAACAGTACAAATTTCAAACCAAGTTGCAGTAACTCTTTTGAAACACACACACAAAGTGTCCTCCTTTTTAGATGGTTACACTGTTAATTCCTTAATAGCATTTACAATATCATTACTGTTGTTCTTCAGGGCTCGGACTGCCTTTGCTCTTGACACATTTGCTTGTGACATGACCAATTCTATGTCCTTAACTTCCACACCTGTTTCATCAACCTCTTCCTCTTCACTCTCCTCTTGTACAGTTGGAGTCTGTGTTTTCTTGAATATTTGAGACAGCTTCACCTTGAACTTTGAATTTCTCAGCAGCTGCTAGCTGTGCTTGCTGAGATACTCAATCTTGGCTTCCCCCAAAACTATGTAGGTATCTGAAGCTGGGCTCTTGTAGACATCTGGTTTTGTGATGACAAAGAGGATATTCTTAGATTTCTGTTTAGTTACCCTATTAACCCCTGTAACCTGTCGAAGACCCAGTTTGGACATAGCCTTCTGTGCCTTCTTTTCACTCCAGCTCTGTTTTGCTTTACTGACTGGTTCTTCATCAATTTCAGCTGCTGCAGCCAGCTGGGCTTGTTGTGTGGTTGCCTGAGTGGAATCTTGTTCTTTGAGCTCTGGTACTGATTCATCACTGTCAGATACTGTTCCAGACCCTGTCTCAGCCTGGGGCTGTGGCAACTCTTGCTCTGTAGCAGGGACGGTTTCTGTGGCTTCACCGGGCATTTTGTGCGGGGAACACGGAACCAAGATGGCGGCAGAAAGAGCTGGATCTGATCTTGATCATCAGTCTATGTCATTCAATATATTCCACAGATGACTGAGATCATGTGATATTTGTCTTTCTCTGCCTGGCTTATTTCACTAAGCATAGTGCTTTCCATCTCCATCCATGTTGTTGCAAATGGGAGGAGCTCCTTCTTTTTTACCACAGCATAGTATTCCATTGTGTAGATGCATCACAGTTTTTTAATCCAATCATCTGCTGATGGGCACTTAGGCTGTTTCCAAATCTTAGCTATGGTGAATTGTGCTGTTATGAACATAAGGGTGCATATATCCTTTCTGATTGGAGTTTCTATTTTCTTGGGGTGTATATTCCTAGAAGTGGGTCACTGGGTCAAATGGGAGATCCATTTTTAGTTTTTTGAGGAAATTCCATACTGTTCTCCACAGTGGCTGCACCAGTCTGCATTCCCACCAGCAGTGCACGAGGGTTCCTTTTTCTCTGCATCCTCGCCAACACTTGTCATTTGTTGATTTGTTGATGATAGCCATTCTGACAGGTGTGAGATGGTACTGCATTGTTGTTTTGATTTGCATCTCTCTGATGATCAGTGACTTTGAGCATGTTTTCATATGTCTCTTGACCTTCCTTCTGTCTTCTTTCGAGAAGTGCTTATTTAGGTCAGTTGCCCTTTTTTTGTTTGGGTTGTTTATCTTCTTTTTGTTAAATTGTATGAGTTCCATGTAAATGTTGGAGATTAAACCCTTATCATTGATATCATTGGCAAATATATTCTCCCATGCAGTGGGCTTTCTTGTTGTTTTGTTGATGGCTTCCTTTGTTGTGCAAAAGCTTTTTATTTTGAAGTAGTCCCATTTGTTTATTTTTTCTTTAGTTTCCATTGCCGGAGGAGCTGTGTCGGTGAAGAAGTTCCTTCTGTATATGTTGGAGATTTTGCTGCCTGTGGATTCCTCTAGTATTATGGTTTCCCATCTTATGTTTAAGTCCTTTATCCATTTTGAGTTTATTTTTGTGTATGGTGTAAATTGGTGGTCTAGTTTTATTTTTTTGCATGTTTCTGTCCAATTTTCCCAACACCATTTGTTGAAGAGTCTGTCTTGATTCCATTGTATGTTCATGCCTCCTTTGTCAAATATTAATTGAGCATAGTGGTTTGGGTCGATTTCTGTCCTATTCCATTCTCTATCCTATTCCATTGATCTATGTGTTTGTTCTTGCGCCAGTACCGGGCAGTTTGGAAAACAGTGGCTTTGAATACAGCTTGAAATCTGGCATTGAGATCCCACCTACTTTGTTCCTCTTTTTAAGGATTGCTGCAGCTATTCGGGGTCTTTTTTTAAAATCCAGATGAATTTTTGGAAAGTTCGTTCTAGGTCTGTGAAGTATGCCTTTGGTATTTTCATGGGGATTGCATTGAATTTATAAATTGCTTTGGGTAGAATGGACATTTTGATGATATTGATTCTCCCAATCCATGAACATGGTATGTTCTTCCACCTGTTTATGTCTTCCTCTATCTCTTTTTTTAGTTGTAGTTTTCGGTATATAGGTCTTTTATCTCCTTAGTTAAGTTTATTCCTAGGTATCTTAATTTTTTTGGTGCGATGGTAAATGGGATTGCTGTTTTAGTCTCTCTTTCTGTAAGTTTATTAGTGGTATATAGAAATGCCATGGATTTCTTGGTGTTAATTTTGTATCCTGCTACATTGCTGAATTCATTTATCACGTCTAATAATTTTCTGATGGAGTCTTTAGGGTTTTCTAGGTACAATATCATGTCATCTGCAAATAAGGACAGTTTTACTTCTTCTTTTCCTATTTGAATGCTTTTATTTCTTTTTCTTGTCTGATAGCAATGGCTAATACTTCCAGCACTATGTTAAATAGGAGTGGTGAGAGTGGGCATCCCTGTCTTGTTCCTGTTTTTAGGGGAAATGGATTTGGTTTTTTTGTTTGTTTGTTTTTAATATACTTTATTGATTTTTCACAGAGAGGAAGGGAGAGGGATAGAAAGTCAGAAATATAGATGAGAGAGAGACATCGATCAGCCGCCTCCTGCACACCCCACACTGGAGATGTGCCCGCAAGCAAGGTACATGCCCCTGACCAGAATCGAACCCGGGACCTTTCAGTCCGCAGGCCGACACTCTATCCACTGAGCGAAACTGGTCTCGGCAATGGATTTAGTTTTTGCCCATTGAGTATGATGTTGGCTGTGGGTTTGTCATATATGGCTTTTATTATGTTGAGGTATGATCCTTCTATTCCTACCTTGCTGAGAGTTTTTATCATGAAAGGGTGTTGGATTTTGTCAAACCAGATATGAGGGCACATCACAGACAAGGTGACCAGAACATTCAAACACAGGGACTAGGGCGCCACAGACAGGGAGACCCTGACACACAAACACAGGGACTAGGGTGCTTTGCAAACTGGCACGAAGGCACACTGCAGACTGGGGAACCATGGTGTGCAGACACACGTTGACCAGGGAGTTATGGAGGTGGGGACCAGTGAGTAGCCACAGCTGAAACCATGGCGCACACAGTGCGCACACACGCGGTGACTCATGAGTTCACAAGCCCGGACCAGTGTGTGGCCTCAGCTGCAGCCGTGCTGGGGAGGGGGAGGTTGCACTCACTGCTTTGGAGGCGGAGGTCCCAGGGTCCGTGGGTCTGCAGGGTTCTCGGGTCTGCAGAATTCTGGCTGGAGTGGCTGTTGAGTCACAGGGCAGCTCCAAGACCTGTCTGGCTGGCGGTGTTGATGAGTTCCCAAAGAAAGGCCATTTTCCCCTTCAAGATGGTGTGGGCTCCGCGCCTGAGTCCCACAGTCCGGGAGTGAAAGCCACGATGGCAGTCTCTCTTTGTCCAAGAGAGCCTGGACTGGCAGTCCCCTCTACTCCCATGAGATTCAACTGTCCCTCACTCACTCACACACCCACCACACACACCCACACACTCTACTTTTGTCCTCTCACTCCCTCTCCCTCACCTCCGTCCTGCCAGCCGCCATCTTTTCTAAGCAGATCTACCTCTGAATTCTTTCACAGCCTGCATCACCAGCCAAACTTGAACAGTATTTTTTTTTATTCTGAGAATTTGAGTGGGACAAAAAGAGAAAAATGATATTGTAGAGAGAAAATACTATTTCCTTCTTTTCTAGGTTCTTTGGTTGGCCTAATAACTAAGTTGATATGGTACAGATTAACAGGGGAGAAATAAGTTATTAACAAGTATACCTCCATATACATGGAAACGACTCAGAAAAATAGAGTAACTGACCAAATGGTGAACACCATCATCTGAGAAGCCACCCTAAAGAACAGTCAGAAAATGTGGTGTGTAGAGAGTCAGTTAGGGTAGATTTCAGAAAATCACTGTAAGGAGCTCAGTGTGGCTGTGCACTGCAGTGAGGGCTTGTTCTCAAAAGGACACTGTTCCAACCCAAAGACCCAGCGTGCAGACACAGGAAAAAGGGAAGGAGTTGAGTGCAGAATGTTATCCGGGCTTCAGGGAAAACATGTGAGAGCCATTCTCTCATTCAGCCAGTAGGGATACATAGCACAGAATCACATGGGCAGTAGGTCCTATGCATGAATAAGTGAGCTCCCATCCAATGAGACCAGGATCATGTAGGACTCCTAATATTAGGTCCCAGAATCCATGTCCAATTGTATCCACTCCTGCAGGGTGAATGTCAGTGCCACATAGGAACATCACGTGAAGGGTCAAATTGAGGCATGAAATTTATTACAGTGGATGGGATCACAGCAGGACACCCAATATGTAGGTGAAGGTGCAGAGACAAAATCCTAATTACCGAGGTCTCTTGTGGGTCAAACTCTGTGCTGGGATCAAAGGGGAGGCAGACAAACAGCAGCTCACTCTGAAAGGTTCCCCTGGAGAAACCACTGCAGCTGAGAAATGGCGTTCCCCTGAACACGGGGAGGCCAAGGGTAAGGGCTCTGAGCTGTAAAGGGAATGGGAGGAAACACATAACTGCAACCATGGAAACAGGAGCTGCAGCTGAGCCACCCTGGTCCTCACACTGCACCTGCTCCAGTGTGGGCTGCTCATCAGTGGTAGAGAATGTGTCTGGCACTAGAGAAAATCATGGTTCAAATCCAGCCCCTTGAATCTGACACTTATCTGTGGTGTCAACTTGGGGAGCTGACTTCATTTCTTAGACACTGAATTTCTTCAGCAATTTGCTAGGAGTTTCCACTTGTCCAGGTTGTTGTGAGAATTAAAAAAGAAAATGCTCAAAATTCAACCCAGGAATCCTGGCAACAAGTACTCAGTTTGTTACGTTTATTGATCTTGGGAAGCCAGAGTAAGCGCCATCAGTCATCTGCATGTCACATTCAGCCAACTGAGATTTAGGGAGTTCCAGTGATTCTGCTGGAGATTCCCAGGTGGGGGGCACCACAATGAGACCAAGTGTCCAGAGCACCTTCCTCCTTGCATCAGAGTCAATGGCTTATTATAGGTCCCATTTCTTTCTAAAACGTACCCACAGACAACGGTGATTGTGAGATCAGGGGTGTGGGAAATGCCTGTTTGGGGAATGTGTCTGTAGGCAGAGGCTCCAGTTGACAGGAAACTGAGAGAGTGGAAAAGAAATCAGTGCTGAGAGGGAATCATTGATCAGCTGCCTCCTGCATGATCCTGTAATGGGGATCTAGCTGGTGTGCAGGCCTCTTCCCTGACTGTGAATAGAACCGTGACCTCTTGGTTCATTGATCTAGCTGGAATCACTGAGCCATGCCAGCTGTGTTCTCATCATGTTCCTATTATCTCTCTCTCACTCTCCCTTGCTCTATGAAGCCAATGAAAAGGTTTTTAAAAATAAATGAAGCCGAGGCCAGTTTGGCTCAGCACATAGAGCATCGGCCTGCCGACTGAGGGGTCCCAGGTTCGATTCCGGTCAAGGGCATGTATCCTGGTTGCAGGCACATCCCCAGTAGGGAGCGTGCAGGAGGCGGCTGATCGATGTCTCTCTCATCGATGTTTCTAACTCTCTATCCCTCTCCCTTCCTCTCTGTAAAAAATCAATAAAATATATATTTTTAAAATTAATTAAAACATATATTATAAAGAAAAAGACATTAAAATATATTATTCCAATACCCAAAAAAGGCATTTAAGAGTTCCGATAAAAGGCTCAACATAAATTCTTACAAAAATACAATCAAACAACAGTGAGGTGGTATGACAAAATTACAGAATATGTTTGTTTTTTATTTATTATTTTTTAAAGCAAGGAGGTATCACAGAGTGATTTTCTTTTCTTCGTCTTCTTCTTTAAATATATTTTTATTGCCGAAACCGGTTTGGCTCAGTGGATAGAGTGTCGGCCTATTTATTGATTTTAACAGAGAGGAAGGGAGAGGGATAGAGAGGAACATCGATGAGGGAGAGACATCTATCAGCCGCCTCTTACACGTCCCCTACTGGGGATGTGCCCGCAACCAAGGTACATGCCCTTGACCGGAATAGAACCTGGACCCTTCAGTCCGCAGGCCAACATTCTATCCACTGAGCCAAACCGGTTTCGGCAAGAATATGTTTAAACTGCAGGCCCGATGCATGAAATTCTTGCACTACAGGGGGGTCCCTCAGACAGGCCTGTGCCCTCTCGCACTTCAAGAACTCTCAAGGAATGTCTGACTGACAAAGGTAAATAATAGTCTATCCATATAAAAAATTTTACAGCCGAGACCGGTTTGGCTCAGTGGATAGAGCGTCGGCTTGCAGACTGAAAGGTCCTGGGTTCAATTCTGGTTGAGGGCATGTACCTTGTTTGCGGGCACATCTCCACTGTGGGGCGTGCAGGAGGCGGCTGATCGATGTCTCTCTCTCATCGATGTTTCTGACTTTCTCTCTCCCTTTCTCTCTGTAAAAAAATCAATAAAATATATTTTAAAAAAATTTTTTTACAGAGCCCTGACCAGTTTGGCTTGGTGGATGGAGTGTGGCCTTCGGACTGAGGGGTCCCGGGTTTGATTCCAGGGCATGTGCCTTAGTTGAGGGCACATTCCCAGTAGGGGGTGTGAAGGAGGCAGCTGATGGATGCTTCTTTCTCATCGATGTTTCTAACTTTCTGTTCCTCTCCCTTCTTCTCTGTAAAAACATCAATAATACACACACACATACACATGTGTTTTACAGAAATGTTTGTAACAGCTTTATTAGATACTAGAGGTCCAGGGCATGAAATTCTCCCATGGTTATGGGGGTGTCCTTCAGCCCCGGCTGCACCCTCTCCAATCTGGAACCCCTTGAGGGATGTCTGATTGCCCATTTAGGCCGATCCAGGTAGGATTGGGCCTAAACGAGTAGTCAGACATCAATCTCACAATCCAAAACTGCTGGCTCCCAACTGCTCACCTGCCTGCCTTCCTGATTGCCTCTGCTTCTCCCTGCCGGCCTATCACCCCTCTAACCACTCCCCTGCCAGCCTGTTTGTCCCTAACTGCCCTCACCTGCAGGCCTGATCACCCCTAACTGCCCTCCCTTGTAGGCCTGGTCCCTCCCAACTGCCCTGCACAGCTGGCCAAATTGTGTTCACATGGGGGCAGCCATCTTGTGTTGGAGTGTTGGTCAATCTGCATATTACTGTTTTATTAAATAGGTTAGGGGCCTGGTGCATGGGTGGGGGCCAGCTAGTTTGCCCTAAAGGGTGTCCTGGATTAGGGTGAGGATTCCCTTGGGGCATGGAGCAGCCTGAGCTATGGGCCTGTGGTGGTTTTCAGGAGGCAATGACCTCTGGCGACACAAGTGGAGGCCCTGGTATCTGAGATGTATTTATCTTCTATAATTGAAACTTTGAGGTTTGGAGCAGAGCCAAGCCTGCTCGCTCTGTGGTGGCAACCATTTTTGTAGGAGTTTATTTATCTTCTATCATTGAAACTTTGTAGTGTTGAGTGGAGGCCTGGGCTGGCAAGAGCAAGCGAAAAGCTTGGCTTCCTCCATTGCCACGGAAACCCAAACCTCCCTCCTGCTTCTCTTGGCTGCAGCCATCTTGGATGGGTTTATTTCCATATTTACTCCTGATTGGCTGGTGGGCATGGCTTGTGAGTATAGCAGAGATATGGTCAATTTGCATATTACTCTTTTATTAGACAGGATAATCAAATATTTATTAAAATGGATATGAGCCAAAACCGGTTTGGCTCAGTGGATAGAGCATCGGCCTAGACAGTGACGGGTCCCAGGTTCGAGTCCAGCAAGGGCATGTACACTGGTTGCGGGCACATCCCAGTCTGGGGCATGCAGGAGGCAACTGATCGATGTCTCTCTCTCATCGATGTTTCTGGCTTTCTATCTCTTTCCCTTCCTCTCTGTGAAAAATCAATAAAATATATTTTAAAAATAAAAATAAAATGGATATGATAGGCTGAAGCCGGTTTGGCTCAGTGGAAAGAGCATTGGCTTGTGGACTGGAAGGGTCCCGGTTTTGATTCTGGTCAGGGGCGTGTACCTTGGTTGTGGGCACATCCCCAATAAGGGGGTGTGCAGGAGGCAGCTGATGGATGTTTCTTTTTCATCGATGTTTCTAGATCTCTATCCCTCTCCCTTGCTCTTTGTAAAAAATCAATAATAATAATTATCTATCTATCTATATGTCCATCTATATATATTCAAAGACAAGAATATCTACCAGTAGAATCCAAGATGGTGGCATAGGTAAACACCTACACTGCTGCCTCGCACAACAATTTCAAAACTACAACTAAAAGACAGAACAGACATCATCCAGAACCACAGGAAAGCTGGTTGAGTGGAAGTTCTACAGCTAGAGGGAAGGAAAGGGGCTCACAGAGACCCAGAGGAGCTGCAAAAAGCTGAGGCACGAAGATGTGCGTGGAGAGAGTGGGTGCCAGAGTACCTGGCTGGCTTTCTCTGGCAGAAGGGAGACAGAGACTCTCAACGGCATTGAACCCCTTATCCTACGACACTAAACCCTAGATCTAGCCAAAACTCATATGGAAAGAGTTTGGACTGTGAAAAGGGAGAAGTGCATGGAAATTTAGGGGAGTCGCAAAAGATCAGAAGTCTGGTGGCGAGCACAGCATTGTGCACAGAAGACAGACTGCTGATTGTGCTGCTGGCTTTTACAAGTGGGCAGGAGACAGACCCTCCCAACTGTGCCACTTCTAACCCCACTAAACCCCAGTTTCGGGTGAAACTCTGGGGACCCAGACTCATATGTTCCCAGAGCGCAGGGGAGCCGGAAAGGCAGCAGTCGAGAGGCACTGCAAGAGTGCGTGCGCCCTCACAGGGACCGCTCCAGCGATTACCCAGTCATGTGAGACTCAGGGGCCGTGGAGGGCGGGGCGGACTGAAAGGCAGGGTGGTCCCTTAAGCCCTGAGATTCCACCCATCCCAAGCTCAACAGAGGCTTTTGCAACTTTGCAAGTCTGGTATCATAAGGCTGAATCCAACAAAGAAGTTCTCCTGGCATAGTGAAAATATGGAGACAAAGGAAGAGATCACAAACAAAAGAAATGGAGGAAAACAAACAACTGGATATAGAGTTCAAAACCACACATAAAGTTTTTCAAGATATCCTAGAAAAGATGGATAAAGTTAGCGAGGCCCAAGAGGAGATGAAAAAGAACCAACTAGAGATGGAAAAGGACCAACTAGAAATTAAACACACACTGACTGAAATAAAAATATTATACAGAGACCTAACGGCAGACTAGAGGAAGGCAAGAATCAAGTCAAAAATTTGAAATATAAAGAAGCGGAAAACATTCAACTGGAAAAGCAAGAAGAAAAAAGAATCCAAAAATGTGAAGATAATGTAAGGAGCCTCTGGGACAGCTTCAAGCGTACCAACATCAGAATTGTGGGGGTGCTAGAAGAAGAGAGAGAGCAAGATACTGAAAACCTATTTAAAGAAATAATGACTGAAAACTTCCCACATCTGGTGAAAGAAATAGACTTACAAGTCCAGGAAGCACACAGAACCCCATATAAAAGGAATCCAAAGAGGACTACACCAAGACACATCATAATTAAAATACCAAGAGCAAAAGACAAAGAGAGAATATTAAAAGCAGCAAGAGAAAAGCAGTTAATTACCTACAAGGGAGCACCCATATGAATGTCAGATGATTTCTCAACAGAAACAATGCAGGCCAGACAGGAGTGGCAAGATATATTCAACGTGATGAATAGTAAAAACGTACAAGGAAGAATACTCTATCCAGCAAAGCTATCATTCAGAATTAAAGGGCAGATAAAGAGCTTCACAGATAAGAAAAAATTAAAGAAGTTCCTCAACTCCAAACCAGTATTATATGAAATGCTGAATGGTACTCTTTTAGAAGAGGAAGAAGAAAAAGGTAAAAGATAAAAAATTATCTTTATCTATGAAAGATAAAAATTAAGTGAATTAAAAATTTGATCAACAGAATAAACTGGTGAATATAATAGAATCAGGAGCACAGAAAGGGAGTGGACTGATAATTCTCAGGGGGAAAGGAGTGAGGGGTGTACAGGGAGAGACTGGACAAAAATCATACACCTATGGATGAGGTCAGAGGGAGGGAGGTAAGGGTAGAGGGAAGGGTGGGAGCCCGGTGGAGGGGAGCTATGGAGGGGATAAAAGAGAAACAAATGTAATAATCTGAATTAAAAATATTTAATTTAAAAAAAAAAGAAAACACACACACACACACACACACACACACACACACACACAGAGAATAAAATCAAAATTACCTGAGTCTTGAGCATTTCCTTTTGTTCTCTGAAAGCATTTGGAAAGCTCTAGCTTGCTGGGTTCAGGGTCTGCTCTAATTTGTGCTTATAAATCTGTCTTCAGTCAGTTGTGTCCCTGGAAGTGCTGATACCCCTCCATGTGACTTCCTCCTGTTTCACATGCATTGATTGCTTTGGGTGTTTTTGTAAGAAATGTCCAAACCTGTGAGAATTTTTTTCAGTTTATTTGACCCAAGCCTGGGACATTGCCAGGGAGCAAAATAACAGTAGACTGAGTTGGGAGAATGGCAGTTTTGTACTTTTTTATACATTAAATTAAAAGGAGAGACATAAAGGGGTTACATGAAATTCACTGGTGATAAATTAGGGGGAGAGCTAAGGAGGGAAATCTTTGAGATTGAATAAGAAGTAAAAAAAAAATAGACACACTACTTTTTAAATATTATAGAATAGCTGACAAGGCTTAACACAATAAAAATAATAATTGGGACTCTGTGGTCTTCTGTGCTTAGAGATTGTGCCCTTGGGAGTCTCTAAAACGGGAGTTTCCCGGAAAATCCAAAGCTGTTATCCCTGATGCAAAAAGACAATAAACAGGCTCAATAAAGGTAAAAATTGACTTAAAAAAAAATCCCAAAACAAGGATAGGATATAGCTACACCTGTGACTCACTTTTACGTAGAAAGTTTTAACTTCAAACTACGGTTACTTAAGACCTCTGAGTTTGTAAGATTCACCATGCCATGCCAGGACACCTGAGCTGGCTAAGTTTAGTATCTGCCATCATTTGTATCCATATTTGGGAGTTGGAACCTGTGAGTTGAGGAGAAAATGCAATGAGTGGTTTATCCTGCCAGACCCATTGTTCGCATCTTCCTTAACAGAATGCCCCCATATTGTTGTCCTTTATATTCACTGGTCAGTCCACTAAAGCCTTAGGTTCTAAATGTGATGGAGGTATTTTTAAGGACAAGAAAAGGTCTTTTTCTTTGCTGTGGCCTTCCACAATTTATGAGAAGCACCTGCTAATAAAACCTCAAGATTGTTGGCCCCTCTAATTCAACCAATTCCTCTGTTCAAACCGCTGAACAAGATTAGTTACTTTCAAGGTTACATTCTTCCTACTCCTTTTGCCCCCTGTTGTCACAGTTCAGAGATAATTCACACCAAGGAGTCTACAGTTAGTAGAAAGTTTCCTTCTCTCTGCCCAATCAAACAAGCCTGTTTTTAAAAATATATATATTTTGATTTTTTACAGGGAGGAAGGGAGAGGGATAGAGTTAGAAACCTCAATGAGAAAGAAACATCCATCAACGGCCTCCTGCACAACCCCTACTGGGGATGTGCCTGCAACCAAGGTACATGCCCTTGACCAGAATCGAACCTGGGACCCTTGAGTCTATAGGCCGATGCTCTATCCACTGAGCAAACCGGTTAGGGCCAAACAGGCCTGTTTTGAACTCTTCATAACTTTTTCTCTATTCATATTATACTAGAGGCCCATTGTAGGAAGATTTCTGCAATAGGGCTTTCTCAGCAGACTTCCCTCCCTTCTCCGCTGCCTCCCTCCTTCCAGTGTCTGCTGCCTCGCTGGCTCCTGCAGTGCTTGGCTTCCTTCTAGGCTGTCTTCAGTGTTCCCTGGGAGCCTGTGTATGAAAATTAATCGCCATCGTAGTTGGGTTAATTTGCATACTTGCTCCCGTTTGGCTGGTCATAGCAGGATGATTCATTTGCATATTTCTCTTTGTAGATTAGTGTAGATAGGCTTGGGAAAAGTACTGCTGAGTCACCTCTTTATACATCAGTCAGACTCTCTCCAGGAAAGCAAACAAACTGCTGGCCCAGATTACCCTTCAGGGCTCCTCCAACTCCCCCAGCTCTCGAGGGGTGCTTGGACTGGCAGCCCCATCTCATACCTGATGCTGGCAAAGGCCTCACTGGCACTCTCTGCCAGCACCAGAACGTCTGCTCATACCCACTGCTACTGCTGGCCCTGTTCACAACTGCTGCTAGTGCCAGAGCAGAGTCCAATTGTCCTCAGGGCTTTTCCACCTTCCCCTGCTCCTGAGGAGTAATATTTTTATACATTTTAAAAATATTTCTATTAATTTCAGAGAAGGGAGAGGAAGAGATAAAAAACATCAACGATGAGAGAGAATCATTGATGGGCTATCTCCTGCATGCTGCTACTAGGAATGGACCCCACAACCCAGGCATGTGCCATGACCAGAAATCAAATGGAAGACCTCTTTGTGGATGCGCCAATGCTTAACCACTGAGCCCACCACAGAAAATTTTAAGTTTTTAAATACTGTGCACAATGCAGTGAGCATTTTTAAATTTAACCTGTACTACTAACATTCTCCATCACCTCTGGGAGTAATCTTTTTCATGAAATTCAAGCAATGTGCATGCGCGTGCGCGCACACACACACACACACACACACACACATAATCTGCCACTGTGTGTTTGTGTGTGTGTGTGTGTGTGTTTTAGAGGCCCAGTGCATGGATTTGTGCATGGGTGGGGTTCCAGTCAGCCTGTCCATGGGAAGGGGACATGGGCAATGGTTGGCCAGCCTGCCTGCTGGTTAAACTCCTGGTCGAAGGGACAATTTGCATATTAGCCTTTTATTATACAGGATATACAGTGAGCAGCAAGATTATTATGCATTCAGAGATTATAATAATCTGGCAACTGAGTGCATATTAGCATATATGATCAACTGTTATTCTTGTTGTGTTCATACAATCAGACCAAATGGGAACCAGACTTAAATCAGTAAATAAGTTGGTCTTAATTTGGCTCTTCAATAAGAATAAGGGTAATATTAGGGAAAGAAATTGTGTTTCAGCAGGAAATTATTAGAACTAAAATATTTTTCCTTCCATCAGACCATTTGTCATAATTCTTACTATTCTAACTTCTGCTCAAACTAAATTTTTTAAAAATATATTTTATTGATTTTTTACAGAGAGGAAGAGAGAGGGATAAAGAGTTAGAAATATCAATGAGAGAGAAACATTGATCAGCTGCTTCCTGCAAACGTCCTACTGGGGATGTGCCCACAACCAAGAGACAGACTGAAAGGTCCCAGGTACGATTCCAATCAAGGGCATGTACCTTGGTTGCAGGCACATCCCCAGTAGGAGGTATGCAGGAAGCAGCTGATGGATGTTTCTCTCTCATCAATGTTTCTCTTTATCTCTTTCCCTTCCTCTCTATAAAAAAATCAATAAAATATATTTAAATAAAAAGAAAGTTGTAAGAATGTTTGTGAAAGTCATAAAAGGGTTATACTATATCTTGAAGATCCCTTGAATTAATCTAAAAAATAATCATACTATTTTATTTATTTTTAAAATATATTTTTATTGATTTCAGAGAATGAAGAGGGAGCGATAGAAAGATCCCCGATGGTTCCTGGCTGGTTTGGCTCAGCGGATAGTGTTGGCCTACAGACTCAAGGGTCCCAGGTTTGATTCCGGTCAAGGGCATGTACCTTGGTTGCAGGCACATACCTGGTGGGGAGTGTGCAGGTGGCAGCTGATTGATGTTTCTCTCTCATCGATGTTTCTAAGTCTCTATCCCTCTCCCTTCCTCTCTGTAAAAAATCAATAAAATATATTTAAAAAACAAGAAAAGAAAGACCCATGATGGGAAAGATTCATGGATCAGCTGCCTCCTGCAAGCCCCTCACTGGGATGAGCCCACAACTCAGGTATGAGCCCTTGACCGGAATCAAACCTGGGACTTTTCAGTTCACAGGGTGACACTCTATCCACTGAGACAAACTGGCTAGAGCTAATCATATTACTTTAAATCTTAGAACACATATACTTATGTGAATAAAGGGCCAAGTTTCTCATATGTGAGTAGAGGGTTAATTTTTTTCTTAAAGTTTTCAAGGCCTGTGTGAAGTAATTGGGCAGATGATTCAAGCAGAACTGAAAAGCAGTGTCAGACAAACTTACCAGAAGTCAAAGCATCATCTCATTGCCTGGTGACTAATAATAGCTCATGTCTACGGGCCCCCAGGTCTGCATGTAGCTACATTCCTCACCCTAGCCTCTTCCCTGTTATAAACCTTTCCCTACACTTGCTAGAAGGCAGGATTTACTGCTGGCAAGCACCTGTCTTCTTAATAGAACCACCCATTGGTGTCATTATAATTCTTTTTTTTTTTCTTATACTCTACAAAATCAGAACTTGAGAAGTAAAAGCACTCTGAGGACACTGACATTCCAAATAGAAAGTCTGCCGTCTCCCTATGTCTTCTACATCCAGGAAAACAAAATAGGGAAGGTGTGGGGAGGCAAGTCTGTGTACATGAGACCACCTGGGTGTTTATCAAAATCTTTATGCTTAGTCTTGAGATGTCCTTGCTTAAAGGACACTGCAGATACATATCTTCTCAAAGATGCTTACCCTACTGATAATATCTAATAGCTAATTTTAATTCAAGCTGTTGTTACAAGAAAAGCCTAAGGAGGTAGCGAATGGTGCTATTTAGCTCCTATAGCCAGGCAGTCCCTTAGCCCTTCTTTCACAGAAACGTGTCAGAATAATCATTCACCCATCACTCAGGGTCTGCAGTTCTGCCGAGGCATTGTTCGTTAAGTAAATTTGGAAAATCATCTTCATTCTGTAATCGAGGATGTTCCCAACAGTTCGATATTAATTTAGACTCTCCAGGGTTCTGTGATAATTAGAAAATAAAATGCTCAAAAAGGAAACTCTGGAATGCTGCCACAGGCAAGTACTTACATATCTTACCTTTTATTGATCCTCAGAATCCTAGGGAAGTAGGGTAATTACTTTCATGTCACATGAACCATCTGAGGTACAGGGAGCTGTAGTGAGTCTCCTGGAGATTCCAGGTTGGAGATCCAAGACAGAGACCTTAGCACCCACAGTACTGCCTCCCTGCAGGTGAGTCAGTGGGTATAGAAAGGCCCCAGTTCTTCCTTAAAAGCCCTTAAAAACAAAGGTGCATGTCGGTACTGGAAAGTGAGGGGTTCTTGTCCTGAGAATATTTCCTAAGGTTGCTCTTCTGAGGGTGGTGGAGAATGTTAGTAGTGCATGTTAAATTTAAAAGTGTTCACTGCATTGTACATAGCATTTAAAAACTAAATAATTCCCTGATGGTGGGCTCAGTAGTTAAGCATCAGCACATGCACAAAAAGGTCCCCCATTCAATTTCTGGTCAAGGGACAACAAACCTGGGTTGAGGGATCCATTGCCAGTAGCAGGATGCAGGAAGTAGCCTATCAATGCTTCTCTCTCATTGATGTTTCTATCTCTTCCCCTCTCTTCCTCTCTAAAATTAATAAAAAAATATTTTAAAAAATTTCTCACACTCTAGTTTCTCTACAGATTGTATAAATCTTTTACCTTTTGAAATCTCTAAAAATACATTATTTTTAAAATATATAAAATATTAAACACACCGAAACCGGTTTGGCTCAGTGGATAGAGTGTCGGCCTGAGGATTGGAGGGTCCTGGGTTCAATTCCGGTCGAGGGCATGTATCTTGGCTGTAGGCACATCCCCAGTGGGGGGCGTGCAGGAGGTGGCTGATCGATGTCTCTCTCTCATCGATGTTTCTGACTCTCTATCCCTCTCCTTCCTCTCTGTAAAAAAATCAATAAAATATATTTTAAAAAATGTTAAACACATTATTCCAATCCAAAAAACTATATTTCCTAAATAAAAAAAGGCACAAAATGAGTGAAATTCCAACATCCATCTTTGTTATTCCACTATCTTTTTATTAGTTAAAAAAATTGCCAAAACATAACTAAGATATGTTAACAGCCTAAATGCCCACCAGTAGATGAGTGGATTAGAAAACAATAGTACATCTACAAAATGGAATACTATGCTGCTATAAAAAAGAAGGAATTCTTACCATTTGCAGCAGCATGGATCAACCTGGAGAGCATTATGTTAAGTGAAATCAGCCAGGCAATGAAAGAAAAATACCATATGATTTCACTCATTTATGGAAAATAAAGAACATTATAACCTGATGAATAAAAAGATAGATACAGAGGCAGTAAAGCATCGAACAGACTGTCAAATTACAGAGGGAAGGCTGGGGAGTGTATGGGAGGGAAGGAGGGAAATAGATCAACCAAAGGATTTGTATGCATGCATATAAGCACACCAATGGACACAAGACACTGGGAAGGTGGGATGAGGGGATGCGACAGGGGGTAGGGGAGGCTGGGGGAAGGTCAATGGAAAACATAAAAGAGATATATGTACTAATATATGTAATGTTTTAAACAATAAAAATAAATAAATAAAAAAGAACCACAGAAAAAGAAGAAAAAAAAAAAAGACCATTCCATCTAATGGGCCACAGTCTGGGCCCACAACAATTAGCTCAGTGTTTCTGCAGTGATGAAGTTCCCCTCACTGCGATGATCCTCCAACCAGTGGCCATCACTCATGGAATTGAAGCCATTAGGACACATGGGCTCGGTAAGGAGGTTCCCTTCAAATGTTTTAGCATCCCCTGAAAACAAGAAAAAAATTCACTTCCAGAAGACATGCGTGAGGTTGTCACAGCTACCCTCACTTTGGAATTACTTTTCTATCTCAAAGAATCCAGACATCACATGAGAAAGAGTCCACAGTGTTTTCAAGAAAATTATAGGAAGAGTATAAATTTGGCAAAAATTGCTGAGCTAATTTCTGCACCAGTCTTTCCCCAAGGGAAAAGGTTTGAGACCCCATAAATGCTTTTCACCTTATCATGTCCAGATCTTCTTATAAACTAATGCAGAGAGTCTGTATAACACCCAATATTTAAAGAAGTCTTAGGAAAAAGCCTTTATTGTTTTGCAAAGAATGAGATCTGTGACTGGCAGTTCTCCTATTGATGACTTAGACACTAAACTCATCATTAGCATCTAGAGAAAGTATGTCCCTCAAAATGGCAATTACTCTCCAACATTATGTTTACTGGCGCCAACAGTAATCAGTCCTATGTGACAACTTAGGACAGGGAAACAAGAAAGAACTAAGGGCTCAGGTATTCCTAATTTTTTCAACAAATCAGACAACAAAGTTAGCTTCCCTGGATACATGAAGATGTTGATTGATGCCATCTATGGGACCCTAATAGGTGGACCAGGGGAAATATCTTCAGTAGCAGAAATATGCAGTGACATAGATCTGGCAGGATATCTATATATGTTAGAAAGTGCAACATAGATACACAGTGTTCCAAGATTAAAACAAACAAACAGAACAGCAAAAATAGTTGCGGGGACGTTATATAATGTAGGTGATTAATTCAGACTAATGAGACTTCACTGATTATCTTATACAATTGTTAAATCCTAACTAACAAAATACATTTCCTACACATCTAAGAACCTTTTCACATCCGGACTCTTTTGTGCAGAGGTAATTTACAAATTAGACTGAAAGATATCTCACATTAATTGTAGTCATAACGGCTTTCTCCAGTGTGAGCTGTCTGATGATACTGCAGACTGTTGCTACTTGTAAAAGATTTCCCACATTCACTGCATTTATAAGACTGTTCTCCAGAGTGAACTCTCTGATGAGTACGAAGGTTAGTGCTCCAGGTAAAAGATTTCCCACAT
>JAAGEH010000058.1:935420-1074861 GCA_011751065.1 Lasiurus cinereus
TCTGATGAGTACGAAGGTTAGTGCTCCAGGTAAAAGATTTCCCACATTCACTGCATTTATAAAGCTTTTCTGCAGTGTGAACTTTCTGATGAGTATGAAGGTTAGTGCTGCAGGTAAAAGATTTCCCACATTCATTGCATTGATAAGGCTTTTCTCCTGTGTGAACTCTCTGATGATATTTGAGACGAGTGCTACTTGTAAAAGATTTTGCACATTCACTGCATTTATAAGGATTTTCTCCTGTATGAACTCTCTGATGACGACGAAGATCACTGCTCCAGGTAAAAGACGATCCACAGTCACTGCATTTATAAGGCTTTTCTCCTGTATGAACTCTCTGATGACTACGAAGATTGGTGTTAGTGGTAAAAGATTTCCCACATTCACTGCATTTATAAGGTTTTTCTCCTGTATGAACTCTCTGATGATGACAAAGTTTAGTGGTAGTGATAAAAGATTTCCCACATTCACTGCAGTGATAAAGCCTTTCTCCTGTGTGCACTCTCTGATGACGAAAAAGTTTAGTGCTACTGGTGTAAGCTTTCCCACATTCACTGCATTTATAAGGCTTTTCTCCAACGTGAATTCTCTGATGATGACAAAGGTCAGTGAATGTGGTAAAAGGTTTCTCACAATCACTGCATTTATAAGCCTTTTCTCTTGTATGAACTCTCTGATGTCTACAAAGGTGGGTCTTAGTGATAAAGGATTTCCCACATTCACTGCATTGATAAGGTTTTTCTCCAGTGTGAACTCTCTGATGATATTGGAGACCACTTGTACCTGTAAAAGTTTTCCCACATTCACTGCATTGATAAGGCTTTTCTCCTGTGTGAACTCTCTGATGATACTGGAGACCAGTTCTCCTTGTAAAGGACTTTCCACATTCACTGCATTTATAAGGATTTTTTCTGGTATGAACTCTCTGAAGACTATGAAAGGTGCTCTTAGTGGTAAAGAATTTCCCACAGTCACTGAAGTGATAAGGCCTTTCTTCATTGTCCACTCTCTGATGACCACAAAGTTTAGTGCTATTGCTGTAACCTTTCCCACACTCATTACATTGATAAGGCTTCCCTCCAGTGTGAACCTTCTCATGACAATGAAGCTTACTGCTATCAGGTAAAGATTTCCCACATTTGTTGTTCTCATAAGGCCTTTCTCCTGTGTGAACTCTCTGATCATAATGGAGGGCAGTGCTACTGGTAAAAGCTTTTCCAGATTCACTGTGCTCAAATGGCCTTTCTCCAATCTGCAAAGCTTGGTGATCATCTAGGCTGCTACTACTGCAAAATGATTTCCCATATTCATTGCACTGATATGGCCTTTTTCCAGTGTCACGTTGCTGTTGATAATGAAAGCTAGAAAATTTGGTAAAATATTTTCCATACCCAGAGTACAAAAAACATTGACTTCCAACATGGATATCCTTTTCCTGATTTAATGTGTGGAGATAACTAATGTCTTCCTTACATGCTTTTCTGGTGTCACAATTTCTTCGTCTTTGAAATGTTATCCCATGTGTTGAAATAGCATTTGGACTGTCCCTGTTCTGAGTAGCCTTTAGGTGGAGATGTCCTGACCCGGTCAGGACACCCTGCCCAACCTTCCCGCATGTGCAATGATTCTGGGACATATAGAGACTGCAGCTGTTTGCAAGTGAGATTCTTTTTACATTTCTAATGAAAGTCTCTTTCTCATGCTGCTGGTGACATTTTGGCCTGAAATAAGACCATTTTGCACATGCCCCACACCTTAAAAGTATCTGTCCATGTTGGATTCCCTGCTCCTCCATCAGGTGAAAAATGTTTCCCACAACGGGGGCACAACTCTCACAGGGGTAGCACTTCTGGGAAGACAAGGCTACCTTGGGATTCCTTGCCTCTGATACTCTTACAGAAATCTTCTGTTCTGTTGGTTCCTCCACATTCTCTGTTCCACAGCAGCAACCTGAACAAAAGAAACGTTAGGTGAAAGACATTTTGACCTTATAAAAACAGAATATATTCTTAACAAATGTTTATCTGTCCTGACTAGGCCTGATTCCATACAAAGATTTTTAAGACAAGTGAAGTGAACTCTGAGAAAATGGATGTTAGACATTACATGGCAGCAAAGGTCAGTTGATGAGGAAAATCTCACCAAGAGAGGAACAGGAGCACAGGATGGTACACAAAGAAGAGAGGAAGACTCTGCCCACATTGTTGCTGCAACAACAGCTTCCTTTAGTACCTTACATGCTGGCCATGTGAGTCTGTGTAGAATAATTTAAAGTTGTTCAAAGCCATAAAAAGTAATTGTATTAGAGCACAGGAAGTTCAACGTCAATATAATAATATGAGTGCACTCCAATGTGCTGCAGGTATGTACAAACGTTGAAGTGCAGTAAAGAGAGACTTGTGAAAGAAGCAGAGGTACAAAGTCCAAAAAGGTAAAGGTTATCTGTGGGATGGGAAATTGAGTAGCTATAATCATTATTAGAACGGAGTAGTTGGCAAGTATCAACAATAAGCACAAAAAAGCATAATTGGGTGAAAAATGGGCAATGGTAACCCAACACTGGCTTTCTAGCTATGAATGTAACAAAGGCCTAATGTGAATTCCTCTCCCCAATGACCCTTCACCAAGGCAAGACCGTCTGTGGGTCCACAGTGCAATTTATAAAGTCATGTTTCTTCTGTGATACAAAAATGATTCTTCCCCTTAAGTCCCATTTGAGCCATTGTATAGGATAAATGATATAAATTTTCAAAGAAAAACAGAAAAGATGGATGGTCAACACTGTGGTAGAACAACAAAGAACAAATGAGATCACAGGCAAAAGATCTATGTGAGTGACATCAGCAAGATGGCAGGATCAGAGCTATGAGCATCTCCCCCCACCCCAGTATAAGTAGACAGCTATCCATGAACAAAAACCCTATAGGAAATCGGAATAAGAATACCATGAAGACAAACAGTATTATAGACATAAATAAAGGAAAATTACACAGAAAGAATGACTGGAAAGACTGGGTGAGCAAACATATTTGAAGATACCTGCAGTCAAAAACAAGGGTCAGAGTTAGGTCTAGCAGCCATTGTGCTTCCACTATCATTGACCACAGCAGACTGTTCTTCCAAAAATACTGGAAATTTTTGTGTTTAGAAACCACAGAATGCCTTGGTCAGTATGGCTCAGGAGTTGGCAGCATCGTCCTGTGTACCAAAGGATCGAGGATTAAATTCCCAGCCAAGGCACATGAGTATGTGGGTTCTATTTCCAGTTAGCTTGTGTGCAGAAGGCAGCTGATTAATATTTCTCCCTCACATTGATGTTTCTCTTTCTCTTTCTCTCTCTCTCTCCATCTCTTGTCCACTCTATCTGAGACCAATAATAAATAGATAAGAATATCATGGCAGCCAAACAGAAAACAGAATTTAAAAAAATCTAGAGACAAAGTCAATCAAAAGACAACCTATCAAAAATCATGTATAAAATTGAGAAAATGCAATTTTAAGAGGAAATTTTATAGGAATAAATGCCTGCATTATGAAAAAAAAATCTCAAAAAAACCTAACCTGCCATCTCAGAAATGTAGAGATAAAACAGGAAAGAAAAACCCAAAGGTGGCAAAGGAATGAAACAATAAATATCTGAACAAGCATCAATAAAAGTGAGACAAGACAAAATAAAATAATACCTAACAGGTACTTTTCTAAAAAATACAAAAATTGGCAAAATCACAAAACCAAGCAAACAAACAGAAACCTGAAAGAAATGAATGATAAGACAATTACACCTGACACTATGAACCACAAGTCATTAGAAGAGATGCTGATGTTAGAAGACGACATGACCCTCCATAGAAAAACTTGTCAAGATCCCATATGAGCTTCCGAAATTAATAAACAAATTCGGATCTCTGGCCAGGTAACTATCTTGTTGAGTGTGTGGTCTTGATGTACCATGATTATGGGTTTGATCGCCCATCAGGGCACATGTAGGGGACAGACAATAAATGCTTAGATGGGTAGAACAGCAGATCAATGTTTCCCTCTCTGTCTCTTTCTCTCTCTCCCACTCCCCCCCCCTTCTTTCTCCCTCTCCCTTTCTCTCTCTAAGAAAAATAAATAAACAAATGGAAAAAATATTCTTAGTATTCAAGTAAAGATAAAAAAAGAATTAAGAATTGAATTCAGAAAAGTTACAGAAGAGATTCAAAATGTAGTATAGGCAAAAGCCTATACTCACTGCCTCCCACAACCACATAAAAATAACAACTAAAATACAGAACAACCATCATCCAGAATTGCTAGACAGCTGAATGAATGGAAGTCTTACGACTAGAGAAGTAAAGAAGACAGCACACTGAAACTGGTAGGAGGTACAGAGGCATGGAAGGTGCTGGTCCTGTACCCATGTGGGCCACTTTTATAAATGGGAGGGAGGTCATCTCTGTAGAAGTCACTGGAGGAGCAAGGGATCCCAGTACCACACCAGAAGCCCAGCCCAGGGTCCCAGAGCTGGAGAAAGAAGTCCTGTGGGCAGTAAGAGCTATGGGCTTTAAAAACCGGTGTGGATTGGGCTCAGTGTCACAGAGGCTCCAGGAGATCCAGCTGCTCCTCATATAATGCCAGCACCAGGAACTGAACTTACAAGCTGCCGCTTCCTCCAAGATCCAGTGCCAGACTAGGCTCAGCAGGGTCCCAGATACATACAAGGAGAAGATACATGAAATAGAATTAGGGCAGGAATTCAAGGGCGGTTTTCTCCCAGATGGAGGTGCTGTCACAGATTGTATGCTGCAACCTCAAGAATCCCAGGTCTGCTGAGACCGTTTTGACTCAGTGGATAGAGCGTCAGCCTGCGGACTCAAAGGTCCCGGGTTCGATTCCGGTCGGGGGCATGTACCTTGCTTGCAGGCACATCTCCAGTGGGGGGGGCGTGCAGGAGGCAGCTGATGGATATCTCTCTCTCATCGATGTTTCTGACTTTCTATCCCTCTCCCTTCCTCTCTGTGAAAAATCAATTTAAAAAATATATTAAAAAAAAAGAAGAAGAATCCCAGGTCTGAATCACAGTCATTTCTGTTTGTTCTGCCCTAGTAATTCCAAGGCATCTAACCCATTTTATGACAATCCCACCCAAACTGTGTGCAGCAGCTTTTGTATATGTATGGCCTATCCTTGCTCAGGTAAAACCTGTTAAACAAGTTGCAGTTGGGTCAGGGAGACCCTACTATCAATAAAAGGCCCAAGACCTGGCACCAGCACTAGCCTCACTTGCTTCACAGCTGGGCCTCATCGAGGCACTTCTAAACCTGATACAGAGAGGAGAATCTGCAGATCTCTCTGTGGATCCTGCTGGGTGATTCCAGGTAGGGGCTGACTTTATAACTCCCTAAAGATCCTAGAGCGAGTGTATCCAGTGCGAATGACATACAATTGCAGCTTACAACACTTCACATCCATAAGCGACACACTCAAGGTGCAGACTCACTGAGCACCAAAGCCCCACAGAAGAAAGTCCTACCTAACAGCTCTCCTACTAGGTCGCAACGGCCCAGATACTAAAATCCTCAATAAAATTCTGGCAAATCAGCTGGGACCGATTTGGCTCAGTGGATAGAGCGTCGGCCTGTAGATTGAAGGGTCCCGGGTCCGATTCCAGTCAAGGGCATGTACTTTGGTTGTGGGCACGTCCCCAGTGGGGGGCATGCAGGAGGCAGCTGATCAAGTTTCTCGCTCATTGATGTTTCTGGCTCTCTATCCCTCTTCCTTCCTCTCTGTAAAAAAAAATCAATAAAAATATATTAAAAAAGCAGCGCATTCGGAGTTCCTGGATTTGTCTCTTGCTTCAACAGTGTTTGGACAGAACAGACTCAGGGACGCCTGTTCTTCTAGGCGCCGGCCACTCTCCTGCGTCTCATCCAGTCACCACCTTCAGAATCACCTCCGGGACCAGCCAGCACACCGGTGTTTTTTTCTACCTTAACTCCTCATTTTTGAACTACCATGAGCTCCCAAATTCGTCATAATTATTCCCCTGAGGTGGAGGCTGCGGTCAATCACTGATCAACCTGCATCTTCAGGCCTCCTACACCTACTTCGCTCTGGGCCACTCTTTCGACTGCAATGATGTGGCTCTGGAGGGTGTGGGCCACTTCTTCCACGAGTTGTCAGAGAAGAAGCACGAGGGCGCAGAGCATTTCTTAAAGTTGCAAAACAAACGAAACGGCTGCGTTCTTTACCAGGACGTGCAGAAGCCTGCCCAGGATGACTGGACCAAAACTCAGGAAGGCATGGAAGCTGCCCTGGCCTTGGAGAAGAGCCTGAACCAGGGCCTTTTGGAGCTGCATGCCCTGGCTTCTACCCGTGCAAACCCTCATGTCTGCGACTTCCTGGAGAGCGACTTCCTGGAGAACCACTTCCTGGATGAGGAGGTGAAACTGATCAAGAAGATGGGCTAACATCTGGAGGCTGGCTAGTCCCCAGGCTGGGCTGGGTGAGTATTTCTTTGAAAGGCTCACCCTCAAGCACGACTAGGAGCTTTTGGAGCCTAGAAACCTTTCAGAGCTCCCCCGCCCACCCCCCCTCCAATCCTCCTGGTGTCTCTGGCTTTTACCTGAGACTTCCTGAAACTACATTCTTTTAACCACCTTGGAGCCCTCTCCCATGCATTCGACCAAATGAAACAATAAAGCTTTTTCATAAACAATAAAGCTTTTGCAGCAAAAAAAAAAAAAAAAAATTAAAAAATTCTGGCAAATCAATTCCAGTAGTACATTGGAAAGGTCATACACCATGACCAAATGAGATTTATTCTGGGGATGCAAGGATGGTACAATATCTGCAAATCAATAAACATGATACATCACATAAACAAATTGAAAGCAAAAAATCACATAATCATATCAATTGATGCAGAAATAGCATTTGACAAAATCCAACATACTTTCTTGGTAAAAACTCTCAGCGAAGTGGGAGCAAAAGGATCATACCTCAACATAATAAAAGCCTTATATGACAAACCTACAACGAACATCAGACTCAATGTGCAAAAAATTAAACCATTTTCCCTAATAACAAGAATAAGACAGGGATGCCCACTTTCACCACTCTTGTTTGACATAGTACAGGAAGTGCTACCCATAGCAATCAGACAAGAAGAAGAAAAGAAAGGCAACCAGATTGGAAAGAAGTAAAACTGTCATTATTCACAGATGATATGATAATGTGCAAAGAAAACCCTAAAGACTCCATCAAAAAAACTACTAAATATAATAAATGCATTCAGCAACGTAGCAGCATACAAAATTAACACCCAGAAATCTATGGCTTTTTTACATATCAGTAATCAACTCACAGAAAGAGAAAAAACAAACTAACAACAACAACAACAAAAAACACCCACAATCTTATCTACCATTGCAATAAATAAATAAATAAATAATTAGGATACATAGGAATAAACTTAACTAAGGAGGTAAAAGACCTGTACTCTGAAAACTACAGGAATTTGAAAAAAGAGACAGAAGATATAAACAAATGGAAGAATATAACATGTTCATGAATTGGTAGATTCAACATCATTAAAATGTCCACACTACCCAAAGCAATCTATAGATTCAATGCACTCCCCATTAAGATACCAAGGGCCTATTTCACAGATCTAGAACAAACTCTCCAAAAATTTACATGGAATAAAAAAACAAAAAACAAAAAATGAATAGCTGCAGCAATCTTGAGAAAGAAGAACAAAGTTGGAGGAATCACAATACTATATTACAAAAATGCCTGGTACTGCCACAACAACAGACATAGAACAATGCAACAGAACAGAGAACCCAGAAATCGGTCCAAGCAATTATGCTCTATATTTGATAAAGGAGGCAACAGTATACAATGAACTCAAGACAGTCTCTTCAATAAATGGTGTTGGCAAAATTGGATCGATACTTGCAAAAAAATGAAACTAGACCATCAACTTCCACCATACACAAAAATAAACACAAAAGGGATACGGACTTAAACATAAGATGGGAAACCATAAAAATACTAGAGGAATCCACAGACAGCAAAATCTCAGACACATGCCGAAGCAATTTCTTCACTGATACTATTCCTAGAGCAATAGAAACTAAAGAGAAAATAAACAAATGGGACTACTGAAAAAAAAAAAAAAGGTTTTTCAGAGCAGAAGAAACCATCAACAAAAGAACAAGAAAGCCCACTGCATGGGAGAAAATACTTGCCAATTTTTTAAAATATATATATTTTATTGATTTTTTACAGAGAGGAAGGGAGAGGGATAGAAAGTCAGAAACATTGATGAGAGAGAGACATCGACCAGCCGCCTCCTGCACGCCCCCTACTGGAGTTGTGCCTGCAAGCAAGGTACATGCCCTTGACCGGAATTGAACCTGGGACCTTTCAGTCCGCAGGCAGACGCTCTATCCACTGAGCCAAACTGGTCTCAACTGCCAATGTTTAATCTTCAATATTTACAGGGAACTCATACAACCTTTTTTTTTTTTTAACATATTTTATTGATTTTTCACAGAGAGGAAAGGAAAGGGAAAGAGAGTTAGAAACATTGATGAGAGAGAAACATCAACCAGCTGCCTCCTGCACGTTCCCTACTGGGGATGTGCCCACAACCAAGATACATGCCCTTGACCGGAATCGAACCTGGGACCTTTCAGTACGCAGGCTGATGCTCTATCCACTGAGCCACACCGGTTTTGGCAGAACTCATACAACTTAATAAAAGGAAGCTAAACAACCCAATAAAAAATTAAGCAAGGGACCTAAATAGATACTTTTTGAAAGAAGAGAGAAGGAAGGCCAAGAGGCATATGAAAACATGCTCAAAGTCACTAATCATCCGAGAGATGCAAATCAAAACGACAATGTGGTACCATCTATCACCTGTCAGAATTGCTATCATCAACAAATCAACAAAGGACAAGTGCTGGCGAGGATACAGAGAAAAAGGAACCTCGTGCACTACTGGTGGGAATGCAGACTAGTGCAGCCACTGTGGAGAACAGTATGGAGTTTCCTCAAAAATCTAAAAATGGAAGTCCCATTTGATCCAGTGATCCCACATCTAGGAATATGTTCCAAAAAACTAGAAACAACAATTAGAAAAGATATATGCACCCCCATGTTCATAGAAGTACAATTTACAATAGCTAAGATTTGGAAACAGCCTAAGTGCCCATCAGCAGATGAGTGGATTAAAAAACTGTGGTATATCTACACAATGGAATACTATGATGCACTAAAAAAGAAGGCGTTCTTACCATTTGCAATAACATGGATAGAACTGGAAAGCATTATGCTAACGGAAATAAGCCAGTCAAAGAAAGATAAATATCACATGATCGATCTCACTCATTTATGGAATATAGTGAACAACATAAACTGCTCCAGAGACAGAGAAACATCAATCAGACCATCAAAACTCAAGGGAAATAGGGGAGAGTGGGGGTAAGGCGAAGAGATCAACCAAAGGCCTTGTGTGCATGTCTATAAACATAATCAATGGACAAAGACAACAGGGGGTAAGGGCAGGAGTGGTGGGGTGGGGGACAATAGGGTATATATATAATACCTTATTCAATAAAGGAAAAAAAAAAAGACAGAGTCCTAGACAATTTGGTATGGTGGATAGAGTGTTGGCCTGTGGACTGAGGGGTTCTGGGTTTTATTCCAGTCAAGGGCATGTACCTTGGTTGTGGGCACATCCCCAGTGGGGGCTATGCAGGAGGCAGATGACCAATACTTCTCTCTCAATGATGTTTCTAACTTTCTATCTCCCTTACTCCCTCTCTGTAAAAAATCAATAAAATGGCCAAAACCAGTTTGGCTCAGTGGGAAGAGCACTGGCCTGCAGACTGAAAGGTCCCAGGTTCGATTCTGGTCAAGGGCATGTACCTTGGTTGCAGGCACATCCCCGGTGGGTGATGTGCAGGAGGCACCTGATCAATGTTTCTCTCTCATCGCTGTTTCTAACTCTCTATCACTCTCTCTTCCTCTCTGTAAAAAATTAATAAAATAATTATTTTTTAAAAATCAATAAAATGTATTTTTAAAAAAGACAGTTTCTTCAATAAACAGGGTTGGGAAAATTGGACAGATACATGCAAAAAAATGAAACTAGACCACCAACTTACAACATATACATAAATAAATTCAAAATGGATAAAGGACTTAAATGTAAGATGTGATACCATAAAAATCTTAGAAAAATCCACAGGCAGCAAAATATCAGACATATATCCTAGCAATGTCTTTACCGAGGCAGCATCTAGGGCAGCGGTTCTCAATCTGTGGGTCGCGAACAGCTAGCAGGGTCTCCTAAGACCATCAGAAAACACAGATATTTACATTAAGATTCATAACAGTAGCAAATTACAGTTATGAAGTAGCGACAAAAGTAATTTTATGGTTGGGGATCACCACAACATAAAGAACTGTATTAAAGGGTTGCAGCATTAGGAAGGTTGAGAACCACTGATCTAGGGCAATGCAAACTAAGAGAAAAAAATAAATAAATGGCACTTACATGAATATAAAGAACTTCTGCATAGGCAAAGAAACCATCAACAAAAGCCCACAGCATGGGAGAGCATATTTGCCAATGTTATACCTGATAAGGGTTTACACTCCAAAATTTACAGGGAACTCAGACATCTTAATAAAAAAGATAAATAATGAAATAAAAACATGGTCAAAGGACTTAAACAGACACTTTTTGAAAGAGGATATAGGGAAGGCCAAGAGACCTATGAAAACATGCTCAAAGTCACTAATCAGCCAACACCGGTTTGGCTCAGTGGATAGAGCGTCAGCCTGTGGACTGAGGGGTCCTGGGTTCGATTCCGGTCAAGGGCATGTGCCTTGGTTGTGGGCACATCCCCAGTAGAAGGTGTGCGGGAGGCAGCTGTTGGATGTTTCTCTCTCATCAATGTTTCTGGCTCTCTGTCCCTCTCCCTTCCTCTCTGTAAAAAAATCAATAAAATATATTTTATAAAAAAAAAAAAGTCACTAATCATCTGAGAGATGCAAATCAAATGACAATGTGGTACCATCTCACACCTGTCAGAATACCTATCATCAACAAATCGATAAGCAACAAGTACTGGCAAGGATGTGGAGAAAAAGAAATCCTTGTGCATGGCAGGTGGGAATGCAGACAGGTTCAGCTACTGAAAAAATAGTATAAAGTTTCCTCAAAAAATTAAAAATGGAAATCCCATTTGACCCAGTGATCCCACTTCTAGGAAAATATCCCAAGAAATCAGAAATACCGCCCTAACCAGTTTGGCTCATTGGATAGAGCATTAGCCTGCGGACTGAAGGGTCCTGGGTTTCATTCTGGCATGTACCTTAGTTGCAGGCACATCCCTAGTAGGAGGTGTGCAGGAGGCAGCTGATTTAAGTTTCTCTCTCATCGATGTTTCTAACTCTCTATCCCTCTGCTTTCCTCCCCGTAAAAAAAAAAATCAATAAAATCTATTTTTTAAAAAAAAAGCCGAGACTGGCTTGGCTCAGTGGATAGAGCATCAGCTTTCGGACTGAAAGGCCACGGGTTTGATTCCAGTTGGGGGCATGTACCTTGGTTGCGGGCACATCTCCAGTGTGGGGTGTGCAAGAGGTGGCTGATCAATGTCTCTCTCTCATTGATGTTTCTGACTTTCTCTCTCTCTCCCTTCCTCTCTGTAAAAAATCAATAAAATACATTAAAAAAAAAAAGACATCAGAAACACCAATCACAAAGGACATATACACTACTATGTTCATAGCAGCACAATTTACCATAGCTAAGATTTGGAAACAACCTAAGTGACTATCAGGAGAGGAGTGGATTAAAAACTGTAGTACATCTACACAATGGAATACTATGCTGTTGTAAAAGACCTTTTACTATTTCCAACAGCATGGATGGACCAGGAAGCATTTTAGTAAGCTAAATAAGCCAGCCAGAGAAAGATAAATATCACATGATATCAGTCATTTGTGGTCGGGGAGGGGGGGAGGAGACATATATGTAATACAATATGTAATACTTTAAACAATAACGAATTTTTTAAAAAGAACCATGTTGAAAATATCTATAGTACACAATGCAATTTATCGATTAAATGCAATCCTGAGGATAATTTCTATGGTATTTTACAAAGAAAATGAAAAGAGTCAAGACTGGTTTGGCTCAGTGGATAGAGCATCAGCTTTCGGACTGAAGGGTCCCAGGTTCGATTCCCTTGGGAGCATGCACCTTGCTTGCGAGCACATCTCCACTGTGGGGCGTGCAGGAGGCGGCTGATCAATGTCTCTCTGTCATCGATGTTTCTGACTTTCTATCTCTCTCCCTTCCTCTCTGTAAAAAATCAATAAAATATATTTTTAAAAAAATGAAAAGAGAATCTTGAAATGTATGGAATTAAAAAAATCAGACAGCAAAAGCAATCTTGAATGAAAACAAAGCTGGTAGCATAAATTCCCTGACTTCAATGTATTACAAAGAGAAAGCAAGCAAACAGTGGGTTACTAGAGAAACACACACACATACATCAGCAGAACAGAAGAGAAAACACAGGAATAAACCCAGTTTAAAACATCCTTTCAAATAATCTTTCACAAAGCTATTAGACACAAAAGGAAGGTAAGATAGTTTCTTCAATGAATGGTGTTGCTGAAAATCAATACTCACATGTAAACACAATAATACTGATCACCACTGATAAGTTGGAACTCAACCTGCAGGACAGAACTAAATATCAGTGCTAAACCTTAAAACTCCCCAAGACAAACAAGAGAAAATGTTTTGGAGATCTGTTTTGGACAGGAGTTTCTGGGTGTGACACCAACCACCAGACAAAATAGAAAAAAAGTCCCTGCCAAAACCAGTTTGGCTCAGTGGATAGAGCATCGACCTGTGGACTGAAAGGTCCCAGGTTCAATTCCTGTCAAGGGCATGTATCCTGGTTGTGGGCACATCCTCAGTTGGAAGTGTGCAGGAGGCAGTTGATCAAATGTTTCTCTTGCATGGGTGTTTCTAACTCTCTTTCCCTTTCCCTTCCTCTGTGTAAAAAATCAATAAAGTATATTTTAAAAAATAATAAAAAACGGTCCAGATTGAAACAAATAAAGAAAAAAAAAAGCTTCTTTACAGCACACAGCAATAAACAAAATGAAATGAAAGGCAATCTATTAGAATTGAAGAAAATACTCCCAAATCATATGACTGAATTGCTTGGAGATTCTGTGGATTAGTTTTGATCAGCACAATGAAGAGAATATTGTGATACAAACAGAAATTCACAGAGATAGTTGGGAGTTCCCAGGGAATAATGAAGCCATGTTAATACTATACTGCAGGCTAATAACAATGCAATGGCTCAGTCTCAAATGCAAAGTCTATATAATTTCATTAACAATATTTACTTGCTAAGCACTTGTAACAAATATCACAGCTTCCTAGAAAAATGGTGGCACTAGAACTGATGAACACAGGGTTCTCAAAAACATGGACTTTGTAGAAAAGTGTGTGTGGGGGGGAAGAATTATCTGCAAAGCACAATTAAACACATGCAACAATATGTGTTCTGTATGTCGTAAGCACTTAATATATTAAATATTCAAGGTATTCCAAAGACTCTTTAACAGGATAAAGATGTAGAGGTAATTCTTAAAAAAATATGTACAAAAGCAAAAAATATATACATAAAAACTGCGTTCCTCACTAAGCAACATGGAGTCCCTTAGACCAGGAGTCCACAAACTGCAGCTCACGAGCCACATGAGGCTCATCAGCCTCGGCTAGCCGCTCTGATGACTAATGAGTTTGCTGACCAATGCTATGAGGGCTTAATCACAAGGAACAAGAACAGCCTGTGATTATTGGAACCGAGAGTCTAGGTCAGTGGTCCCCAAACCATTAGTCAAGAGAGCCAAAGTTTGCCTAACACTGCCTCAGGCTTCCTGCAACACTACCAACCACAAATCCTTCCCTGTGAATGTAGTACAGCGGGGAGAATTGGGACTTCCGGAAAGAAGGGAGCAGCAGAAACAGACCAACCTTCCCCAGGACCCCAACTACCCAGGAAACTGGAAAACCAAGCAGAACCACAGTCTGCATGGGAGGACACAGCACACCCTGGGAGACGGGGCCTGGGAAATGGCAAAGCCAAGTCCAGGTCACTAATGACAGTGAGGGTCTTACCCAGCCAGGATACAAGTTCAAAGTTCTCCAGCATCACATGCAGGTACAGCTGTCTCTGACCCTCATCAAGGAGGCTCCATTCCTCCCTGGAGAAGTACAGGGCAATGTCCTCAAAGGTCACACCAACCTGTCAGAATGGAAACCATGGAAACCAGAGCTGTCTCTCTGAGAACCCCCATTCCTACTCCTTACTCACCTTCCCCCCTCAACCTCCTCCAGGGCACCGGTTAGTGTGGACACCGGGCCCTAATGCCAGTGCAGGCTGCTCTCTCATCACAGTCCCATTACTCACTGGGATTGCCCTCAGCAGAGCAGCTGGGTTGGGTGGGCAGGATTGGGGGAGGGGAGGGGAGAGAGCAATGCCATTTAAGCTCTGCGTGATGCCTGCAGGGTCCCAGCCTTCCTGCCAAGCAATACCCCTGCAGCCTCCTGGACCATGCCTGCAAGTCAAAGCCAAGCGTGGGTTTATGCTTCGCCTTTAAGTCCCACCCCAGGTGCCGGGGACCATCAGCTCACACTTCCTCCAGATGTGCACACCACTGGGTAATGTGTACCCCCTTCCCACCTTCAGTCCCAGGTTCACTCCCTCAGCTCCGCCCCTTCCTGCTCCAGTGCCACTGGGTCTCGCCGGACTCACCCATGAACTTGGCACATGGCAGGTAGAGAAGCTTGTCTTCCAGGCGGGTCCAGGCCCACCCCGGGCCTCTGAGGCACCCACAGCCGGGAAAGCCCCAATGAGGCTGTGACGGCCTCCCTGCAGCCTCTGATCTGTGCGCCAATCCTCACAGCCACATCCTCAGGGGAACCTCAGATGCGAGTCACCCCTGTCCTCTCTGCCCGGCACTCGCTGAGCCTCAGAAGCCACAACCCTCCTCCCCCCCTCCTTCCTCACGGTCCTCCCTGCGGACTGAGCTGCAGGACGTGACGGGCGCCCGCACCCGGGCGGTCCTGTTCCGTGTGAGGAGGCGGTGGGGGTTCGGGGGACAGGAACTCACCTCAGCCCAACTCCTCAGCGCGGGCGCCGCCATGGCTCTCTGGGGGCCGAGCGGGGCGGGAGCGGCGGGGGCAGCAGCCGCCCAGGGAATGGCGGTGCCGGTCCGAGGCCTGGCGCGGTCCAGGGAGCGACTGGGAGCTTCAACCCCACGTGTGAGCGGTGAGCACCCCTGCAGGCTCCCACCATGGGCTGAGGCGGCGAACACCACTCTCCTGCCTTCTCCACGGGACTCTGCGACCAGGAACTCCTGGCCGCCAGAGACAGACCCGAGAGAAGACAAAACCCCGCCAGGAGGACTAGCCCCTCCCCCAGAAATGGACAAAGGAAAACGCCGTTTCTGAGCCTCCATTGGCTCAGCCTGGTGGCATGCCGTGCATGGCCTTCTGGGTAATGTAGTTCCTAGGCTCCAAGTCCGGAATTCTGCATTTCCTCAGAACTGACTCCTGGAATGGATTTACTGATGAATACCCCAAGAACACACCAATTATACTCTGGGTCCTCTAGAGTCATCAGAGGAGGTGGTGTCTAGGGCAAGTTTGTTTCTGAAGCACCTGCCCCTGGTTGGTTTTGCATATCTTTCTTCAGGACCTGCTCTTTCTGAAGGGCAGGCATTGTTTCTTCATTCAGAACATTAGGCATGAGTATCCCTCAGGCCATATGTAGCTGGAAAGGTGACTCAAGTTTCTAATCTATCTAACCTGCCTCCATTGAATCCATTATACAAAATTAATGTCACAAAACAGACACACTGAAGAGCATCTGCTTTTGAAGCCACCAGAAGGGTCAGCTCTGCCTGGGCTGCAGTGTAGATAAGGTGGCCAAGAGGCATGTGAAAAATGCGCAGAGTGACTGATCATCAGAGAGACTGTTAAAGCAACAATTAGGTTTCACCCCACCACTGTCAGAATGGCTGCCATCAACAAATCAACAAAGGACAAGTGCTGGGAAAAATATAGAAAAAAGGGAGCCCTCGTTCACTGCTGGTAGGAATGCAAAGTGCTGCAGCCATTATGGAATTCAGTTTGGCCTTTCCTTGAGAAATTTAATATGGAACTGCCGTTTGAGCCACTGATTCCACTTCTAGGAATATATTGTAAGAAACCTCAAACAATAAGATAGAATGAATATGCCGTTATGTTCATAGCAACACAATTTTCAATAGCAAAGATGTGGAAACAGCCCAAGTGTCCATTGTTATAGTAATAATAATAAGGATAAAATATAAATATAAAATAAGAATTGAGTGTGACATATTAAAGAGTGAAATGAAGCGTAAACGCCCTTAAAGTGATGTGCATGTAAGAGATAAAGAAGTTTGTACCCCCCATGTAAGACCAGATAGCAGGACTCCTGGGACCCGCTGATAAGACACACTGAAGATGGCCACTTGAGCACATAAAAGGAGCAAGCCCCTAAGGAGATCACAGCTACTTATTCTGCCCCTCCACAGACAGTCGCTCTTCGCTCCCCTTCCTGCACCTGACCGAGCTCTGCCGTGGACCATGCATCCAAACTGTGAGACCCAAGCTGAGGCCTCTAGGAGACGCAGAGCCACAGCTGCAACATTCAACATTCAGTGTGTGTGTCTGTCAGCGCTGATCTCCAGGTGGTCTGCCGAGGTCTGGAAACCTCCAGGACTCTGGTAAATAAACCGCGTGTGATTCGTGCATTGCCTGTGTGTCTCCTGTATAATTTATGCTCAGCCAATATTTAATAAGTGCCTTGAGTCATCCGTATAAGTCCAACCTATTGGCAGAAGATACTCTTGGCCACTTGTGCTTACGTCCCTAGAGGAGAAATTGGGACATCCATGAATAGATGAATGGATTCAAAAGCTCTGACACCCGAAACAGGTTTGGCTCAGTGGATAGAGCATCGGCCTGTGGACTGAAGGATCCCGGGTTCGATTCCGATCAAGGGCATGTACCTTGGTTGCGCGTACATCCCCACTGGGGGGTGTGCAGGAGGCAGCTGATGGATGTCTCTCTCTCATCGCTGTTTCTAACTCTCTATCCCTTCCTCTCTGTAAAAAATCAATTAAAAAAAAAAAAGCTGTGACAGAGCCCTAACCAGATTAGCTCAGTAGATAGAGTGTCACCCTGCCCACTGAAGAATCCCAGGTTTGGTTCAGGCCAATGGCACATGCCCAGGTTACAGGCTTGATTTTCAGTAAGGACTGCACAGGAGGCAGCCAATCAGTGATTCTCTCTCATCATTGATGTTTTTTTTTCTCTCTCTCTTCCTTTCGTTCTTCTCAAAAATCAATAAAAAATATATATATTTTAAAAATCTGTGAAATAATTATACCATGAAATACTATGCAGCAGTAAAAAGAAGAATCTTTACCCTTTCAGATAGCAAGGAGGGCTATCATACCAAGTGAAATAAGTCAGTCAGAGAAAGACAAGTATCACTTGATCTCACTCATATATGGAATCTAATTAACAAAATAAGGTGATGAATGGAGTGGATTCAGAGACATGGAAGCATGGAACCCAGGGCAGAATTTCAGAGGGAAGGAATGAGAGGGTAAAAAAAAAAAAAAAGGAAAAACAATGTCAGGTGAGTATTAGACACACACACAAACAACAAAGTCAGCTGAGCCTTGAGCATGTCCTTCTGTTCCCTGAAAGCAACGGGAAAGCTCTAGCTTGCTAGATCTGGGTCTGCTCTAATTTGTATTTATGAATCTGTCGTCAGTCAGTTGAGTCCCTGGAAGTGCTGATAGCCCTCCACGTAAGGTTCTCCTGTTTCACATGAGACAATAGCTGTTGGTGATGTTGTAAGAAATGTCCAAACCTGTGGAGAAGTTTTCTAAGTTTATTTGACCCAAGTCAGTGACATTTGCCAGGAAGGAAAATAACAGCACGTTTAGTAATGCTTGGGAGAATGGCAGTTTTGCACCTTTTTCATACATTAGACTCAAAGGAGAAGACATAATGGGCTACATGACATTTACTGGTGATAAATTGAGGGAAGAGCTAAGAAGGAAAATCTCTGAGATTGGATTAAAAAAGAAAAAACATAGATATAAACTTCTTTTTAAGTTTATCATTAGGTAACAGTTAATATTTAACCCAATAACAATAATAATTGAGGCTCTGTGGTCTTCTGTGTTGGGAGGTTGTGCTCTTAGGAGTCTGTGAATCAGAAATGTCCCTGAAAATCCAAAATCTGTTATCCCAGATGCAAAAAGACGACAGACAGGTTCAATAAGATTTGCCAGGCTTCCTGAGATTGCTAGGTTTACTGTGTGCCATCATTTTTATCCATACTGGGGAGGTAGAAACTGGATTGAAGAGGAAATTCAATTAATGGGACCCATTACTGACGTCCTCCTGACACAATGCTCCCAGTATTGCTAGTGTCCCTTTATTTTGTCTCCTAGAAGGAGTCACTCTTCTGGTCAATAAAGCCTTAGGTTCTAAATGTGGTGGAGGTACTTGTAAGGACAAGAAAAATGTATTTCTTTTTCATAGATGTGGCCTTCCAAAACTTATAAGCAGCACCTGGCTCCTCTAATTCAAACAGCTCATCTGTTCAAACTGTTGAATAAGATAAGCTACTCTCAATGCTCCAGTCTTACAAACCCCTCCTTCCTGCTGTGCTCACACCTCCAGGATATTTTGGACCAAGAGATCTCCAGTTAATAGAAAGTTTCCTTCCTTCCATCCCTTCTAACAAGCTTCTTTAGTCCTCTTTGTAGCTTTTACTTTAGATATATTTTATAGGCTTGGGGAAAATACTGATAAGGCACATCCCCAGCACATCTGGAATACTGTGTCCTAGAAAACAAACTAATTTTTAAAGACAGCCCCTCATAGCTATATAACTTCAGCTCAGCCCAAGGCCCCTCCATTCCTGGTCCCTGAGCAACAGCCACTGCTGAAGAGCAGAAGCCACACTTCCTTCCCTGCCCTGTAGTGACCAGCAATACTTGGCCCTTCCTCTCTTGGAAAGTGAAATAAACTTCCTCTGTGCATGGCTTCTTGTAGGTGTGAAATCTTCCACAGTCAGCATCATTGCCCAAACCCTAAGGATATTCCTCTGTTCTAAGGAGTTAAGGAGAGGGACTGGGATATTCCTCTGTTCTAAGGAGTTAAGGAGAGGGACTGGGAACACTGTAAAGGCAAAATGATATTTTCTTATTTTTTAGGTTCTTTGGTTGGCCTCATAATTAAACTGATACAATACAGGTTAAAAGGGGGAAAACAATAAAAGTTATTGACATACATACCTGCTGTATATATGGAAAGGATTCAGAAAAACAGAGTAACTGACCAAAATGCAAACACCATCATCTGAAAAGCCACCTTCACCCACAGTCAGAAAACGTTGTGTGTGGGGAGTCAGTTAGGGTAGATTGTCAGAAAAAGCATAGTAAGGATCTGTCATGGCCCAGTGTGCTGTGCACTGCAGTGAGAGCTTGTACTGAAAAGGACATTGTTCCAACTCAAAGACCCAGCGTGCAGACACAGGAGACTGAGAAGTAGAACAAGACTCCAGAACATGATCAGGGCTCCAGGGACAACATAGTAAGAAGCATTGTCTCAGGCATATAGAGGACAGAATCACATGGGCAGGGGTCCTATGCATGAATAAGAGGTGAGCACCCGTCCAATGAGATCAGCATCACTTCCAAATATTAGGTCCCAGAATTCATGTTCCCTCCTGCAGGGTGAATGTCAGTGCCAAATAGAAACATCATTTGAAGTGTCAAACTGAAGCAAGAAATTCATCATAGTGGGTGGGATCACGGCCAGACCCAACATGTGGAAAAAGGTGCAGAGACAAAACCCTAATTACCGAGGTCTCCTGTGGGTCAAACTCTGTGCTGGGATCAAAGGGGAGGCAGACAAACAGCAGCTCACTCTGAAAGGTTCCCCTGGAGAAACCACTGCAGCTGAGAAATGATGGCGTTCCCCTGAACACGGGGAGGCCAAGGGTAAGGGCTCTGAGCTGTAAAGGGAATGGGAGGAAACACATAACTGCAACCATGGAAACAGGAGCTGCAGCTGAGCCACCCTGGTCCTCACACTACACCTGCTCCAGTGAGGGCTGCTCATCAGTGGTAGAGAATGTGTCTGGCACTAGAGAAAATCATGGTTCAAATCCAGCCCCTTGAATCTGACACTTATCTGTGGTGTCAACTTGGGGAGCTGACTTCATTTCTCAGATACTGATATTTTTCAGCAAGTTGATGTGGGTTTCCCCTTGTCCAGGTTGTTGTGAGAATTAGGAGAAAATGATTAAAAAACCTAACCCAGGAATCCTGGCAACAAGTACTCAGCTTGTTACTTTTATTGAACTTGGAAGACCAAAGTGCCATCAATCATCTACATGTCATATTCAGCTTACTGAGACTCAGGGATCTCTAGTGATTCTGCTGGAGATCCCCAGGTGGGGCACCACAATGAGACCACAGTGCCCACAGCACCTGCCTCCCTGCAGCAGAGTCAGTGGCTTCTTATAGGTCCGGTTTCTCACTAAAATGTTGCCAAAGACAAAGATGTTTGTGGGCATCTGGGAGTGAGAAGTGCCTGTCCTCGGAATGTCTCTGCAGGGGGAGGTGAAGTGCAAAGCAGGAGAGAGAAAAATCAATGCTGAGAGACAATCACTGATCAGCTGCCTCCTGCATGGCCCACACTGTGGATCTAGTGGGGCATGGGCATCCTCTGTCTGTGAATGGAACCGTGACCTCCTGGTTCATAGGTCAATGAGGAACCATTGAGTCATGCAGGCTGTGCTCTGAAAATTCATGTTCCTATCTCTCACTCTCTCTCCCTTGCTCTATGAAATCGTTTTATTAACAAATTAAAATATTTATTATAAAGAAAAAATATTAAAATATAGTATTCTAATACAATAAAAGCATCCAACACATCTAGAAAAGGCTCACCTTAAATTCTTACAAAAATACAATTGAACAGTGTGGTACAATGACAAAATTATAGAATGTTTAAGCTAGATGCCCGGTGCACAAGATTCATGAACTCAGGGGAGTTCGCTCAGCCCAGCCTGTGCCCTCTCTCACTTCATGAGCCTTTGGGGGATGTCCGACTGACAAAAATGACACTTATATCCACACAAAGAATTGTATAGAAATGTTTGTATCAGCTTTATTACAAATAATCAAATATTTATTAAAATAGACAGGATGGTGGTATATTCAAAGATAAGTATATCTACCAGAGCCCTAGCCAGTTTGGCTCTAGATAGAGCATAAGCCTGCAGTTCAAAGGGTCTTAGGTTCCATTCTGGTGAAAGGCATGGAGCTTGGATGAAGACTCCTTCCCAGCCTGGGCCCTGGTCATGGCTGATGCAGGAGGCAGCCAATCAATGTGTTTCTCTCACGTCGATGTTTCTCTCTGTCTTTCCCACTCTCCCTAAAAATCAATGGAAAAATATCCTCGGGTGAGGATTAACAACATCAACAAAAAGAACATCTATCAAAAAAATAAAATGAGTTACTAATATATCTTTAATAAATCTCCAAGAACTGATGAAATATAAATTAAAGCAGAAAAATACTTAGAAAAAGCAAAATTTTTCAATAAAATGGAATGTAAATCCATGGGTACTGGGAAAGATGTGAAGAACAGATACAGATTAAATGAGGTCATGAAACAAATAGTTTCAGTTAAAAGCAGAAGTCAAAATTTATGAAGAACTATACTTAATACATGCCATTTACTCATTAGAGCTTTTAAAAATGGTTCAAGATAAAACAAATGTATGTTCACCTATTTTGGAACAGATTTGGCAACTCTATATTCAATCCACAGACTTCTGTCCTCTGTGAGAAAGTCTCATATCAGTGACAGAAAATGTAACAATGAAGAACTTTCACCCAAACCCACTGGAAGGCTGCCTGGGTCTTAGAAGCCGCATCCCTTTGTCTTCATCTTTATTTCGCTGCCAGAGCACCAATAGCGCTGATGTTGACATCTGAGAAGCTACAGGAACCCATAAAACCTCTTGATTATCATCAATGCCAATGACCGCTCCAGAGAAGATAAACATTCCAGGAATCCCTCAGATCTGTGTACACACCGCTCTTATGGTTTTTTCATAAAAAACAGAACTTTCTGCCAAAGCCAGTTTGGTTCAGTGGATAGAGCGTCAGCCTGCAGACCGAAAGGTCCCAGGTTTGATTCCAGTCAAGGGCATGTACCTTGGTTGCGGGCACATTCCCAGTGGGGGTGTGCAGGAGACAGCTGATGTTTCTTTCTCGTTTTTTTTTTTTTTTTTTGAGGGAGAGGGATAGAGTTAGAAACATGGATGAGAGACATCGATCAGCTGCTTCCTGTGCCCACAACCAAGGCACATGCCCCTGACCGGAATCGAACCCAGGACTCTTGAGTCCGAAGGCTGACGTTCTATTCACTGAGCAAACTGGTTTCGGCCTCATTGATGTTTCTAACTATCTCTCCCCTTCCTCTCTGTAAAATAATCAAATGTATTTTTAAAAAAACTTTTTGGGGCGTCCCCCGATATCCCACAATCCTCTGGTCGCACACTTCCGATGTGTCTACCTCCTCCTCAAGTGGTGTTTCCTTGCACCTCCAGGGGCTCTAGTTGGAGAGGATTTTTCTGTTTTGGCATTGACAGCTGTTTACCCTTTGGAATCAGTGAAGTTTCGGGAGTATTTGTATTAGAGCCCATAAGTATTCAGTGTTTGCAGCTGCCGTGGAGCATGTGAGCATATGGGTCACAAGCGCACTCATGTAATGACTGCCCAGTCACTGCTGCTGGCGCCGTCCTGGCTGCAATGAAGGTACTGTGCTGAGCCCTTTTCCCATTGAATCTTCCTCTTCCTTCCCCAGCACACTCCACACCTACTCCAGCCGACCATCCCAACCCCACAGACCCTTAAAACCTTCCCCCCTATTTTTTTGACTTTCCCCCATCACACTCGCACCCTATCGCATTGCCTAACTGCTCCATGGGGGCAGGCCAGCCTGGGCAAAGGGCATGGTGTTCTGGTCCTTATGGTGGCTGGCTTTTTATCTATATAGATGTGCTTGATAAAAATATATAGGTCAAATACAAACACATGTTATGTCCGGCTGGTGTGATTGAGCCTGTGAACCAAGTCACCCTAAGAACCAGAGGGTTACGGTTAGATTCCCGGTCAAGGCAAATGCCCAAATAAGGGGTGTGCAAGAGGCAGCTGATCCATAATTCTCTCATCATGGATGTTTCTCTCTCTCTCCCTTTCCCTTCCTCTCTCTGAAATCAATAAGTCTACTTAAAAAAACAAAAAACTTTCTGATTTAAGATTTAGATGAAGACCATTCCATCTAATATGCTGCAGTCTGGTTCAACAATTACGTCAGTGTTTCTGCAGTGAAAGGAGTTCCCCTCACTGTGATGGTTCTCCAACCAGTGAACATCTCATGCAACTGAAGGCTTTGGGGCACATGGCCCCCCTTTGCAAGCCCGGCGCAGGAGGTTTCTTTCAAATGTCTTACCATCCCCTAAAAACAAGAAAAAAATTCACGCTGCTCCAAAATATGCTTGAGGTTGCCACAGCTACTCAAAGCATCCATCCGCACATGAGGATTAGAGTCCACAGTGTTTAATAGGGAAATTATGGGGGGGAGGAATGTAAATTTGGCAAACTGCTCAGCTAATTTCTGCACCATAATCTTCCCTCAATGACAAAAATGTTGCAGACCACCCTGGCTGGTTTGGCTCAGTGGGTTGAGCGTCGGACTGTGGACTGAGGGGTCCCGGGTTCCATTCCAGCCAAGGACACATGTCTGCGTTGCGGGCTTGATTCCCAGTGAGGAGCGTGCGGGAGGCACCCTATCAGTGATTCTCTCTCATCATTGATGTTTCTATCTCTCTATCCCTCTCCCTTCTTCTCTGAAATCAATAAAAATATTTTAAAAAAATGTTGCAGACCACATAAAACTTTTTCACATCACCATGCTTGAAGAGCCGAGATCTCCTTTAAACTAACCTACAAAGAAAATAGACCACCAGTATTAAAGAAGTCTTATGAAAAAGCCTTCATTGTTTTACAAAGAAAGAGACCTGAGATTGGCAGTTCTCCCATTGATGACTTAGGCACTCAATAAACTCATCATTACCATCTAGGGAAAGTGTGTTCCTGGAAATGGCAGTCCCTCTGCAACATTATGTTTACTGGGGCCAACAGCAATCGGTCCTATATGGCAACTCATGACAGAGAAACAAGAACTAAGGGCTCAGGTATTCCTAATTTTCTTCAACAAATCAGACAACAGAGTTAGCTTCCTTGGGCACATGAGGATTGATGCCATCTGCAGGGGCCTTATGGGTGGTTCAGGTGAAATAACAGAAATATGCAGTGACATAGACCTGGCAGGAAATCTCTGTATGTTAGAGTTAACATAATTACATAGGGTTCCAACATAAAAGCAAACACACACAACAGCAAAAACACTTATGAGAACTTTACATAATATAGGTGAGTACATGTATGAGATACAATTCAGAAAAATGAGGATTCACAAATTTTCTTATACTATTAAGTCCTATCTAAAAAACTACATTTCCTACACATATAAGGAATTTCTCACATTTGGACTCTTATGTGGAGAGGGAATTTAGAAATATGCCTGAGACATACCGCACATTAATTGCACTCATAATGGTTTTCTCTAGTATAATCTCTCTTATGTGTATAGAAACAGCTCCTACTTTTAAAAGATTTTCCACATTCACTGCATTTATAAGGCTTTTCTCCAGTGTGAACATTTTGATGATTCTGAAGGGAAGTGCTCCAGGTAAAAGATTTCCCACATTCACTGCATTGATAAGGCTTTTCACCTGTATGAAGTCTCTGATGCATATGAAGGTAAGGCCTACATTTAAAAGATTTCCCACATTCACTGCATTTGTAAGGCTTTTCTCCTGTATGAAGTCTCTGATGATGATAAAGCTGAGACTTAGTTTTAAAAGATTTTCCACATTCATTTCACTCATAAAGCTTTTTTCCAGTGTGAACTCTGATAACAATGAAGGGAAGTGCTCTGGGTAAAAGATTTCCCACATTCACTGCATTGATAAAGCTTTTCACCTATATGAACTCTCTGATTACAAAGGCCATGACTATGTTTAAAAGATTTTCCACATTCACTGCATTTATAAGGCTTTTCCCCTGTATGAACTTTCTGATGCTTATGAAGGTAATGACTATGTGTAAAAGATTTCCCACATTCACTGCATGTATAAGGCTTTTCTCCTGTATGAACTCTCTGATGATTACGAAGTTGAGGCTGAGTGTTACAAGATTTTCCACATTCATTGCACTCATAAGGCCTTTCTTCAGAGTGCACTCTCTGATGATGTTGGAGATCAGTGCTACTTGTGTAACACTTTCCACATTCACTACACTTATAAGGCTTTTCTCCAGTGTGAACTCTCTGATGACAATAAGGGTTGCTGCTAGCAGTAAAAGATTTGCCACACTCATTGTACTCATAAGGCCTTTGTCTGATGTGCACTCTCTGATCATAATGGAGGGCACAGCTACTGGTAAAAGCTTTTTTACATTCTCTGTGCTAAGGCCTTTCTCCAGTGTGCAACGCTTGATCACCTAGGCTGTTCCCACTGCTAAAAGTTTTCCCATATTCACTGCACTGATAAGGTCTTTCCCCAGTGTGACCTCGCTGTAGATAATGAAAGCTAGAAATTTTGGTAACATTTTTTCCACATTCAGAGCACAGAGAACACCAATTTCCTGCATGGCCATCTTTTTCCGGAATAAAATTGTGGTTGCAACTAATGTCTTTGTTACATTCTTTTCTGGTGTAATCACTTTTTCTCCTTTGAAACATCACCTGACACGTCAAAATAGCATTTGGACTGTCCCTGGTCTGAGTAGCCTTTATTTTTTATTTTTTTAATATATTTTATTGATTTTTCACAGAGAGGAAGGGAGAGGGATAGAAAGTTAGAAACATCGATGAGAGAGAGACATCGATCAGCCGCCTCCTGCACGCCCCCTACTGGGGATGCGCCCACAACCAGTGTATGTGCCCTTGACCGGAATCGAACCTGGGACCTTTCAGTCCGCAGGCCGTCGCTCTATCCACTGAGCCAAACCGGTTTCGGCCTGAGTAGCCTTTAGGTGAAGAGGTCCTGATCCGGTAAGAACACCCTACCCAACCTCTCCGCATGTGAAGCGATTCTGGGACACATTGAAATTGGAGGTGTTTGCAAGTGAGATCCTGTCCACACCTCTAATAAAAGACTTCTCTCTCACATGTTGCTGCTGAAATTTTACATTGAAATAAAATTTTTTGCACATGCCCCACATCTCAACAGTATCCGTCCGTGTCGTGTTTCCTGCTCCTCCATCACGTGGAAAATGTTTCCCAAGACGGGCCCACAACTCTCACAGGAGTGACTCTTCTGGGAAGACAAGGCTGCCTTGGGATCCTTGCCTGTGACACTCTTACGGAAACCTTCTGTTCAGTTGGGGCCTCCACATTCTCTGCTCCACAGCAGCAACCTGGACAAAAGAAAAGAAAAGTGAGGTACATATGTTGATCTTATGAAAACAAAATACCTTCACTACAAATGTTTATCTGTCACGACTAGGCATGATTCCATAGAAAGATTTTCAAGATGAGTGAGTTAAGACACTGAGAAAATTGCTGTTATAAGTAATGTGGCCCCAAAAGTCACCAAAAGAGGGACAGAAGCAAAGGATACAGTGGCACCTCGAGATACGAGTACCCTAACATACGAGATTTTTGAGATACGAGCCATCGAGCGAGCGATTTTTGCTTTGAAATACGAGCAACAGTTGAGATACGAATAATGGCGCAGATCAGCCGGCTGCACATGACCCACTAGTTTACCGCAACTTGTCTCATAGTTTCCCACGCCTCAAGGTTACGGAACACGTATCTCTAGGTACCACTGTATAATGAAGAGAGGAAAGCTCTACTCATTATTCCTGCACAAATGGCTTCCATGTGAGTCTGTGTAGAATAATTTAGTGCTGCTTAAAGCCATAAAAATTAATTGTATTAGAGCACATGATGCTCAACGTCTATATAATAACCCGTGTGCACTTCCAAGGCAGTGCAGGCAAGGACAAACATTGGTTTGCAGTAAAGAGAAACCTCTGAAAGAGGCAGAGGCACAAAGTCCAGTGCGGTTAAGGTTATCCGTGAGCAGAGAATCTGAGCAGAAATGGTCACTATTAGAACTGAGTAGTTGGCAAAGTATCAACAAGAAGCACAAACAAGCATAACTGGGTGAGGAATGGGCAACTGTAACAAAACAGGGGGTTTCTAGCTATGAATATAACAAAGGCCAGCTGTGAATTTCTCCCCAAGACCCTTCACCAAGGCAAGAACGGCTGTGGGACCACTGTGTCATTCATAAAGTCGTGTTTCTTCTGTGATGCAAAAATGATTCTTCCCCTTGAATCCCATTTGAGCCATTGCATGGAATAAATGATACAAATTGTCAAAGAAAAACAGAAAAGTTGGATGGTCAGCACTATGGTAGAACAACAAAAGACAAATGAGATCACAGGCAAAAGACCTATGTGAGTGACATCAGCAAGATGGCAGAATTAGAGATATGAGCATTTTCCCCCATGCCTGTGTAAGTAGACAGCTATCCATGAACAGTAACACCATAGGAAATGGGAAGAAGAGTTCCATGAAGACAAACAATATTGCAGGACACAAATAAAGGATAAGTGTAGAGAAAGGATGACTGGAAAAGACGGAGTGAACAAACATACTTGAAGATACCTACAGTCAAAAACAAGGGTCAGAGTTACCTCCAGCAGCCACTGTGCTTCTGCTATCATTGACCCTAGTAGACTGTTCTTTATAAAATACTGGAAATTTTTGTGTTTAAAAACCATGGAATGGTCCTGGCTGGTTTGGCTCACTGGATAGAGCATCGGGCTGTGAACTGAAGGGTCCCAGGTTCGATTTCGGTTAAGTGCACATGTCTGGGCTCGGTCCCCAGTGAGGGGCTTGCAGGAGGCAGCCAATCAATGATTCTTTCTCAACACTGATGTTTCTGTTTCTCTCTTCTTCCTCTCTAAAATCAATAAAAATATATTTTAAAATATTTGTAAAACAAGCAAAGAGAAAACAGGAAATGCCTTATCCAGTATGGCTCAGTTGGCTGGAGCATTATCCTGTGTACCAAAGGGTCGAGGATTCAATTCCCAGTCAAGGCACACATCAGTATGTGGATGCCATTTCCAGTTAGCTTGTGTACAGAAAGCAACCAATTGATGTAAAGCAACCAATCGATGTTTCTCCCGAACACTAATGTTTCTCTATCTACCTTTCTCTTTCCATCTCTCTTCCTCTCTATCTGAAAACAATAAGAATTTCAAGGTATCTAAACACAAGACAGAATTCAAAAAAGTCTACAGAGACAACGTAAATAAAAAGACAACTTATCAAAAATCATGTATAGCCCTAACAGGACTGGCTCAGTGGATAGAGTATCGGCCTGCGGACTCAAGGGTCACCGGTTCAATTCCGGTCAAGGGCATGTACGTTGGTTGCAGGCACAACCCCAGGAGGGGCTGTGCAGGAAGCAGATGATGGATATTTCTCTCTCATCGATGTTTCAAACTCTCTATTCCTCTCCCTTCCTCTCTTTAAAAAAATCAATGAAATATACATATTTAAAAAGCCTTGAATAAATGAAAGAAGAAATGAAAGGTCAGATGCACCACGGTTGTGGGTGTGATCCTCCATCAGGGCACAAGGAGGGGACATCCAATAAATGCTTAGATGGGTAAGACAGCAGATCAATGTTTCCCTCTTTCTCTATTTCTCTTCCTGTCTCTAAAATAAATAAATAAAGGCTGCCCAGTATGGCTCAGTGATTGACCATCGACCCATGCCCTAGTAGATCACAATTTCATTCCTTGTCAGGAGACATGCAGAGGTGGTCGGCCGGATCTCCAGTGAGGGCTGTGCAGGAAGCAGCTGATTAATGACACCCTCTCATTTTCCATGTTTCCATATCTCTCTCCCTCTTTTACTCTTTGAAATCAATAAAATATATTTTAAAAGTAAATAAATATATAATTGAAATAATAAAGAAATAGCCCTGGCCCGTGCCACTCGGTGCTGAGAGTGCATGAGTTAGATTCCGAGTAAGGCATGTGGGTTTCAGGTTCAATCCCCCCTCTTAGTGGGGGCACATGTGGAAGGCAACCAATAGATGTTTCTCTCTCTAAGAAAAAAAAAATCAATGGAAAAAATATTCTCACTATTCAAGTGAACATAAAAGAAGATTAAGAATTGAATTCAGGGGGCTTCGTCGGTGGAGGCGACCGCGGATTCCGCGAGTGGCTTCCGATCGCCGCCCTCCCAGCCTCCCCGACCCCTCCGCCCGTGCCCCCTCGCGGCTCACAATGTGCCGCGCCCCCTTGCGGCTCCCTCTGGAAGGGACAGACTGCAGGCCCCTTCTTCCGTCCCTCCCACTTCCCCTGATGGACAGAATGCCATATGCGTCCTCACACCTTGTTCCCCCGCTAACACCCGGGCTAGCAGGCAACCATGAGGGCCTGGAGGTTCTTTGGAAGACGATGAGGTCATTCCTTTGACATGGAGATGATGCTCTAATGAGTATCATGAAAAAGAAGATTCTGAAAAGTTGCTACAATATTTTAATTTACCAACTAATTTCTGATAACTGTAGATTGTGGTTTTTCTGTGGGGACAAACTGGAGACAGGCTAGATAACCTTTTTCTTTTCTGTTGGGAAATGTTAACACCAATGTGTTAAGTGACTGCAATAAAGTTTCATGTCTGTGTTTCCTTGTGATTAAAAAGGAGTTGTTTGGGAGAGGATCCACTTTCACCAAAAAGAGTGGTTATTTCCAGGGATTACATTTAAGCTTAAATACTTGAACATCAACTGGTCCAGTCTCTCTTCACTTTGCAAATGAAGTAACTGAGGCCAGAAAATATTAGTAATTAGCAAGGTCAGCAAATGGGACCAGAACTCTGGCTTCCAGTTTCTCGCTGGATGTTCTTTCTCCACCGATTTGCTTCCCACACAAGCATCTTTAAAACCTGATTTCTTCTACTTCCCTCATCTTTTATTCCCCTACTGTTCTTTTCCTTCCCATGTTTCATACACTTGACTCCTTCTCCCAAATAAAGCCAAAGTGGAAATATTAGAACAAATACCGGGAAAACAAAACAAAACAAAACAAAAAAAAGAATTGAATTCAGAAAAGTTACAAGAGTGAAGATCCAAGATGGCAGCGTAGGCAAAGGCCTGTACTCGCTGCCTCCCACAACCACAACAAAATTACAACCAAAATATAGAACAACCATTAGCCAGAACCGCTGTACAGTTGGCTGAATGGAAGTCTTATGAGTAGAGAAGTAAAGAAGACAGCACACTGAGACTGTTAGGAGGTGTGGAGGCATGAAGGTGCTGGTCTGGTACCCATTTGGGCCACTTTTTTAATTGGGAGGGAGGTCATCTCTACAGAGGTCATCTGGAGGAGCGAGGGGTTTCCTACCTCATAATGTGCCCAACTCAGGGTCCCAGAGTGGGGAAAAAAGTCCCTACTGGCAATAAGAACTACAAACTGTAAAGACCAGTGCAGACTGGGGCTGAGTGACACAGAGGCTGCAGAAGACCCAACTGCTCCTCTTACATTGTTAGCAGCACAAACTGAACTTCCAAATTCCAGCTTCCTCAGACGTCCAGAGCCAGGCCAGCCTTGGGGGAGGGGCAGATCAAGACACATATAAGGAGCCACTGGACTGACTGGCATTGGGGCAGGTACTCAGAGGTGACTTTCTCCCAAATGGAGGTGCTTGCAGGCCTGACTGACAAGGATTTCTCTTTGCTTCACCCTGGTGATTCCCTGAGACCTCATCCCATCCCATTTACAACCCCACCCAAGGAGTGTGCAGCAGTTTTTGTATATGAATGGCCTGTCCTTGTTCAGGCTAAAACCTGTCAAACAAGTTGTAGTTGGGTCAGGGAACCCCAAGCGTATCAATAAAGGGCCAACAGGATGCACCAGAACTAGACTTCCTTGCTTCACAGCTGGGTTTCATCAGGGCACTTCATTACCCAATACAGAGAGGAGATTCTGCAGATTTCTCTGTAGATCCTGCTGGGTGGCTCCAGACAGAGGCTGACTTTACACCTACCTGGACACCCAAGAGCCAGTGTACTGACCTGTCAGTGTCATACCATACCAGCTTATAACTCTTCACATCCATAAGCAACACACTCACTTGGTGCAGATGCACTGAGTGCCAAAGCCCCACTGAAGCCAGTCCTGCTCCATAGTGGTGTCTCCTGCACAGCAGATCTCCCACAGTAGTCACAGTGGTCCCCATAGATCAGTGGTTCTCAACCTTCCTAATGCCACATCCCTTTAATGCAGTTCCTCATGTTGAGGTGAACCATAAAATTATAACCATAAAATTATTTTCATTGCTATGTAAAATTATATGAAAATAACTTTATGGTTGGGGGTCACAACATGAGGAACTGCATTAGGAAGGTTGAGAACCACTGCCATAGATGCTAAAATGCTCAACAAAATTCTAGCAAATTGGATCCAGCATTACATTAGAAAGGTCACACAACATGACCAAGTGGGATTCATTCTGGGGATGAAAGGATGGCACAATATCCAAAAATCAATAAACATGATACATCACATAAACAAACTGAAACACAAAAATCACATAATTATATCAACTGATGCAGAGTAAGCATTTGACAAAATCCAAGACCCTTTCCATCTTTCTTTTTTTTAAATATATTTTATCGATTTTTTACGCAGAAGAAGGGAGGATAGTTAGAAACATCAATAAGAGAGAAACATCGATCAGCTGCCTCCTGCGCTACTCCTACTGGGGATGTTCCTGCAACCAAGGTACATGCCCTTCACTGGAATTGAACTTGGGACCTTTCAGTCCACAGGCTGATGCTCTATCTACTGAGCCAAACTAGTCAGGGCCCAAGACCCTTTCTTGATAAAAACTCTCAGCAAAGTGAGAGTATAGGGATCATACCTCAACATAATAAAAGCCTTATATGACAAACCTACAGCCAACATCAAACTCAATGGGCAACAAAACCATTTTCTCTAAGAACAGGAACAAGAAAGGGATGCCCATTTTTACCACTCCTGTTTGATATAATACTGGAAGTGCTAGCCTAACGATCAGACAAGAAGAAGAAATGAAAGGCATCCAAATTGAAAAGAAGTAAAACTGTCATAATTTGCACATGTATGATATCATACATAGAAAGCCTGAAAGCCTTCATCAAAAAACTACTAGCCAAAACCGGTTTGGCTCAGTGGGTCGGCCTTCGGACTGAAAGGTCACAGGTTCGATTTCAGTCAAAGGCATGTAGCTTGATTGTGGGCACATCCCCAGTAGGTGGTGTGCAATAGGCAGCTGATTGATATTTCTCTCTCATCGATGTTTCTATCCCTCTCCTTTCCTCCCTGTAAAAAAATTAATAATATATATATATGTATATATATATATATATATATATATATAGTAAAAAACCCTAACCGGTTTGGCTCAGTTGATAAGGCATGCAGGCATGCAGACTGAAGGGAACCAGGTTCAATTCTGGCCAATGGCACACGCCAGGTTGTGAGTTCGACTCATAGTAGGGGGCATGAAGGAGGCAGCCAATAACCAATTCTCTCTCATTATTGATGTTTCTATCTGTCTCTCCCTCTCCCTGCCTCTCTAAAATCAATAAATATACAAAAAACTACAACAACAACAAAAAAAAACCCAAAACTGTGGGAGGCATACTCAATGGAATACTACACTACTGTAAAAAAGAAGGAAGTGTTACTATTTGCATCAGCATTGATGGACCTGGAGAGCATTTTGCTAAGCAAAATAAGCCTGTTGGAGAAAGATAAATATCACATGATCTCACTCATTTGTGCTCAATAGGGGGAAAAGGAGACATATACAATTTATATCATAAATAGCCAGGGTTGTAATGACTGCCTATGACTGAAGGCTAGACCAGATCAGAAGTCAATGCTGGGTTGCCAAGGCGATCCAGCACTGACTGGCGCTCTGCTGGCCCCCTGACCCAGCACTGACTGCCTAAGGTGCTGCTGATCAGGTCAGGAGAGAGGCCTGGAGAGAGAGAGAGAGAGAGTGGGGGGGGGGAGGGAGAGAGAGGAAAGAGAGAGAAAGAAGGAGAGAGACAGTCTAATCCGTAGCCTCTGTGGCAGCCTTAGTCAGAACTTGCCTCTTTTTCTCTCCCAGCCTGTACAACAGCCTTGCCTCCATTTTCGTCCAGGTCTCCATTGGGGCTGCTGATCAGCACCGCCTTTCTCATCAGGCCCCATTGATAGGCCCAGAGATGCTGACTGGACCAAAATCTGACCCTATAGAACCAAATCTGGATGAAAGTAAGGAGCCAATGGCTACTTAAAAGGCAGATATTTTGATGCTGACTGGCATAGAATCTGACCAATCAGAACCAATCTGGATTGGTTCAGTGGATAGAGCATCAGCCTGCAGACTGAAGGGTCCCAGGTTGGATTCTGGTCAAGGGCATGTACCTTGGTTGTAGGCACATTGCTAGTATGAGGTGTCCAAGAGGCAGCCTATCGATGTTTCTCTCCCATCAATGTTTCTAACTCTCTGTACCTCTTCCTTCCTCTCTGTAATAAAAAAAAAACAAAAACAAAAAACAAAAAACCCCAATCTGGGTGAATGTTAAGAGCCAATGGCTGCCTAGGAGGCAGAGCTTTTGACAGACTGGCATAGGAAGTGACCAATCATAACAAAAGAATGTGAGGAGCCAATGACTGCATAGGAGGTAGAGCTTGTGACACTGAATGGCATATAAACTGACCAATCAGATCCGAATTGGCTGGGAGAATAGGGCAGTTGGGAGTGACCAGGCCTGCAGGGAAGGGCAGCTGGGGGTGACCAGGTCTGTAGGGGAGGGCAGTTAGGAGGGACCAGGCCTGCAGGGCAGGGCAATTGGGGGCAACCAGGTCAGCAGGGGAGGGCAGTTAGGGGTGACCAGGCTCACAGGGGAGGTCATTTGGGGGCAATCAGGCATTCAGGTGTGGGAAGTAGTGGGGAACCAGGCCTGCAGGGGAGGGTCTTTAGGAGTGACCAGTCCAACTGGGAAGGGCACAGAGGGGCAACTGGGCTGACAGGGGAGGGCATTTGGGTTGACAGATCTGCAGGGAAGGACAGTTGGGGGCGACTGGATTGGCAAGGGAGGGCAGTTGCTCGTGATCAGGCCAGTAGGAGAGCAGTTATGCAGCAATCAGACTGGCAGGGAAGTGGTTAGGGGGTGATAAGGCTGGCAGGCAGAAGCGGTTAGGGGCAATCAGGAAGGCAGGTAGGCGAGTGGGTGGGGGAACCAGCAGTCCCAGATTCGGGCTAAAACCGTCAGTCAGACATTCCCCAAAGGGTCCCAGATTGGAGAGGGTGCAGGCTGTGCTAAGAGACACACACCACCCTGCCAGTGTATGATATATATAAGACGATATATAACACATTAAACAAGATTTTAAAAAATATATATATATGGTGAAAATATCTATAGTCCACAACACAATCTATAGATTAAATGCAATCCTGAGAATAATTCCTATGGAATTTTACAAAGAAAGAAAAAGAGAATCTTGAAATGTATAGAACTAAAAAATGAGAATAGCAAAAACAATCATGCGAATAAAGCTGGTGGCATCACACTGCCTGACTTCAATTTAGTACAAAGAGAAAGCAAGCAGTGTGTTGTTAGAGAAACAGACACATACATCAACAGAACAGAACAGGAAACACAGAAATAAACCCAGGCACATACTTTCAAGTAATCTTTGTCAAAGCTGCAAGACACAGAAAAAGGGAAAGATAGTTTCTTCAATGAATGGGGCTGCTGAAATCAATACTCACCTGTAAACACACAATAATGGACACCACTGATAAAATGTAACTCAACCTGCAGGACACAATTGAATGTCAGCACTAAAACATAAAACTCCTAAGGACAACCTAGAGAAAAAGTTTTGGAGCTTTATTTTGGACAGGATTTTCTGAATGTGACTCCAACCACCACACAAAAAAGAAAAAACAAACAGTCCACACTGCAACAAATAAAGAAAAATAGCGTATTCACAGCACAACAGGAATAAACAAAATGAAATGAAAGGCAATCTAGAGAACAGAAGAAAATATTTGAAAATCATATGAAGGAATCGCTTGGAGATTGTGGATTCAGTTCTGACCAGCATAATAAAGTGAATATTGCGATAAAGACAGAAATTCTCACAAATTGGTGGAGTTCCCAGGGAATAATAAAAGTATGTTAAAACCATAGTGCAAAAAAACAAAAACAAAAAACAACAACCATAGTGCAGACTAATAACAATGCAATGACTGAAAAGCAAACTCAATATAACTTCATGAAAAATATTTTATTGCTAAGCATGAACAACAAGCATGCTAGAAACATGGTGAGCTCACTACAAACGTGGTGGCACTAGACCTGCGGAACCCAGGGTTGCCAAAAACACGGTTAAGCACATGCAAAAATATATATTCCTGAAATATACAAGGTAATCAAAAGAACGTTTTACCAAAAAATACAGTTATTAACCAAAATAAGGATGTAGAGATAATTTTTCAAAAATATATATACACACGACCAACAGGAATAGTCAATAGTTCAAGGTGGAATCCCTCAGGCTTCCTGCGACACTACCAACCGAATATCTTTCCTGTAAACTTAGTACAGTGGGGAGAATTGGGACTTCAGGAAAGAAGGGAGCAGTGGAAACAGACTAACCCTCCCAGGACAGCAACTACACAGGAAACTGGAAAATCAACATTACCACAGTCTACACGGGAGGACAGAGCACACCCTGGGAGATGGGAAATGGCAAAGCCACGTCCAGGTCACTGTGAGAGTCCAGGTCTTACCCAGCAAGGATATAAGTTCAAAGTTCTCCAGCATCACATGCAGGTACAGCTGTCTCTGACCCTCATCAAGGAGGCTCCATTCCTCCCTGGAGAAGTACAGGGCAATGTCCTCAAAGGTCACACCAACCTGTCAGAATGGAGACCATTGAAACCAGAGCTGTCTCTCTGAGAACCCCCACTCCTACTCCTTACACACCTTCTCCCCCCTCAACCTCCTCCAGGGCACCCGTTAGTGTGGACACCAGGCCCTAATGCCAGTGTAGGATGCTCTCATCACAGTCTGATTACTCACTGGGATTGCCCTCAGCAGAGCAGCTGGGTTGGGTGGGAAGGATTGGGGGAGGGGAAGAAAGGGGTAAGCAATGCCATTTAAGCTCTGGGCCATGCCTGCAGGGACCCAGCCTTTCAGCTAGGCAATACCCCTGCAGCCTCCTGGACCATGCCTCCAAGTCAAAGCCAAGCGTTGGTTTATGCTTCGCCTTTAAGTTCCCACACCAGGTCCCAGGGACCATCAGCTCACACTTCCTCCAGATGTGCACACCACTGGGGAATCTTTAACACCTTCCCATGTTTAGACCCCAGGTTCACTCCTCAGCTCTACTCCCTTACGGCTCCAATGCCACTGAATCTCGTTGGACTCAACCATGAACTTGGCATTTGGCATCCACAGAGAATTTGTATTCCACCCCGGTCCATGACCTTCCCAGGCTTCGGATGGACCCCACAGTCGGGAAAGCCCCTAATGAGTCTGTGACGACCTCCCTGCAGCTTCTGATCTGTCCCTCAATCCTCACAGCCACATCCTCAGGGGAACCTCAGATGCAAGTCACCCCTGTCCTCTCTGCCCTGCACTTGCTGTGCCTCAGAAGCCACAACCCTCCTCTCTCCCCTTCTCCTTCCTCACGGTCCTCCCTGCGGACTGAGCAGGAAGACAGGACAGGCGTCCTCCGCAGGCTGTGGTATCTGTGAAAGGAGGAGGTGAGGGACCCCGGGGACAGGAACTCACCTCAACAAAGCTCCGCAGCACGGGCAACGCCATGGCTCTCTGTGGGCTGAGCTCGGTGGGAGCGGCCTGAGTAGAAGCCGCTGCAGGAATGGCCCGGCGTGGTTCAGGGCAGTGACCCCGAGTGTCCATCCCACGTGTGAGCTGTGAGCACCACCGGCGGCCCGTCCATTGGCTGTGCGGTGGGGAACACCACTATTCACTCCTCCACCAGACTCTGAGCACAAGAACTCCTGACCGCCTGAGACAATAACCTCAGGAGACAAAATCCCGCCAAGAGGACTACCGGTCCCGCCCCACAGAAGTGGCCAAACTAAAATGCCTTCTCTGAGCCCCCAGTGGCTGAGCTCGGTGGCATTCCATACGTGGCCTTCTGGGTAATGTAGTTTCTCCGCTCCAAGGCCAGGGTCAGGTATTTCTCAATTGACTCAAAGACTGACCTAAGGGGCTTATATAGACCAAGAACACACCAAATATACTAAGGTTCCTCCAGCGCCTTCAGGGCTGCTTTTGCATATCTTTCTTCAGGACCTGCTCTTTCTGAAGGGCGGGAATTGATTCTTCATTCAGGACTTTTGGCTGTGTCTCCCTCAGGCCAACTGTAGCTTGCAGAGGTTGCTCAAGTCTCTAACTCGATCTAACCTGCCTCTATTGAATCCATTATACAAAGTTAATGTCACAAAACAGACACTCATACTGAAGAGCATCTGCTTCTGGAGCCACTGGAAGTGTCAGCTCTGCCTGGGCTGCAGTGTGGATAAGGTGGCCAAGAGACACGTGAAAAAATGCTCAAAGTCACTGATCACCAGAGAGATGCCAATTAAAGCAACTATTAGGTATCACCCCACCACTGTCAGAATGGCTGCCATCAACAAATCAACAAAGGACAAGTGCTGGGGAGGATGTGGGAAAAAGGGAACCCAGTTCAGTGCTGGTGTGAATGCAAACCGATAACAGGCATTATGGAAATCAGTTTGGTGTTTTCACAAAAAATTTAATATGGAACTGCCATTTGATCCAGGGATTCACTTCTAGGAATATATCCTTGTCCCAAGTAGACCCCGGGAAAGGATCTAAAACGTTCATCTAAAGTGCCCTTGAAATAAATTTTAACCATGCAGCCCTTATCTTTTTGGCTGAGTGGATAGAGCGTCGGTCTGTGGACTGAAGGGTCCCAGGTTCGATTCCAGCAAGAGCATGTACCTTGCTTGTGAGCACATTCCTAGTAGGGGGTGTGCAGGAGGCAGCTGATCGATATTCCTTCATCTCTAATTGATGTATCTAACTCTCTATCCCTCTCCCTTCCTCTCTGTAAAAAATCAATAAAAAAAAATTTTTTTTTTAAAAAGAAAGAAATTTTAACCATGTAGGAATTGGAACAGTCAAGTAGTGGCTGAAGGAGAGCCTGCTCTTCATCAGCAAAACGAGTGCAGGCTTAGGCCTAAAAAGACCATAGGGTTTAATTTTAAGTTTAAGCATACAAAAGTTAATTCAATTAACGATCGGAGGAATTACCACATGAAACATATGCAACTGCAAAGCACACAGGTTTTTATTACTCACACAAAGACTCAGCAGCTGTGGCTACAAGCTTAGTTAGGTGATGTCCGGTAGCTGGGCAGGTCTGGCCCAGGTTCAGGGGGATCACTGTTTTTCTTCCAAGAGCTTGGTTGTGTCAAGATTGGGATTACTGTCCATTTTTCTGTCATCTGGCAGGAAAAGGAGCGTGTAGAGCAGCGGTTCTCAACCCGTGGGTCGCGACCCCGGAAGCGATCCAAAGACCAAAACACAGGGGTCGCCTAAAGCCATCGGAAAATACATATTTTCGATAGCTTTAGCCGCTGAGAAGTCCTGCTACCATCTGCAGTAGTGCTATTCAGCTGGAACGCAAGCCCTTATGGATGCCCGATCCAAACTGAATGCATGGGCAGACGTGATTGCATCATCCGTCCCGGGCCTAAGGGGCAGGGGAAGCAGGGGGAACGCTCCACAGCAGTGGTTCTCAAACTTTCTAATGTCGCAACCCTTTAATACAGTTCGTTATGTTGTGGTGACCCCACCATAAAATTATTTTCGTTGCTACTTCATAACTGTAATTTTGCTACTGTTAATGAATCCTAATGTAAATATCTGTGTTTATAATGGTCTTAGGCTCTATAACAGCAGTTCTCAACCTGTGGGTTGCAACTCACAGGTTGAGAACCGCTAGCAGGTTCTCAACCGCCTCAGACATCGGAAAACACAGATATTTACAGTAGGATTCATTAACAATAGCAAAGTTACAGTTTTGAGGTAGCAACGAAAATAATTTTATGTTGGGGGTCACCAAAACATGAGGAACCGTATTAAAGGGTCGCGGCATTAAGAAAGGTTGAGAACCACTGGTGTAGAGGCATTGCTTGTCAGATTTACAAAGGGAAGGGCTTTTGTACTGTCTTGACAAGAGAAGCATCATTGGCTGGCACAGGTCCATATTTAAAGCTTGTTGGTACCCGTACCAGCTCAGGTAGCTATCAATGATTTACATCAATGCACATGTTAATCTTAAACATGGCAAGGGAGCTAAAGGGAATACATCACTCAAGCAAGTGTTTATCTTTTTTTTTTAATTTTTTATTGATTTTTAAATTTATTTTATTTTTCATTGTGTTATATGTATACATATCTCCGCAATGCTCCCCTAACCACCACCCCAATCATACCACAACCCCCCAGTGTCTTGTGTTCATTGGTTATGATTATATGCATGCATACAAATCCTTTGGTTGATCTCTTATCTACCCAACCTCTCCTTAAACTTCCTGCTGAAATTTGACAGTCTGTTTGATGCTTTACTGCTTCTGTATCTATCTTTCCGTTCTTCGGCTTATAATGTTCTTTATTATCCATAAATAAGTGAGATCATGTGGTGTTTCCCCTTCATTGACTGGCTTATTTCACTTAGCTTAATGCTCTCCAATTCCATCCAGGTTGCTGCATATGGTAAGAATTTCTTCTTTTTAATGGCAGCATAGAATTCCATTGTGTAGATGTACTAGAGTTTTCTGATCCACTCATCTGCTGACGGGCACCTAGGCTCTTTCCAAATTGTAGTTATTGTAATTGTACTGCTATGAAGATAGGAGTGCATAAATCCTTTCTGCTTGGTGTTTGTAATTTCCTAGGATATATTCCTAAGAGCGGAATTGCTGGGTCAAATGGGAGATCCATTTTTAGTTTTTTGAGGAAACTCAATACTGCTCTCCACAGGGGCTGCACCAGTCTGCATTCCCACCAACAGCGCACAAGGGTTCCTTTTTCTCCGCATCCTTGCCAACACTTGTTGTTTGTTGATGATTGTCATTCTGACAGGTTTAAGATGGTATCACATTGTCGTTTTGATTTGCATCTATCGGATGATTAGTGACCTTGAACATGTTTTCAAGCATCTCTTGGCCTTCCTTCTGTCATCTTTCGAAAAGGTTCTATTTAGGTTCGTTGCCCATTTTTGTATTGGATTGTCGATCTTCCTTTTATTAAATTGTATAAGTTGGCTGTAGATGTTGGAGATTAAACCTTTATTAGTGATAACATTTGCAAATATGTTCTCCCATACAGTGGTCTTTCTTGTTGTTTTGTTGATGGTTTCTTTTGCTGTGCAAAAGCTTTTTATTTTGATGTCGTCCCATTTGTTTATTTTTTCTTTAGCTTCCATTGCCCTTGGAGCAGTATCAGTGAAGAAGTTCTCTTGGCATATGTCTGAGATTTTGCTGCCTGTGGATTCCTCTAATATTTTTATGGTTTCCCTTCTAATGTTTAAGTACTGTATCCATTTTGAGTTTATTTTTGTATTTGGTGTAAGTTGGTGGTCCAGTTTCATTTGTTTGCATGTATCTGTCCAATTTTCCCAACACCATTTATTGAAGAGGCTATCTTGGCTTCATTGTATGTTCATGCCTCCTTTGTCAAATATTAACTGAGCATAGTGGTTTGGGTGGATATCTGGATTCTCTATTCTATTCCATTGGTCTATAGGTCTGTTCTTGTGCCAGTACCAGGTTGTTTTGAGAACACTTGCTATGTAATATAGCTTGAAATCTGGTATTGAGATCCCACCTACTTCATTCTTCTTTCTCAGGATTGCTGTGGCTATTCGCAGTCTTTTGTTGTTCCAGATGAATCTTTGAAGAATTATTTCTAGGTATGTGAAATAAGTCGTTGGTATTTTAATGGGTAGTGCATTGAATCTATAGATTGCTTTGGGTAGTATGGACATTTTAATGATGTTGATTCTCCCAATCCAGGAGCATGGTATGCTCTTCCATCTGTTTACATCTTCCTCTATCTCTTTTTTTCAGTGTTCTGTAGTTTTCTACATATAGGTCTTTTACCTCCTTAGTTAGGTTTATTCCTAGGTATCTTAATTTTTTTGGTGCGATGGTAAATGGGATTGCTTTTTTAGTCTCTCTTTCTGTAATTTCACTATTAGTGTATAGAAATGCCACAGATTTCTTGGCATTAATGTTGTATCCTGCTACATTGCCAAATTCATTTATTAAAAGTCAATTAGTTTTGGGATGGAGTCCTTCGGGGTTTTTTTATGTACAGTATCATGTCATCTGCAAATAAGGACAGCTTTACTTCTTTTCCAATTTGGATGCCTTTTATTTCTTCTTCTTGTCTAATTGCAATGGCTAATACTTCCAGTACTATGTCGAACAGGAGAGGTGAGAGTGGGCATCCCTGTCTTGTTCCTGTTCTTAGGAGAAATGGTTTTAATTTTTGCCCGTTGAGTATGATGCTAGCTGTGGGTTTATCATATATGGCTTTTATGATGTTGAGGTATGATCCCTCTATTCCCACTTTGCTGAGAGTTTTTATCAAGAAAGGGTGTTGGATTTTGTCAAATGCTTTTTCTGCATCAATTGATATGACTATGTGATTTTTATCTCTCAATTTGTTTATGTGATGTACCACATTTATGGATTTGCGGATATGGTACCATCCTTGCATTCTTGGGATGAATCCTACTTGGTCATGGTGTATGATATTTCTGATGTACTGCTGCATCCGATTTGCTAGAATTTTGTTGAGGATTTTGGCATCTATGTTCATGAGAGATATTGGCCTATAATTCTCTTTCCTTGTGTTATCTTTATCAGGTTTGGGTATTAGGATGATGCTGGCTTCACCCATTTGGAAATGTTCCTTCTTCTTGAATGTTTTTGAATAATCTGAGGATAGGTTTTAATTCTTCCTTGAATGTTTGGTAAAACTCTCCTGTGTAGCCATCTAGGCCCAGGCTTTTGTTTGCTGGAAGCTTTTTGATGACTGCCTCAATTTCTTCCATAGTTATTGGACTATTGAGATGTTTAGATTCTTCCTGATTGAGTTTTGGAAGGTTATATTTTTCTAGGAATAGGTCCATTTCTTTCAGGTTGTCCAGTGTGTTGGAATAGAGTGGTTCATAGTACTTTTTAACAATCCTTTGTATTTCAGCAGAGTCTGTTGCTACTTCTCCTCTTTCATTTCTGATTTTGTTTATTTGGGTCTTCTCTCTTTGCTTCTTAGTGAGCTGGCCTAGAGGTCCATCAATCTTGTTTATCCTTTCAAAGAACCAGCTCTTGGTTTTGTTGATCTTTTGAATTGTTTCTTTGGTCTCCATGTTGTTTATCTCCACTCTGATCTTTACTATTTCCTTCCTTCTGCTTACACTGGGCTTTTCTTGTTGCTCTCTTTCTAGCTCTGAGTTGTAGGGTTAGGAAATCAATTACCATTGTTTCCTGTTTTTTGCAGTAGGCTTGTAGAGCTATGAACTTCCCTCTCAAGACTGCTTTCACCGTGTCCCATAAATTTTCTACTGTTGTGTTGTCATTGTCATTTGTTGCCATGATGTTTTTAATTTCTTCCTTTATCTCTCTGGTTACCCAGTCGTTGTTTAATAGCATGCTGTTTAGTCTCCATGTGTTTGATTTCTTTCTATTGTTTTTATTATAGTTGATTTCCAGTTTTATGCCACTGTGGTCTGAGAAAATGCTTGATATGATTTCTATCTTCTTGAATTTGAAGAGACTTTTCTTATGACCCAACATATGATCTATCTTTGAAAATGACCCATGTGCACTGGAGAAGAATGTATATTCTGTGGCTTTGGGGTGAAATGTTCTGAAGATGTCAATTAATTCCATCTGGTCTATTGAGTCATTTAGGATTGATGTTTCTTTGCTGATTTTTTGTTTAGAGGATTTGTCCAATGGTGACAGTGGGGTATTACAGTCTCCTACTATGATTGTATTGCTGTCAATCTCTCCCTTAATATCCTCCAGGCGTTTTTTTATGTATTTAGGTGCTCCTATATTGGGTGCATATATGTTTACCAGAGTTATTTCTTCTTGTTGGATTGTTCCCTTTAGTATTATGAAGTGGCCTTCTTTATCTCTTATGTCCTTCACTTTGACATCTAATTTGTCAGATATAAGTATTGCAACCCCAGCTTTTTTTCATTTCCATTTGCCTGAAATACCATCTTCCATCCCTTCACCCTCAATCTGTGTGCATCTCTTTTCCTGAGGTGGGTTTCTTGTAGACAGCTGATATATGGATCATGTTTTCTTATCCAATCGGTTACCCTATGTCTTTTGATTGGAGCATTTAATCTGTTTACATTTAAAGTTATTATTGATAGGTACTTATCTGTCGCCATTTTTAGTCTTTACCCCCGAGTTCCTTCTTCACTTCCTATTTCTTTTTATTATAGCAGACCCTTTAACGTTTCTTGCATTGCTGGTTTGGTGGTAATATATTCCCTTAGTCCTTTTTTGTCTGTGAAGCTTCTGATTTCACTTTCAATTTTGATTGAAAGCCTTGCAGGGTACAGTATTATTGGATTCAGACCCTTCCTTTGCATGACTTTGTAGATTTCATTCCATTCCCTTCTGGCCTGATGAGTTTCTGTTGAGAAATCAGTTGCTAGTCTTATGGGAGTTCCTTTGTAGGTAACTTTCTGTTTCTCTCTGGCCGCATTTAATATTCTTGCTTTGTCGTTGGTGTTTGCCAATTTAATTATAATGTGCCTTGGTGTCGGTTTTTGGGGGTTCATTATGCTTGGGACTCTGTGAGCTTCTTGTATGTGTGTGTGTTTTTTCCTTTCTATATTGGGGAAGTTTTCTGTCATTATTTCTTCAAACAGGTTTTCTATTCCTTGCTCACTTTCCACTCGTTCTAGAACCCCAATTATGCGGATGTTGTTTTGTTTCGTGTTATCCCAAAGTTCTCTTAGGCTCTCCTTTTGCTTTTTAATTTTTTTTTCTAGAAGCTGCTGTACTTGGGTATTTTTTCCTAACTTGTCTTCTAGCTCACTGATGCGGTCCTCTGCTTCTTCTAGTCTACTTTTGATGCTTTCTATTGAGTTCTTTATAGCAGGGCTGTCATTTTTCATTTCTTCTTGCTTCTGCATTTCTTCTTGCTTCTTCTTTATTTCCTCTTGTCTCTTACATTGTCGATTTTGTCTTCCACTCTTTTCATCCACCTTATGATCATTTCTCTGAACTCTTTCTTTGGCAGGCTTATTTCTGCTTCTATTTCATTTACTTCCGTTTCTGGTGAGACCTGCCTTTCTGTCATATGCGGGCTGTTTCTTCGTCTGCCTATGGTCTTTCTTCTCCGGGTATCTGGTTAAGTAGTTGTCTCTCCTACGTTGCTTCAAAGGCACAAACTACAACACGACCAGGTACAACACACAAGGCACTGAACAGAAATGTATTCACAATGTTAATTAACACAAATAAGGTGACCACCAATGAAAGACAAATTAGGGATAAGTAGAGAAAGAAGAAGAGGGAAATGAGGCAAAAAGAAAAGAAAGAAGTGCCAAAATCAAATTGGGAGAAGGGAGGAAAATAAATAAATAAATAAATAAATAAATAAATAGGAGAAGAAGAAGGAGAAAAGAGAGAGAAAAAAGAAAGAGAGGAAGAGGGAAAAGGGGAACAAATTATAGATGTGAGGAGAAAACCCCAACAGAACAGCCACTAATCCAAACAAATGCCGGCAACAAGTACCTGGAGAATAATACAAACTACAAATAACAATTAATATCAAGGGAGGCCAGGGAAAGGAGAGGTAAAAAACAAACCAAAACAAAGCAAACAAAAAGCAAAATAAAACAAGTAGAACAAGCTAAAACAATCTCACAAAAAAGTACAAAAAATTGATATAATCACCGTTCATTCAAACAGCAACAAAAGGAGATAGAGAAAAACAACATTTTGGATAGTGAAGACAAAAGAGAGGTTTGTATGGACTTGGAGTAGGGGATTTGAAATTAGATATATAAGTGGGGTGAAATTTTAAGCAGGTAAAGAGAAAGAATAGGGAGAACCTAAAGTTAGAATAGGGAAAGAGAAACAAGACAACAAAATGGGGAAAGATGGAGGAGAGTGTTGTCATAAAGGTAGAGTTGAGATAGAGTAAAATTATGCTAAAGGAAAGATGAAAATAAAATGTAGAACTCTAATCCCAAAGTAAAATAAAGAGAAAACAAAATGACACTTATTTTCCCCCCCAAAAAAGGTAAAATAGTAGTAGTAATAATACTCATTGAAAACAAAAATGAAACAATTTGAAAGGTAAAATCAATTGAGGAAAAAAGAAAAAAATAGTTTTTTAATTAAAATATGCAAAAATAAAATAAAAGAAAAAGAAAAAGAATAAAATAGAATGGGCAGTAGTGGTCATTCACTTCCACTATTGTTCTGCTTGCCACTCCTGTTTCCCAGTCAGGAGGGTATTGCAGTCCCTGTGTTCCACAGGTGAGGTGTGTCTGAATCTTTTATTCTTTTGTGGTTATGGGAGAGTCAATTTGTGAGTCATGGACTGGGTGGCAGTGTTTCAGAATTGACCTCTGAGACTAAGCACAGGACTTCTCTAGGCTGTGCTTAGATCCTGATACTCTGTGGTTCTCAATACTGGTGTATGAGGATTCGAGGATCCGGGAAACTGCAATAATTCTCAGGCTGTCTTCTGCCTCAGATCAAAATGAGTTGTTTTCTAGAGCTCCCGTCTGTTAACAGTTCCAAGAGTCCCCTTCCACACATAGGGATCATACCCTGCCCCACATCTGCAGACCTCTCCAGAAGCAGGTTTCCCGCAGCGCGGTTCCCACAGTGTGCACATCTCTGTTCTGCGGGACAGGAGACCTCACTTTATCCCAGGAGAAATCTGACCTTTCCGTGTGCCATGTGGAGCTCCTCTGAGTCCCTGTGCCTGCCCCGATTGGAGAGCGGTGTTCTGGTTTCCCCAGCTGTTCGGTGGGTGCTGCAGCTGCAGCTTTCAAACCACCGCAGACATCCACCTCCCTCTGCAAGATGGTACGGTCTCCATGTTCACGCTGGTGTCTCCGGGAGACAAAAACCCCGTGGCAGTGGTGCTGCCTGGTCCACCTTCTCCTGGAGGATAACTGACTCTTAGCTTGGCAACAAACACTCCCAATGCGACTCTCAGCTACTCTCTCTCCATCTCCCCAGCAACAAAGCTCCAGACATGTCCGCCTATTCCGCCTCCATTTTTTTCTCCTTATTGCTTTTTTTAAAAATATATTTTATTGATTTTTTTACAGAGAGGAAGGGAGAGAGAGAGAAAATCAGAAACATCGATGAGAGAGAGAGACATCGATCAGCCGCCTCATGCACGCACCACTGTGGAGATGTGCCTGCAAACAAGGTACATGCCCCCAACCGGAATCGAATCCGGGACCTTTCAGTCCGCAAGCCGAGGCTCTATCCACTTAGCCAAACCAGTCTCCGCTCCTTATTGATTTTTTTAGAGAGAGGAGGGGAGAAGGATAGAGAGCTAGAAACACTGATGAAAGAGAAACATCGGTCAGATGCCTCTTGCATACCTCAGGAGGCTGGGAAGTAGAACAAGGCTCCAGAACATGATCAGGGCTACAGGGACAACATGGTACGAAGCAGGTGGGGCACCACAATGAGACCTAAGTGCCCCCAGCACCTGCCTTCCTGCAGCAGGGTCAGTGGCTTCATATAGGTCCCATTTCTTACCAAAATGCACCACAGACAAAGGTGCTTGTGGGCATGAGGGTTGTGGGAAATGCCTGGCTTGGGAATGTCTCTGCAGGCAGTCTTGGAGGCCAGGAGAGGAGATAGAGAGTAAAATATTAATAATGAGGGAGAAGCATTGATCTGGTGCCTCTTGCATGCCCCATACTTGGGAATCTACCCCGGCGTGCAAGAATGTTCCCTAATCAAAAATGAAACGGTGAACTCCTCGATCATAAGTCCATGTGGATCCACTGAACCATGCTGGTTGGGATGTAATCATTCTTGTTTCTATCTCTCTCTCCCTCTCCCTTGCTCTATGAAATAAAAATGCTTTAAAAGTCAACTAAAACATTTACTAGAAATTAAGTACATTAAAACATATTATTTCAATACAAAATCTCATTTCCTAAAGCAAAAAAGGTACAAAATTAGTATAATTCCAACATCCATCTATATTGTTCCACTACCTTTTATTTTAATACATATTATCATTTTAAAAAATGTTTTGTATATTGTCCCAATTTTAGTATATGTTTTGCCCAAAGAAGCACTCTACTGTCTTTTTGTTAAATAAAATTGTCTCGGAAGAAACCAAGATGGTGGCATAGGTGAACACCTAAACTGCTGCCTCACACAATTTCAAGCCTACAACTAAAGACAAAATGGACATCATCCAGAACCACAGGAAAGCCAGCTGAGTGGAAATTCTACAACTAGAAGGAAAGAGAGGGGCTCATGAATAAGCAAAGGAGCTGCAAAAAGCTGAGGTATGGAGACATGCTCGAAGAGAAGACAGGTGGCAGAGGGTGTGGCTGGCTCCCTCTAGCGGGAGGGAGACGGAAACTCCCGACTGCACTGAACCCCACTTCTGACTGCACTTAACCTCAGTTCTGGGTAAGACTCATACGGGTGGGGGGGAGTCTGGATTGTTGTAAAAAGACAGGAGTGCACAGAAACTTAGGGGAGCTGCGAAAGGCAGAGGTCTGGAGAGGTGCGCAAAGAGGACTGACTGTTGATTGTGCCCCTAGCTTTCTCTAGCAGGAGGAAAACAGAACCTCCCAACTGCACTCAAATCCAGGTCTGACTGCACTGAACGCCAGTTTTGGGTGAGACTATGGGGATCCAGACTCATACGGGTCACCAGAGTGCACGGAAATTCAGGGGAGCCAGAAAGGTAAAGGCCTGGAGGCGCGTGTGCATGCGCATCAAGAGGACTGCAGCAATTACTGAGGGGCACTGAGACCCAGGGACCGCCATGTAGGGCAGGGCTGACGGGAATTCAAGTTTGCCTACTCAGCCATGAGACTCTGCCAAATCCAAGCCCAGCAAAGAGGCTGTTGCAACCTTGCAAGTCTTTTTTTTTAAATTAAATCTTTATTATTCAGATTATTACATTTGTTTCTCTATTTTCCCTCCACCCGGCTCCACCCTCCCTCTAACCTTACCACCCTTCCATTGACCTCATCCATAAGTGTATGATTTTTGTCCAGTCGCTCCCTGTACACCCATCACCCCTTTCCCCCTGAGAATTATCAGTCCGCTCCCTTTCTGTGCTCCTGATTCTATTATATTCACCAGTGTATTCTGTTGATCAAATTTTTAATTCACTTAATTTTTAGATTAGTTGTTGATAGATACTTACTTGTTGTTTATAATTTTTATCTTTTACCTTTTTCTTCTTCCTCTTCTAAAAGACTACCTTTCAGCATTTCATATAATACTGGTTTGGAGTTGATGAACTCCTTTAGCTTTTTCTTATCTGTGAAGCTCTTTATCTGCCCTTCAATTCTGAATGATAGCTTTGCTGGATAGAGTATTCTTGGTTGTAGGTTCTTGCTATTCATCACGTTGAATATTTCTTGCCACTCCCATCTGGCCTGCATCGTTTCTGTTGAGAAATCAGCTGACAGTCATATGGATGCTCCCTTGTAGGTAATGAACTGTTTTTCTCTTGCTGCTTTTAATATTCTCTTTGTCTTTTCCTCTTGGTACTTAATTAATTTATTTAAAAAAATATATATTTTATTGATTTTTCACAGAGAGGAAGGGAGAAAGTTAGAAACATCGATGAGAGAGAGACATTGATCAGCCCCCTCCTGCACGCTCCTCACTGGGGATGTGCCCACAACCAATGTACATGCCCTTGACCGGAATTGAACCTGGGACCTTTCACTCCACAGGCCGACACTCTATCCACTGAGCCAAATCGGTTTCGGCTCCTCTTGGTGTTTTAATTATGATGTGTCTTGGTATAGTCCTCTTTGGATTCCTTTTATATGGGGTTCTGTATGCTTACTGGACTTGTAAGTCTATTTCTTTTGCCAGATGTAGGAAGTTTTCAGTCATTATTTCTTTAAATAGGTTTTCAGTATCTTGCTCTCTCACTTCTTCTGGCACCCCCATAATTCTGATGTTGGTACGCTTGAAGCTGTCCCAGAGGCTCCTTAGATTATCTTCCCATTTTTGGATTGTTTTCTCTTTTTGCTTTTCCAGTTGAGTGTTTTCTGATTCTTTATACTTCAAATTTTTGACTTGATTCTTGTCTTCCTCTAGTCTGCTGTTAGATCTCTGTATAATATTTTTTATTTCAGTCAGTGTATTTTTAATTTCTAGTTGGTTCTTTTCAATCTCTTCTGATCTTTTGCTACTCCTCTAAATTTCCATGCACTTCTCCCTTTTCACAGTCCAAATCCCCTCCTCCCCCGGTATGAGTTTTGGCTGGATCTGGGGTTTAGTGTTGTAGGATAAGGGGTTCAATGCCGTTGAGAGTCTCCGTCTCCCTCCCGCCAGAGAAAGCCAGCCAGGTACTCCAGCACCGGCTCTCTGCATGCGCGCGTCTCCATACCTCAGCTTTTTGCAGCTCCTGAGTCTCTGTGAGCCCCTCTCTTTCCTTCAAGTTGTAGAATTTCCACTTAGCCAGCTTTCCTTTGGTTTTGGATGATGTCCGTTCTGTCTTTTATTTGTAGTTTTGAAATTGTTGTGTGAGGCAGCAGTGTGTTTTACTTATGCTGCCATCTTGGATTTTCCTCAACAACCTTGCAAGTCTTAATGCTGAGTCCAGCACAGGAGTTCTCTGGGCGTAGACACAGCTGATCCTCATAACCAATTTGCTTGGAGGTCAATTCCTCCCAATGATACCAACAACAATCAAGATTTAACTACAAGACTATACAAAGGGGTGCACAAAGTGTGTCCACCTCAGGTATCTGGGAAGGTGGAGCTACTGGGCCATATAGGACATCTAGTACACAAAGCTACTCTACCAACTAAGGGAAGCAGCAAAATATGCAGAGACAAAGAAACACACCACAAATGAAAGAAATGGAGGAAAATAAACGACTGGATATAGAGTTCAAAACCACGGTTATAAGCTTTTTCAAAATTTCCTAGAAAAGATCGATAAATTTAGTGAAACGGAAGAGGAGATGAAAAGGGACCAACTAGAAATTAAAAATACACTGACCGAAATAAAAAATATTAAACAGAGACCTAACAGCAGAATCAAGAATCAAGTCAAAGATTTGAAATACAAAGAAGCAGAAAATGCTCAACTAGAAAAGCAAAAAGCAAAAAGAATCCAAAATTATGAAGATCGTGTAAGAAGCCTCTGGGACAACTTCAGTCATACCAATATCAAAATTATAGGGGTGCCCGAAAAAGGGATAGAGCAAGATACTGAAACCCTACTTGAAGATATAATGACAGAAAACTTCCCCCACCTGGTGAAAGACATAGACTTACAAGTCCAGGAAGCGCATAGAACGCCAACCAAAGGAATCCAAAGAGGACCACACTAAGACACATAATAAAAATGCCAAGAGCAGCCGAGGTTGGTTTGGCTCAGTGCATAGAGCTTCGGCCTGCGGAGTGAAAGGTCCCAGGTTCGATTCCAGTCAAGGGCATGTACCTTGGTTGCGGACGCATCCCCAGTGGGGGGTGTACAGGAGATAGCTGATCGATGTTTCTCTCTCATCAATGTTTCTAACTATCTCTCTCCCTTCCTCTCTGTAAAAACTCAATAAAATATATTTAATAAAAATAAAATAAAATGCCAAGAGCCAAAGACACAGAGAGAATATTAAAAGTAGCAAGAGAAAAACAATTACCTACAAGGGAGCACCCATATGACTGTCAGCTGATTTCTCAACAGAAACTCTGCAGGCCAGATGGAAGTGGCAAAAAATATTCAAAGTTATGAATAGCAAGAATCTACAACCAAGAATACTATACCCAGCAAAGCTATCATTCAAAATTGAAGGGCAGATAAAGAGCTTCACAGATAATAAAAAGCTAAAGGAGTTCATCAACACAAAACCAGTATTATTTGAAATGCTGAAAGGTACTGTTTAAGAAGAGGACGAAGAAGAAAAAGGTAAAGATAAAAATTCTGAACAACAAATACATATCAACAAATAAATCTAAAAATCAAGTGAATTGAAAATCTTATGAACAGAATAAACTGATGAATATAATAGAATTAGGTGCATAGAAAGGGAGTGGACTGACAATTCTCAGGAGGATAGGTGTATAGGGGGTGCCGGTAGAGACTGGACAAAAATCATACATATATGGATGAGGATGATGGAGGGAAAGGCAGAGGAAGAGGTGGGAGCTGGGTAGAGGGGCAATATAGGGGGGGGAAAAGAGGGGCAATTGTAATAATCTGAACAATGAGATTTATTAAATAAAATAAATAAATAAATAAAATTGGCTCAACAAATGACAAGTACTGGTGAGGATGAGGAGATAAGGGAACCCTGGTGCACTGATGGTGGGAATGCAGCCTAGTGCAACCACTGTGGAAAACGGTATGGTTTCCTCAAGAAGTTAAAAATGGAAGTCTAATTTGACTCAATGAACCCATGTCTACAAATATATTTAAAGAAATCAGAAACACCCATCAGAATGGAAATATGCACCCCTATGTTCATATTAGCATAATTTACAGTATCTAAGATTTGGAAATGAAACATAGGCGCTCCATGTTTTGTAAAAACTGTTTGAATCTTCCACTAAGCAGAGATAGTCCTTTGTTCTGTGAATTGGCTCTGCTATTTTAAGCTTCTTTAAATATATATTTTATTGATTTTTTACAGAGAGGAAGGGAGAGGGATAGAAAGTCAGGAACATTGATGAGAGAGAGACATCGATCTGCCGCCTCCTGCACGCCCCACACTGGAGATGTGCCCGCAAGCAAGGCGCATGCCCCCGACCGGAATCGAACCTGGGACCTTTCAGTCCGAAGGCCGACGCTCTATCCACTGAGCCAAACCGGTCTCGGCTATTTTTAGCTTCTTTAAACAGGCTTGCTTGATCTGGCCTTGCAAACAGCTCTGCTGCCATCCCTAGCTACTCCCAGGCCAGGTGTCTGTTAGTTATCTGAATTGTACTGTTCTCAAGGTTACAAGTTTCTAAAAAATCTACACAGGGCTCTTTGGGATGTCTACAAATCATACAGAAACTCCATATTTTGGGGACAAAGAGATCCGTAGGGTATAAAGGGAAACACTTTTTCCACTATTTCTTTGCTCAGACTTTGGGAGACAACTTTCCTGAGATTGCTAGCTCAGTAAACGACTCCAAACTATTTTGGCTTACTGAATGCTTAAGACATTCTCTGTTGAGCTTGCTGATTTAGAATATAACATTTGGCACCCAATGTGGGGCTTCAGCGAGATAAGAGATAAGTGCCTACTTGGTTTCAGATGCCTAGGGCAGATGGCCTCCCCACACCTTGATGCCAGATTCTGAGGTTCTCTAGAGAAGGCGCCACCTGAGGGTGTTCCAGGGCCCCAGAGATGTCTCTTGGAGATTTGGCAGGCAGATGGGAGACACCTGACATGCCCCTACATTAAATAAGATTCATGAGAAATGCCTCCAGAGGTAAGTGAATTCAATTAAGTAATCTCTAGTTCACTTTCCTGCCTGCCTGTGACTGGTCATCCTGTACCGAGAGAAGGACTGGATGCAGTTGTAATTTCTCCAGTAGATTCTCACCAAGACGTTGGTTGACAATCCTGTTCCTGGGGTGTGGGTTCCAGGAGGGCCTTTACGTCTACTAGGGGAGTAGTGTTCTAGTTAACTAACTTCTGAGTGAATGTCTGCTGAAAGCGAGTAAATGTGAGTGTAAGGGCCTGTGTGAAGCAAAAGCTACCTTGTATTGTCCTGTGTCTCTCTGTTAGCTAGGCACAATTGTGCCATCTGGCTAATAGTTGGGCTAAACTATAAAAGAAACTAGAGGATGTTATTCCAGCAGCTGCCAAGAATCTTTATTCTTGGGAATCATCCTCACTCTTTCTTTTAGAGTATTAGCTTGCCAGAAAATCTTAGCCAAGATTTCTGTCTGTAAAGTAGGGAATTTAATTTGTAATTCCCTGATTTATGATTTTGCTGTGTTGGGTTAAAATGTCAAGATTCTCAGGTTATAAACCAGAGAAGTTGAAACAAAGAACCGTTAGCTAGTTTATTGCTTGCCTGTAAATAACAGGTCCTTATCTCCTCCTGCCAAGGATAGAATAAATAGTTAGTATGGGAAAGAAGGGGGGAAGATAAAAACAGAAAATGAAAAGCAAAAGTTTTCTGTCTACAAGCCTGGTAGGGTGGGATTACTGGGGCTGTGTCCAAATGTTCAGTAGAGAAACTTTGGAATATAGTATTTTATAGGGCAGATTGAAAGCCAGTATAACCTACTGAAGATTTAGTAGAAAGAAAAAAATAGAGTAGAAATACTTAATTTAAGGTCTGAGGCATTCGTTATGCATTCCTGAAGGACATAAAAAACAGGTTTAAAGACAAATTTGAAAGTATAAAATTTATGAAGGTTATATATGTGATAAGGAGAATAAAATTATTAGAAGAAAATTAATTAGATGATGCAGGCTAGTGGCTGAGATGGGGAGAACAGGGAAACTCTAATATTTGGATAGCCGGTTGCAACTATTTAGAGGACTCTGTCTTTGCTAAACTAAGGACACTTAAAAGTCAATAATTTACATTTTGCCTCCCTAAACAAATGGTAAACAGATTATGCTAAAGTACTTAGGGAGACTAATAAAAGAAATCCAACTAGGGTTATTATAATTACCTATTGACGGACCCCATTTACCCCATCTGTTTGTCTTGTCATTTTCAGGTGCTTATTAGGGTCCTCCTGGAGAACATAACCTGGTTCTTCCCACCTTTCTCCACCCCTTATGGAATCTGTGACTGGATTACTGAGCTTTTTTTATCAGGGTGCCCTCCAGGACTTCAGTCCCCTGGAAATTTCCCGACACACCTTTTCTCTTCTCTGTGCCCTTCACAGATTGATTGATTGATTGGTTGAGGTGTCCTCTGTTTAGCTTGCTGATGTACAATATTACAGAAACAGCCTAAGTGGCCATCAGCAGAGAGTGGATTAGAAAACTGTGGTATATCTATATAATGCCATACTACGCTGCTGTAAAAAAGACAGAACTTTTACCATTTGCAAAAGCAGGGATGGAACTGGACAGCATCATGCTAAGCAAAATAAGTCAGTCGAAAGAAGATAAAATATCATATGATCTCACTTATTTGTGGAATACAATGAACAACATAAACTGATGAACAAAAATAGACCAGACAGAAAGATATATTCTAGAATAAAATAGAAGTAATCCTATTATATGCAGATTTCTAATATTTCCTACAACTTTTGGATATTATACTATGTTAGTACAGTTTTGGCAATATTATTATACTTAAAATCCCTTTATTCTTAAAATATTAATGTTTGTGTCACATAATATTATTTTAGATAAGATCATTTTTCTTAAATAATTGGTTTATTGCATCTAACATTATTTTTGAAATAATTTTTCTTGAGATATTGTTTATTACATGTAACATATTTAAGATTGCTTTTTTAAAAATGAATATAGATAAAAGCCAAGTGACCAAAGAGCAGAATGGCCAGAACGACTGGTGGCTATGAAGCACACTGCAGCAGCCAACTGCCCTCAGCCCTCCCCCTGCCACCCAAGCCCCTGATTAGCCCCCCATCCCACTCTGATCACCAAAGTGTGAATTTCAGTAATTCTAAGTAAGTAAACATTCATCGTCCTTCATAGACCAGGAACCTGAATGACAAGTGATCAGGAGGAAAACTGCTCATGGTCTGGACAGTCAGGCAGATGTCCAGGACAGGTGCCCAGCAAAAACACCATCTTCCCCACTCACAATCGGCACTCCTACACCCCAATGCAGTCAGATGTCCAGGAGAGGTACCCATCACAACCACTGTCTTCCCAAGTTCTCTCTCCACTGCTTACTACCAAAGAGGGCAGCCACATCAAACCACGGCCTCCCTTTAGAGGGTTTGTCAGCACAGAACTAAATTACATTACCTGTCTCAGGAGAGGCTTAGAAACAGAAGCTGTAAGTGTCCCTGACACTAAAGTGCCTTTGAAGCTTCAACTCATTCAAAAGCGAACAGTAAATATGTATATATACCCTACAAAGATCTTTGACACTAATAACTCCCCCTGGCCATCCCCACCCCTGGTCGGAACCCTATGAAGGTGTTCCCCCCCAATCGGGAGTGGACAACCAGACCCCATCTATGTATGAATTTGTGCACCAAGCCTCTTGTATATACATAAAAAAAGAAAGAAAACTGCCAAAACCCATAGTACATTAGGCAGAACATATGATCAGATGTTTAACAAAGATACAGATTCAACAAATACACTTCTGAGAAATCACTCCTCATAAATTCATAGAAAAAATACAATCAAACAACACTGAGGTACAATGACAGAATTATAGAATATCTATTTATATATCTATCTATATAAGATGCAAGTATGGTAAGTGTCCAGTAGTAACACATGCCTTCTTCTACCTAGCAAAGACTAGCCTCAGGAAGAAACACTTTACACTATAACCAAATGTCTGTGAAGCCTTTTCCTGTGCCTCATCTCATTTGATTCTCACAGAAGTCCTGGAATACGTAGATAGATCAATCAATTGAATCCTATTTTCTTTTTTTTACTGGAAATGGAGATTTATAAAGCTTAAAAACTTGACCCAACGGAAAAGAATAGGTGGACCTTGAAAATGAAGTTAAATGTTTTACCCTTTGTTCTCCCTGCATGATCTATAATAATAATGTACTTCATCTTGATATTTACTGCTGTGTTGGTAACAATTACCTGAAAGAGAAGTTGGGGTACCTCACTGGGCTGGAAAAAGTTAAGCTACATCAGAAAACAGGTTTAATTAAGCAAGTTTATTCTATCTGTATACAAAGCTAAAGCTGGGCCCTGAGTTGCTTGGCTCGGTGGATAGTGTCGGCCTGTGGACTGAGAGGTCCCAGGTTTGGTTTCAGTCAGGGGCATGTACCTTGGTTGCAAGCATATCCGCACTGGGAGGTGTGTGCGAGACTGCTGGTCAATGTTTCTCTCTCATGGATGTTTCTAACTTTCTATTCCTCTCCCTTCCTCTCTGTAAAAAATCAATAAAATATATATTTAAAAAAAGGGTAAGCTGAGTCACGCATGTGCGATGCATATAGAGACCTCACTGGTGCCAATCGCACGCATGTGTTTTGATCGGTCATTGTTGATAGTGAATTTGGTTGTTTTTGTTGACACTATGAAGCTGAAAGAAAGCAGAAGCAGCACATGGAAGTAAAAATGGCGATTAAATTTAATCATAATAGTGATTCGGGTAGATATAATTATCCATAGTAACTGAAGTTGCCATGATATTCCGAAATGCTGATGGAGGAACTCCTTTTGAAAGGAACTTGCTCACTCATTGTAAACCAGATCCCAGTAACTCTGAATGACACTGAGATGAAACAAATCAGTAACCTGCTTCCTACATTAGATGCAATGATATATCCTATTCTTTTTCCCACATGGTGAAAAAGGCTGGGAACGAATATTGCATTAAGACTCAGAGACCAGAAAAGAAACCAGAAGAGACATCAAAATGGTGGCATAAACACCTAAACTGCTGCCTCGCAAAATATCAAAACGACAACTAAAAGACAAAAAGGACAACATCCAGAACCACAGAAAACTGGCTCACTGGAAATTCTACAACTAGAAGGAAAGAGGAAAGCACATTGAGAATCAGATGAACTGCAAAAGGCTGAGGTACAGAGACGGACATGCGGAGAGAACTGGTGGCTGAGTGCACGGGCAGCTGAGTGCACGGCTGGCTTTCTCAAGCAGGAGGGAGACAGAAGCTCCCGACTTCGCTGAACTCCAGTTCTGGGCAAGTTTTTCTTTAAGAAGAGGAAGAATAAAAAGGTAAAAATTATGAACAATAAATACATGTATATCAACAAGTGAATCTAAAAATCAAGTGAATAAAAATCTGATGAACAGAATAAACTGGTTAATATAACAGAATCAGGGGCATAGAAAGGGAGTGAAATGACAATTCTCCGGGGGGGAAGAGGTATGGAGAGAGTGGGAAGAGACTGGACAAAAATTGTACACCTATGGATGAGGACATTGGGGAGGAGGTAAGGGCAGAGGGTTGGGTGGGAACCAGGTGGAGGGAAATTATGGGGAAAGAAAGAGGAACAATTGTAATAATCTAAACAATAAAGAGTTATTAAATTAAAAAAATACTGAGACAACAGTGTAATCAATAATATTAGATTCAATAGATGCCAAAAAGGAAAATTTTCTCTTTGAAATTCTTAAAAAGTATTACTCCTTCAGGAATGCTGTAATAAATTAGAATTGAAAGGAGGTACATCATCATGCTACTGAGAAATCTTAACATTAAATAAAACTAGATTTATTATCAAAAGATTGTGACCTAACATTATAAAAGCTGAAGAATTAATAGGCTCTGCAGAGGTGAGATTGTTCTGATTCTAAGAATTGATTTGTCTCCATCTGACACTGGCTTCAGTGTTAGAATAAGTTTAATCAATTTATCAGTCATTGTTGTTTTTTCAAAATATATTTCACTGACTTCTACAGATAGGAAGGGAAAGGGATAGAAAGTCAGAAACATCGATGAGAGAGAGACATCCATCAGCTGCCTCCTGCACGCCCCACACTGGAGATGTGCCCACAAGCAAGGTACATGCCCCCGACCGGAATCGAAACTGGGACCCCTCAGTCTGCAGGCCAATGCTCCATCCACTGAGCCAAACCGGTTTCGGCCAGTCATTGTTTTTGTCAATACTGTTTTTATATCATGTTTTTGTTCTTTTTATAGTATGTCTTTTTTTAAAAATATATTTTGATTTTTTACAGAGAGGAAGGGAGAGGGACAGAGAGTTAGAAACATCAATGAGAGAGAGACATCGATCAGCTGCCTCTTGCACACCCCCTACTGGGGATGTGCCCGCAACCAAGGTATATGCAAACCTGGGACCTTTCAGTCCCCAGATGACGCTCTATCCACTGAGCCAAACCGGTTTCAGCTATACTATGTCTTTGTTGTTATATCATGTTGTTGTTTATTAATCAATTTATACATTGTTTTGACGTACACTTTACTATTTTCTTTCATCTCTGACACTTCTATTATAAAAAGAACGTGAAGAGCAATATTAAAATATTTCTTCTATTTAATTTGCTTTCAATGTGCATGAATTCATGCACCAGACCAATAGTTTTTAGATAAAGAATAACTGACCAAACAAAATATTCTCTAGGACAGCAGATGCCAACCTTTTGGACCTTACGGACCACCAGTTGACGACCACTGCTCTAGGATGTGGTGCTTGAAAATACCTCACACACTGGAGGAAAAAGATCAAAAGGTACAATCATTTTATTTTTAAGAAATAGTTGATTTTAAAAATATATATTTATTGACTTCAGAAAGGATGCAGAGATGGAAGCTACAATGATGAGAATCATTGACTGCCTCCTGCACACCTTACAGTGGGGGTCTAAGCTGGCAACTCTGGAATGAACCCTTATCTGGAATCAACCCATCACCACTTGGTTCACAGGTTAAAGCTCAATGACTGATGTATGTCAGATGGGCAATTTTATTAATTTTTGGAGAGAGAAGAAGGGTGAGGGAAAGAAACACAATGCAAGAATGCAATATAGACAGCCATTTCCTACACAGCCCATTCTGGGAAGCTAGCCCACAAGCCAGGGACACACCAAGCAATTTATGGGATCACACCCAACCAACTGAACCACAACATCCATGATGATATATTCAGTTTAGGCCACAATATTCTCATCTTTGTAAATTTAAACATTCAAATACTCAATTACTCAGATTATGGGCTCAATGTTTAACAAAGGTAAATAAATCTTATATCCATATGAAAAATTATACAGAAATGTTTACCCAATTTTTTCAGAAATAACTTAATATTCATAAAAGTGGATAAGCTATTGATATATATATATCTTAAACATATTTTATTGATTTTTCACAGAGAGGAAGGAAGAGGGATAGAGAGTTAGAAACATTGATGAGAGAGAGATATCAATCAGCCGGCTCCTGCACGCCCCTTACTGGGGATGTGCGCACAACCAAGGTACATGCCCTTGACCAGAATTGAACCTGGGACCTTTCAGTCTGCAGGCCAATGCTCTATCCACTGAGCCAAACCGGTTTCAGCTATTGGTGATATCTTTAAAGGTCAGAATATTTATCAGAAAAAAAGATGAATTACTAATATATCTTTAATGAAACTCCAAGTATTCATGAAGCAGTAAGCAGTAAAATACTTAGAAAAAGCAAAATACTTTATTCAAATGGAATGGAAATCCATGGTTACTAGGAAAGCTGTAAAGAACAGGGATAGAGTATAAGAGGTCATGAAGCAATTACACAGTGACAGATATGGACAGCATTATGATTATAATGATGGTTTCAGTTCTATGCACACAGGAATATTTATGAAATAATATACTTAACACATATTTTACTCATTATAACTTTTAAAAATGGTTCAAGATTTTAAAATGTGTAAGTTCAAATATATTGGAAAAATACGTTTGACAAATCTATATTCAAATCTATCCTCTATGGGCGACACTTTCGCCTCAGTGACAGAAAGTGTAACAAGCAATGAAGAACTTTCACCCAAACCAACAAGAATGCTGGCTGAATCACATAAGCCACATCCCTAAACTAGAGACACACTTTGCCTTTGTCCTTCCTTTTCTGCCAGCTCAGCAAAGGTTCTGAAGAGAACATCTGAGAAGATACAGGAAGCTACAAAACCTCCTGATTATACTCAATGAAAACGACTGTGTCCACAGAAGATAAATATGCCTGGAGATCCTCACATTTGTGTACACACTGCTCCTGTAGTCTTTTTCTTAGAAACATTCCTGGATGCACATTTAGATGAGGAACATCCCATGTAATGAGCTGCAGACCCTCTAAAACTTGTCAGATCAGGAGAATCTAAGATGGCGGCATAGGTAAACACCTACACTGCTGCCTCGCACAACAATTTCAAAACTACAACTAAAAGACAGAACGGACATCATCCAGAACCACAGGAAAGCTGGCAGAGTGTAAGTTCTACAGCTAGAGGGAAAGAGAGGGGCTCACGGAGACCCAGAGGAGCTGCAAAAAGCCGAGGTACTGAGAGGCGCGCGCTGAGAGAGCGGGTGCCGGAGAACCTGGCTGGCTTTCTCTGGCGGGAGGGAAACGGAGACTCCCAATGCCATTGAACCCCTTATTTTACGACACTAAACCCCAGATCCAGCGAAACTCATACGGGGGGAGTTTGGACTGTGAAAAGGGAGAGGTGCACGGAAATTTAGGGGAGTCGCAGAAGATCAGGTCTGGTCTCGCACGTGCACGGTGCTGAGCGCAGGACAGATTGCTGATTGTGCCGCTGGCTTTCGCGAGTGGGCGGGAGAAAGACTCTCCGAACTGTGCCACTTCTGAGTCCCCTAAGCCCCTGTTTCGGGCGAAACCCTGGGGACCTAGACTCGTGTGGTCCTGGTGCGCAGGGGAGCTGGAAAAGCAGCGGTTAGAGGCACTGCGGGTGCCCGTGCGCACAAGGACCGCTCCAGGGATTACCCAGTCACGTGAGACTCAGGGGCCGTGGAGGGGCCGACTGGAAGGCAAGGCGGTCCCTTAAGCCCTGAGACTCCACCCCTCCCAAGCTCAACAGAGGCTTCTTCGGTTTTGCAAGTCTGGTATCATAAGGCTGAATCCAACACAGAAGTTTCCCCGGCATAGTGAAAATGCCGAAACAAGTGAAGGGATCACAAACAAAAGAAATGGAGGAAAAAAAAACGACTGGATATAGAGTTCAAAACCACGCTTATAAGGTTTTTCAAGAATATGCTAGAAAAATTCAATAAATTTAGTGAGACCCAAGAGGAGATGAAAAAGAATCAACTAGAAATTAAACATACACTGACTGAAATAAAAAATATTATACAGAGTCCTAACAGCAGACTAGAGAAAGGCAAGAATCAAGTAAAAAATTTGAAATATAAAGAAGCAGACAACATTCAACTGGAAAAGCAAGAAGAGAAAAGAATCCAAAAATGTGAACATAATGTAAGGAGCCTCTGGGACAGCTTTAAGCATACCAACATCAGAATTGTGGGGGTGCCAGAAGAAGAGAGAGAGCAAGATACTGAAAACCTGTTTAAAGAAATAATGACTGAAAACTTCCCACATCTGGTAAAAGAAATAGACTTACAAGTCCAGGAAGCACACAGAACCCCAAAGAAAAGGAATCCAAAGAGGACTACACCAAGACACATCATAATTAAAATGCCAAGAGCAAAAGACAAAGAGAGAATATTAAAAGCAGCAAGAGAAAAACAGTTCATTACCTACAAGGGAGCACCCATACGACTGTCAGCTGATTTCTCAACAGAAACGATGCAGGCCAGATGGGAGTGGCAAGAAATATTCAAAGTGATGAATAGCAAGAACCTACAACCAAGAATAATCTATCCAGCAAAGCTAACATTCAGAATTAAAGGGCAGATAAAGAGCTTCACAGATAAGAAAAAACTAAAGGAGTTCATCAACTCCAAACCAGTATTATATGAAATGCTGAAAGGTACTCTTTAAGAAGAGGAAGAAAAAGGTAAAAGCCAAAAAAATTATGAACAACAAATACATATCTATCAACAAGTGAATCTAAAAATTAAGTGAATTAAAAATTTGATCAACAGAATAAACTGGTGAATATACTAGAATCAGGAGCACAGAAAGGGAGCGGACTGATAATTCTCAGGGGGGATAGGGTGAGGGGTGTACAGGGAGAGACTGGACAAAAATCATACACCTATGGATGAGATCAATGGGAGGGAGCTAAGGGCAGAGGGAGGGGTGGGAGATGGGTGGAGGGGTGCTATGGAGGGGAAAAAAGAGAAACAAATGTAATAATCTGAATAATAAAGATTTAATTAAAAAAAAAACTTGTCAGATCAGTGTTTCTGCAGTGAAAGGGTTTCCCCTAACTGTGATGGTCCTCCAATCAGTGACCATTACCCATGGAATTGTAGGTATTAGGGCACATGGCCTTCTGCAAGACCTGGGCAAGAGGTTCCCTTCAAGGTACAAGCATCTCTTGAAAACAAACAAAAAAATCATGCTGCTAGAAGATATACTTGGGGTTGTCATAGCTACCCACCCTGTGGAGTGATCTCTGTGTCTCAAAGCATCCATCTTCACATGAGGACTACGAAGGCCACAGTGTTTCCTAGGAAAATGATGAGCAGCAATGTAAATTTGTCAAACACTGTTGAGCTAATTTCTGCACTACGTTGTTTCCCTAAAAAGCAAAGAATGTTTGAGACCCCATAAGAGTTGTTCACCTCATCATGCCTGGAGAGCCTACATCTCGTTATAAGCTAACTCACAGAATAAATAGAACACCCAAATTAAGAAGCTTTAGGAACAAGCCTTCATTATTTTACAAAGAGAGACATGAGACTGGCAATTCTGGCATCGATAACTTCTGCACTCAACAAATCCATCACTGGAATATAGGGAAATTGTGACGTTGAGAATGGCAGTCCCTCTGCAATACTATGTTTTCTGGGTCAACACTAATCTGTCCTACATGCCAACGGGTGAGAGTGAAAACAACTAAGAAACAAGGACTCAGATCTTCCTAATTTTCTTCAACAAATTAGACAACATAGTTAGCTTCCCTGGGCACATGTGGATGGTGATTGATGCCATCTGTATGGGCCTTATTTAAGATGAAATACTTTCAGCAACAGAAATATGCAGTGACATAGATCTTATAAATTTGGCAACAAGTCTCTGTATGAAAGTGCAACATAAATACATATGGTTCCAACATAAAAACAAACAACAGCAAAAACACTAATGGGGGAGTTTACATAATGTTGGTGATTAAATGTATGAGATACAATTCAGACAAAAGGGCCTTCACAAAATTTCTTTTTTTTAAAAGATTCTTTTTTAATATATTTTATTGATTTTTTACAGTGAGGAAGGGATAGAGATAGAAAGTCAGAAACATCGATGAGAGAGATCAGCCGCCTCCTGCACGCCCCACAGTGGAGATGTGCCCGCAAGCAAGGTACATGCCCTTGACCGGATTTGAACCTGAGACTTTTCAGTCCGCAGGCCAATGCTCTATCTACTGAGCCAAACCGGTCTCAGCACAAAATTTCTTATACTATTTTTAAGTCCTAACTAAGAAACTACATTTCCTATACATCTAAGAAATTTCTTACATTTGGACTCCTATGTGTAGATCAAATTTAGATTTTAGGCTGAGACACATCTCACGTTAATTGCACTCATAATTGTTTTCTACTTTGTGAACTCTCTGATGATATTGGAGTCCACTGCTACTTCTGAAAGATTTCCCACATTCACCGCATTTATAAGGCTTTTCTCCAGTATGAACTTTCTGATGACGACGAAGATCACTGCTCCAGGTAAAATATTTCCCACATTGACTGCATTTATAAGGCTTTTCTCCAGTGTGAATTCTCTGATGACAGTGAAGTGCAGTGTTCTTAGTAAAAGATTTCCCACATTCACTGCATTGATAAGGCTTTTCTCCTGTGTGAACTCTCTGATGATATTTGAGACAAGTACTACTTGTAAAAGACTTTCCACATTCACTGCATTTATAAGGATTTTCTCCTGTATGAACTCTCTGATGACGACGAAGATCACTGCTCCAGGTAAAAGATGTTCCACAGTCACTGCATTTATACGGCTTTTCTCCTGTATGAACTCTCTGATGACAATGAAGTGCACTGCTATTGGTAAACGATTTCGAACATTCACTGCATTTATAAGGCTTTTCTCCAGTGTGAATTCTCTGGTGACAATGAAGGTCACTGCTGCTGGTAAAAGATTTCCCACAATCATTGCATTTATAAGGCTTTTCCCCAGTGTGAACTCTCTGATGATATTGGAGACCAGAGCACCTTGTAAAAGATTTCCCACAATCACTGCATTTATAAGGCTTTTCTCCTGTATGAACTCTCTGATGACTATGAAGGTGAGTGCTAGTGGTAAAAGATTTCTCACACTCACTGCATTTATAAGGCTTTTCTCCTGTGTGAACTCTCTGATGTCTACAAAGTTGGTTGTTAGTGGTAAAAGTTTTCCCACATTCACAGCATTTATAAGGCTTTTCGCCTGTATGAACTCTCTGATGAGTACGTAGGTGAGAGTTAGTTGTAAAAGCTTTTCCACATTCACTGCACTCATATGGCCTTTCTCCAGTGTGAACTCTTTGGTGACAATGAAGTTCAGTTCTAGTGTTAAAAGACTTCCCACATTCACTGCAGTGATGAGGCTTTTCTCCAGTGTGCATTCTCTGATGACAAGAACCTTTAGTGTTACTAGTGTAAGTGTTTCCACATTTACTACATTTATAAGGCTTATCTCCTGTGTGAATTCCCAGATGACAATGAAGGTTACTCCTACTGGTAAAATATTTCCCACACTCATTGTTCTCATAAGGCCTTTCCATTATTTGATAATAATGGAGGGCACTGCTACTGGTAAAAGCTTTTCGACATTCTCTGCACTCATAAGACCTTTCTCCAGTGTGCAAAGCTTCATGATCATCTAGGCTTTTACTACTGCTAAAAGCTCTCCCAGATTCATTCCATTGATAAGGTCTTTCTCCAGTGTGACCTTGCTGTTGACCATGAAAGCTAGAAAATTTGGTAAAATATTTTCCACATTCAGAGGACAGAAAACACTGACTTCCTACATAGACATCCTTTTCCGGAATAAAATTGTGGTTGAAACTAATGTCTTTCTTACATTCTTGTCTGATGTAATAATTGTTTCTCCTATGAAAGATCATCCCACATGTCAAAATAGCATTTGGACTGTCCCTGGTCTGAGTAGCCTTTAGGTGGAGATGTCCTGACCCAGTAAGGACACTCTGCCCAACTTCCCCGCATGTGAAATGATTCTGGGACACATTGAAATTGCAGCTGTTTGCAAATGAGATCCTGTCAACACCTATATTGAAAGTCTTCTCTCTAAAATGCTGCTGGTGAAATTTCACACTGAAATAAAACCTTTTTGCACATGCCCCACACCTCAACAGTATCCGTCCATATTCTGTTCCCTGTAGCTCAGTCAAACCGAAAATGTTTCCCAAGACGAGCCCACAACTCTCACAGGGGTGTGTCTTCTGAGAAGACAAGGATACCTTCATCGGATTCCTTGCCTGGGAACCTCTTACAGAAACGTCCTCTTTTGTGGGTGCCTCCACATTCTCTGCTCCACAGCAGCAACCTGAACAAAAGGAAATGCTGGTGAGGTAATGTTGATCTTATGAAAACAGAATGTCTTCACTACAAATGTTTATGTGTCATGACTAGGCCTGATTGCAAAGAACAATTTTCAAGACAAATGAGGTATACTTTGAGGAAATACATAAATGGCCGCAAAACTCAGCCAATGATTAAAAGAAAGGACAGAAGCGCAGGATGGGACACAAGGAAGAGAGGAAGGCTCTACTCATTGTTCCTGCACAAATGGCTTCCTTTAGGACCTTACATGCTGGCCATGTGAGTCTGTGTAGAATAATTTAGTGCTGCTCAAACCATAAAAATTAATTGTATTAGAGCACATGATGTTCAATGCCCATATAATAACACATGTGCACTCCAAGGTGCTGCAGGCATGGACCAACATTGGAATGCAGTAAAGAGGGACCTGTGAAAGAGGCAGAGGTGCAAAGTCCAGAAAGGTAAAGGTTATACGTGAGGTGGCAATCTGAGTAGAAATGGTCACTATTAGAAGTGAATAGTAGGCAAAGTATCAACATAAGCACGAACAAGTATAACTGAGTGTGGAATGGGCAACTGTAATCCAACACTGGGTTTCTACTATGAATATAACCAAGGCCAGCTATGAATTTCTCCCTAATGACCCTTCACAAAGGAAAGACTTCCTGTGGGTCCACTGTGTCATTCAAAAAGTCATGTTTCTTCGGTGATGCACAGATGATTCTTCTTCTTAAAATCCATTAGAGCTATTGCATGGAATAAATGATGCAAATCTTCAAAGAAAAACAGAAAAGTTGGATGGTCAACACTGTGGTAGAACAACAAAGTGTAAATGAGATCACAGACAAAAGACCTATGTGTGTGACACCAGCAAGACGGCAGGATCAGAGATATGAGCATCTTTCCCCACCCCAGTGTAAGTAGACAGCTATCCATGAACCAAAACCCCATAGGAAATGGGAAAATAGCACCTTGAAGACAAACAGGATTACAGACACAAATAAAGGAGAACTGTACAGAAAAGATGACTGGAACAGACTGGGTGAACAAACATATTTGAAAATACATACAGACAAAAACAAGGGTCAGAGTTACCTCCAGCAGCCACTGTGCTTCTGCTATCATTGACCCTAGTGGCTTGTTCTTCCAAAAATGCTGGAAATTTTTGTGTTTACAGACCACAGAATGGCTTGTCCAGTATGGCTCAGTTGGCTGGAGCAATGTCCTGTGTACCAAAGGGTCAAGGATTCAATTCCCAGTTAAAGCACATATCAGTATGTGGGTTCCACTTCCAGTTTGCTTGTGTGCAAAAAGCAGCCTACATATGTTTCTCCCTCACACTGATGTTTCTTTCTCTCCCACCCCCCTTTCTCTCTCTCTCTCTCGCTCTCCCTCTCTCTCATTATTCATGTTCCTACCTCTTTCTCCTCTTCCTCTCTAAAATCAACAAAAAATAATTTAAAAATAAATAACCCTGACCCGTGTCACCAAGTGCTTAGAGTGCCTGTCTGTACACAGGAAGGTCCTGCTTTCGATTCCCAGTAAAGTGCAAGCACATGGCTTTCAGGTCTAATCCCGGCTCTTAAGAGTAGGCACATGTGGGAGGCAATCAATTGATGTTTCTTTCTCTCTGCTTCTCCTCTACCTCCCTTTCCCTTACTCTCTCTAAGGGGGGAAAAAAAATCAATAGAAAAAATATTTTCACTCTTCAGGTGAAGATAAAAGAAGAGTAAAGTATTGAATTAAGAAAAGTTATGGGCCAAAACTGGTTTGGCTCAGTGGATAGATTGCCATCCTGGGGACTGAAAGGTCCCAGGTTCCATTCTGGTCAAGGGCATGTATCTTGGTTGAGGATGTGCAGGACGTGGCTGATCGATGTGTCTCTCTCTCTCATTGATGTTTCTAACTCTCTATTCCTCTCCCTTCCTCTCTGAAAAAGTCAATAAAATATATTTTTTACAAAAAGAAAGAAAAAGAAAAGTTATGGGAGAGGAGATCCAAGATTGCAGTGTGGGCAAAGATTTATACTCGCTGCTTCCCCAAACCACATCAAAATTACTAAGTAAAATACAGAACAACCATCTGCCAGAACTGCTGGAAAGCTACCTACAACAAAGTCTTAGGACTAGAGAAGTAAAGAAGACAGCACACTGAGACTGGTAGGAGGTGCTAAGGCACAGAAGGTGCTGGTTCTGAATCCACGTGGGCCATGTTTATTAATTGGGAAAGAGGTTGTCTCTGCAAAGGTCACCTGGAGGAGCAAGAGGTCCCAGTACCACATCAGACATCCAGCCCAGCGTCCCAGAGCTTGGGGAAAAAAGTCCCTACTGGCAGTAAGAACTTTGGTCTGTAAAAACCAGAGCGGACTGGGGCTGAGTTAAAGAGGCTACAGGAGATCAAGCTGCTCTTCTTACAATGCCAGCACTACCAACTTAACTTACAAGATCCCCCTTTCTCGGAGCTCCAGTGGCAGGCAGGTGAGGCTTGGGAGGGCGGAGCACAAGGCAGGTACCAACATACATATGAGGAAAAACTGGACTGACTAGCATTGGGGCAGGAACTCAAGAGAAGCTTTTTTTTCCAGACAGAGGTGCTCTCAGGGATCATTGTTCCCATGCTGAGACCTCCTGGTTGCAAGGCTGACTGGCAGCCATTTCTGTTTGCTCCGCCTTAGTGATTCCCTGAGACTAGGAATTCCCCATCTAATTTAAAACTCCAGCCAAGCTCGTTTCAGCAGCTTTTGTATATGAATGGCCTGTCTTTGCTCAGTTGGGTCAGGGAGCCCCAAACCTATCAATAAAAGGATCAAGAAGCATAACCAGCACTAGCCTTCCCTGCTTTACAGCAGGGCCTCATCAGGGCATTTCCAAACCAGATACAAAGAGAATTCACAGATCTCTCTGTAGATGCTGCTGGGTGGTTCCTTTGCACTTCCCTGAACCCAAGAACCAGTGTACTTAGTGGTCAGTGTCATACCACATCAGCTCACAACTCTTCCCATCCATTAGCGACACACTCAAGGGGCAGACTCACTGAGCAACAAAGCCCCACTGAAGCAAGTTCTTCTCCAGAGGGGTGTCTCCTACACAGCAGCTCTCCCACTAGGTTGCAATGGCCCTGACAGATGTTAAAATGCACAACAAAATTCTGGCAAATCAATTCAGGCATTACATTAGAAAGATTATACACCATGACCAAGTGGGAATAATCCTGGGATGAAAGAATGGAACAATATCTGAAAATCAATAAACATGATATATCACATAAACAAATTCAAAGACAAAAATTACATAGTCATTATCAACAAATGCAGAAAAAGTATTTAACAAACTCCAGCACCTTTTATTGATAAAAACTCTCAGCAAAGTGGGTGTACAAGGATCATATCTCAATATAATAAAAGCCTTATATGACAAACCTACAGCCAATATCAGACTCAATAGGAAAAAATAAACCATTGTCCCTAACAATAAGAACAAGATAGGAATGCCCATTTTCACCACTCCTGTTCAATATAATACTGGAAGTGCTAGCCATAGCAATCAGACAAGAAGAAATGAAGCGCATCCAAATTGGAAAGAAGTAAAACTGTCATTATTAGCAGGATGATATGATATTGTATATAGAAAACCCTAAGGACTCTTATCAAAAAATTACTAAATATAATCAATGAATTCAGCAATGTAGCAGGATACAGAATTAACACCCAGGAACCTATGGCTTTTTTATACAGCAATAATCAACTCATGAAAGATAAACAAGCAAACAAACAAATAATACTATCTAACATTGCAACAAAAATCTGAGGATATCCAAAAATAAACTTAACTAAGGTGGTAAAAGACCTGTATTCCAAAAACTACAGGAAGTTGAAAAAAGATGGCGAAGAATATATTAAAAAATAGAAAAATATACCGTATTCACGGATTGGTGGAATCAACATCGTTAAAATGTCCATACTATTGAAAGCAATCTATTGATTCAATGAAATTCCCATTAAGATACCAACGGCATATTTCAAAGACCTAGAACAAACTCTCAAAAAATTCATATGGAATAAAAGAAATAAACAGAAAACACAACCGAACACTGCGGCAATCTTGAAAAAAAAGGACAAAGTTACAGGGATTCACTATACCAAATACCAAACTATATTATAAAAATGCCTGGTACTGGCACAATAACAGACACATAGAACAATGCAACAGAACAGACAACCCAAAAATCGGCCCAAACCATTATGCTCAATATTTAACAAAGGAGGCAACTGCATACAATGCACTCAAGACAGTCTCTTCAATAAATGGTGTTGGGAAAATTGGACAGATACATACATAAAATTAAACTAGACCAACAACTTATATCATATACAAATATAAACTCAAAATAGATAAAGGACTTAAACATAACAGGGGAAACCATAAAAATCTTAGAAGACTCTACAGGAAGCAAAATATCAGACATATGTCCTAGGAATATCTTTATCCATACAGCTCAGAGGGCAATGGAAAGTAAGGCAAAAATAAACAAATGGCAACTACATCACAATAAAAAGCTTCTGCACAACAAAAGAAACCATCAACAAAACAACAAGAAAGACCACTGCATGGGAGAACATATGTGCTAATCGCATCTCAGATAAAGGTTTCATCTCCAAAATTTAGAGAATTCATACAACTTAATAAAAGAAAGATAAATGATCCAATCAAAAATAGGCAAAGAACTGAATTAGACACTTGATTGCAAATCCACAATGCAAATCAAAGGAGACACCCCTATGGAGCAAGAATTGCTTCATCTCACACCAGTCATAATGGCTATCATCAACAAATGACAAGTGCTGGTGAGGACGCAGAGAAAAAGGAAACCTCATGCACTGCTGATGGGAATGCACACTGGTGCAGCCACTTGGAAGACAGTATGAAGTTTCCTCAAAAAGTTAAAAATGGAACTTCCATATAACCCAATAATTCCACTACTACAGCGGTTCTCAACCTGTAGGTCACAACCCCTTTGGGGGTCGAACGACCCTTTCACAGGGGTTGCCTAAGACCATCACACCGCTCCTCGGTGTTGCAAAGTATAGCAATGTAGTTTACTGTTGTCATATGAAGACTGTTACCCATGCTACACCACGATTCAAGACAAAATTTCATTTATTTGTAATTAGAAATAAATATTTCACAATATATAATTACATATTGTTTTTGTGATTAATCACTATGCTTTAATTATATTCAATTTGTAACAATGAAAATACATCCTGCATATCAGATATTTACATAACAATTCATGACAGTAGCAAAATTACAGTTATGAAGTAGCAACGGAAATAATTTTATGGTTGGGGGTCACCACAACATGAGGAATTGTATTAAAGGGTCATGGCATTAGGAAGGTTGAGAACCACTGCACTACTAGGACTACAGTGGTACCTCGAGATACGAGTGCCCTAACATACGAGATTTTTGAGATACGAGCCATCGAGTGAGCGATTTTTGCTTTGAAATACGAGCAACATTTGAGATACGAGTAATCACGCGGATGGGCCGGCTGCACACGACCCAACAGTTTACTGCGACTCAAGCTACTCATACTTTCCCACGCCTCAAGGTTACTGAACAAATTAAACTCGTATCTCGAGGTACCACTTTATATCCCAAGTAACCAGAAACACCAATCAGAAAGGATATATGCATCCTTATGTTCATAGCAGCAAAAATTTATAATAGCTAAGATTTGGAAACAACCTAAGTGCCCATCAGCAGTTGAGTAGATTAGAAAACTGTGCTACCTATATACAATGGAAACTACTCTGCTGTAAAAAAGAAGGAACTTTTACCATTAGCAACAACATGGATGGAACTGGAGAGCATTATGCTAAGTGAAATAAGCCAGTCAGAGAAAGATAAATATCACATGATCTCACTCATACATGGGATATAATGATCAACATAATGTGATGCACAAGAATAGAACCAGAGACTAATGGCAGGGAAGGGGGATTAAAGAACAACGAAAGACCTTGTATGTATGCATATTAGCATAACTAATGGACACAGACAGGGGCGGTGGGGGCTTGCCAGGCATGGGAATGGCTGAGGAGGGTGAGAGCAAGCAAAAATAAATAAATAAATAAATAAATAAATAAATAAATAAGGACAAATGTAAAACATTAGATAATAAATAAGAAGATAAACAATTAAAACAAAAAATGGGGAAAGGACTTAATCGGACACTTTTTAAAAAAATACATTTTATTGATTTTTTTACAGAGAGGAAGGGAGAGGGATAGAGAGCTAGAAACATCGAGGAGAGAGAAACATCTATCAGCTGCCTCTAGCACGGCCCTCACTGGGGGTGTGCACGCAACCAAGGTACATGCCCTTGACTGGAATCGAACCTGGGACCCTTCAGTCCGCAGGCTGACGCTCTATCCACTAAGCCAAACCAGTTTAGGCCGGACACTTTTTTAAAGAAAATTTAGAGAAGGCCAAGAGACATATGAAAACATGCTCTAAGACACTAATCATCAAAGAGATGCAAATCAAAATGACAATGAAATACAATCTAACACCAGTGAGAATGGCTATTGTCAACAAATGTACAAAGAACAAGTGGTTGAGAGGATGTGGAGAAAAAAGTGGGAATGCAGACAGGTGAAGCCACTTTGGAAAATGGTATGGAGTTTCCTCAAAAATTAAAAATGGATCTCCAATTTGACCCAGTAACCCATTTCTAGGAATATACCCAAAGAAATCAGAAACACCAATGAGAAAGGTCATAAGCACCGTTGTGTTCACAGCAGCACAATTTATAATAGCTAATATTTGAAAACAGACTAAGTGCCCATCAGCAGATTAATGGATTAAAAAACTGTGGTACAGGAGAAACCAAGATGACAGCATAGGTGAACACCTAAACTGCTGCCTTGCACAATTTCAAAACTACAGCTAAAAGAACAGAGATTACCCAGAACCACAGGAAAGCTGGCTGAGTGGACATTCTACAACTAGAAAGAAAGAGAAGGGGGCTCACAGAGACTCAGAGGAGCTGCAAAGTGCTGAGGTACAGAGACATGCGCGTGCACAGGATGGGCAGCAGGGTACCTGGCTGGCTTCCTCTGGCAGGAGGGAGATGAACATTCCCGAATGCACTGAACCCCAGTTCCAGGCAAGACTCATACAGGAGAAGCCTGGACTGTCAGGCAAAGGGAGAAGTACATAGAAACTCAGGGGAGCTGAGAAAGGCAGAGGTCTGCAGGCATGCGTGCAAGTATGCACAGGGAGGACTGACTGCTGATTGTGCCTCTGGCTCTCTCTAGTGCAGTAGTTCTCAACCTTCCTAAGGCCGTGACACTTGCATACAGTTCCTTATGTGGTGGTGACCCCCTACCATGAAATTTTGCTACTGTTATGCATTGTGATGTAAATATCTGCATTTTCCGATGGTCTTAGGCGACCCCTATGAAAGGGTTGTTCGACCCCCAAAGGGGTCGCGACCTACAGGTTGAGAACTGCTGCTCTAGTGGGAGTAACAGAACCTCCAGACTGCAATGAACTCCAGTTCCAACTGCACTGAACCCTGGTTTCAGGTGAGACACCGAAGACCCAGACTCATACAGGTCCCCGGAGCGCACAGAAACTCAGGGGAGCTGAAAAGGGCAGAGATCTGGAGGCGTGCGAGCACAAGTGCACAGAGAGGGCTGCAGCAATTACCAAGAAACACTGAGTCCCAGGGACTGCATAGGGCAGGGCTGATGGGAAGCCAAGGCTGTCTGCTTAGCCCTGAGATTCCACCCCATCCAAGCTTACCACAGAGGCTTTTACTATTTTGCAAGTCTTGTCTCATAAGGCTGTCTCCAGCACAGAAGTTCTTCCAGTGTACACACATTTGATCCTCACAGCCAACTAGCCTGGAAGTCAATTCCCCTCAGTGATACCAACAACAATCAAGACTTAAATGCAACAAGGCTATACACACAGTCTCAAATGGGGTGCACCAAGAGTGTCCACCTCAGGTAACTGGGAAGACAGAGTTACTGGGCCATATAGGACACTTACCACACAAAGCTACCAACTCAGGTAAGAGGCAAAAATGCGGAGACAAAGAAATAGATCACAAATGAAAGAAATGGAGGTAAGCAAATGACTGGATATAGAATTCAAAACCACTGTTATAAGGTTTTTCAAGAATTTCCTAAAAAAGATGGATAAATTTAGGAAGACTCACGAGGATATGAAAAAGGACCAACTAGAAATTAAACATACAGTGACTGAAATAAAATATATTATACAGAGACCTAACAGCAGAATAGAGGAACGAAAGAATCAACTCAAAGATATGAAATACAAAGAAGCAGAAAACACTCCACTGGAAAAGCAAAAAAGAATCCAAAAATGTGAAATTAGTGTAAGGAGCCTTTAGGACAACCTCAAGTGTACCAACATCAGAATTATGGGAGTGCCAGAAGAGGGCAAGATATTGAAAACCTATTTGAAGAAATAATGACTGAAAACTTCCCCCACCTGGTGAAAGAAATAGACTTACAAGTCCAGGAAGCACACAGAATCCCAAACCAAAGGAATCCAAAGAGGACCACACCAAGACACATCATAATTAAAATGTCAAGAGCAGCTGAAACCGGTTTGGCTCAGTGAATAGAGCTTCGGCCTGTGGACTGAAGGGTCCCAGGTTCTATTCCGATCAAGGGAATGTACCTTGGTTGTGGGCACATCACCAGTGGGGGGCGTGCAAGAGGCGGCTGATATATGTCTCTCTAATCAGTATTTCTAACGCTCTATCCCTTCCCCTTTCTCTCTCTGAAAATCAATAAAAATATATAAAAAAGTAAATAAAAAATAAATAAAATGTCAAGAGCAAAAGACAAAGAGAGAATACTAAAAGCAGCAAGAGGAGAACAGTTAATTACCTACAAGGGAGCACCCATACGATTATCAGCTGATTTCTCAACAGAAATTATGCATGCCAGAAGGGAGTGGCAAGAAATATTCAAAGTAATGAAAAGCAAGAACCTATAACCAAGAATACTCTATCCAGCAAAGCTATCATTCAGAATTGAAGGTCAGAGCTTCACAGATAAGAAAAAACTAAAGAAGTTCATCAACATGAAACCAGTATTACAGTGGTACCTCAAGATACAAGTGCCCTAACATACGAGATTTTTGAGATACGAGCCCTGGAGCAAGCGATTTTTTTGCTTTGAAATACGAGCAACATTTGAGATACGAGTAATCGAGTGGATCGGTCAGCTGCACATGACCCAGCAGTTTACCGCGACTCGAGCATCTCATAGTTTCCCACACCTCAGTCAGTGTGCTTGTTTACCTCGTTGAAAAAGCATCTTTTGTGCATTTACATACTTTATCACATTTCTTTTTATAACCATGGGTCCGAAGAAAGCGAGCAGAAAGGTCAGTGCTCAGAAGAGGATGATGTCTATTGAATTAAAGCGTGAAATCATAGAAAAATATGAGCAAGGTGTGCGAGTGGCTGACTTGCCGAGGCAACATGGGTGTAGTACTTCAACGATATGCACTGTGCTTAAACAGAAGGAGTCGATAAAGGGTATAATGCCAGCTAAGGGTGTTACAATAATTTGTAAGCTCTGTAGCTCTCTCCATGAAAAGATGGAGAGTCTACTGATGGTGTGGGTGACGGAGAAGCAGCTTAGAGATACATTAACACAGGGTATCATATGTGAGAAGGCGCGAGTGATTTACAGTGATTTGCTGGAGCAGACCCGTGCACTTCCACGCACGAAGCATCGAAAGACTCATTTAAAGCCAATAGAGGCTGGTTTGATAACTTCAGGAAAAGGTCCGGCATTCACTCCATCGTCAGGCATGGTGAGGCAGCAAGTTCGGATGTGAAGGCAGCTGAGGATTACCTCAAAACTTTTTCCAAACTAATAGAAGCCAAAGGATATATCCCCCAGCAAGTCTTCAACACTGACGAGACAGGGCTTTTCTGGAAGAAGATGCCCAATAGGACTTATATAATGGCAGAGGAGAAGGCAATGCCAGGCCACAAACCCATGAAGGATAGGCTAACTCTCGCACTGTGCGCCAATGCGAGTGGCAACTGCAAGATCAAGCCTCTGCTCCTATACCATTCGGAAAACCCGAGTCTTTAAGTCACATAAGATTTTAAAAGATAAACTGCAAGTTATGTGGAGGGCAAACCCGGAGGCATGGGTCACCAGGCGGTTCTTTGTGGAGTGGGTAAACCTGGTTTTCGGCCCTTCTGTTAAGAAATTTCTACAGGAAAACAACCTAACCATGCAAGCCCTTCTCATCCTTGACAATGCTCCTGTTCACCCACCGAACCTCGAAGATGAACTCCTCGAAGAGTTCAAGTTTATAAAGGTTGTCTACCTACCTCCCAACACCACTCCTATCCTGCAGCCCATGGATCAGGAGATGATTTCTAATTTTAAAAAGCTGTACATCAAGCACCTGTTCCAGCGCTGCTTTGAGGTGACGGAGAACACAAACCTCACCCTTCGAGAATTCTGGAAGAACCACTTTAACATCGTGATATGCCTCAGAATTATTGATCAGGCCTGGCTGGGTGTTACAACGAGGACTTTGACCTCTGCATGGAAGAAGCTGTGGCCTGAGGCCGTAGCCGAAAGGACCTTCAAAGGATTCGAACCTGAGGTGCCAGTGGAGGAGGAGATAGTGTCTCTGGGAAAATCCATGGGCCTGGAGGTGGATGAGAGAGACCTGAATGAGCTCATCGAGGAGCACTCTCTGGAACTCACCACGGAGGAGTTACAAGAGTTGCAGTCTCAGCAACATGCGGAGGTTCTCCAAAAAATTGGTTTCGAGGAGAAGCCAGAGGTGGAGGAGATCTCTACAAGTGAGATAAAGGAGATCTTAGGAATGTGGGAGAGGGTGTCACACTTCGTGGAAAAGAAACACCCCGAAAAAGTTGCTACTGGTCATGCATCGGAGCTGTTCAATGAAACTTGCCTCACCCATTTCAGAAACATTCTGAAAGGGAGGAAGAGGCAAACCTCGTTGGACACATTTTTTTTTTTAAATCAGCCAAAAATGCAAAGATCAATAGCAATTAAGTTCAGTGAAGATTAGTTAAGTTACATTCAGTTTAGGGATAAAGTGTAGCATTAAGAGTGTAACGAGTAGGTAAATACACTTTATAAAACCAGTTTATTCCTTTACATTCTCTTTTATTATGTTTTTATACAATATTTGTCATTTATAAATACATTTTTCTTATTCAAAAACACGTAACAAGAACAACTGGGGTGGCATTTTGGGGCTGGAATGGATTAATGGCATTTCAATTGATTTCGATGGGGAAATTTGCTTTGAGATACAAGCAACTTGATATACGAGCAAGGTTACGGAACGAAATAAACTGGTATCTCGAGGTACCACTGTATATAAAATGCTGAAAGGTACTCTTTAAGAAAAAGAACATAAAGTTAAAAATTATGAACAACAAATATATATACCAACAAGTGAATCTAAAAATCAAGTTAATTAAAAACCTGATGAACAGAATAAACTGGTGAATATAATAGAATCAGGGGGATAGAAAGGGAGTGGACTGACAATCCTTGGGGGGGCGGGGAGGGAAAGGTGTGGGGGGTGTGGTAAGAGACTGGATAAAAATAATACACTTATGGATGAGGATAATGTGGGGGAGATAAGGGCAGAGTGTGGGGTGGGAACTGAGTGGAGGGGACCTATGGGGGGAAAAAAGAGGAACAAATGTAATAATCTGAACAATAAAGATTTATTAAATTAAAAAAAAAAACACCTGTGGTCCATCTACACAATAGAATACTACACTGCTGAAAACAAAAAGGAACTGATACCATTTGCAACAGCATGGATGGACCTGGAGAGCATTATGCTAAGCGAAATAAAGCAGTCAGAGAAAGAGAAATATCACCGGATCTTACTCTTTTATGGTCAATGGGAAAAAAAGGAGACATATGTAATATAATGTATAATACTTTAAACAATAAAGAATTTTTAGAAAAGAAATATGGTGAAAATATCCATAGTAACACACGGCAATCTACAGGTTAAATGCAATCCTAAGAATAATTCCTATGGTATTTTACAAAGTAATGAAAAGAGAATCTGGAAATGAATGAAACTAAAAAACTCTAAAAATAAAAAAAAAAAAAAAGAAAAGAAAAAGAAAAAGCTCGTGGTATCACACTTCCTGACTTCAATTTTATTACAAAGAGAAAGCAACCAAACAGTGTTGGTGGAGAAACACAGACACATACATAAACAGAACAGAACAGAAAACACAGAAATAAACCCAGGCATAAACTTTTAACCCAGGCACATCCTTTCAAGTAATCTTTGTCAAAGCTGCAAGGCACAGAAGAAGGGAAAGATAGTTTCTTCAATGAATGGTGCTGCTGAAATCAATACTTATCTGTAAACACACAATACTGGACACCACTGATAAATGTAACTCAACCTGCAGGACACAATTGAATGTCAGCCCTGAAACTGAAAACTCCTCAGGACAACCTAGAGAAAAACTTTTGGAGATTTGTTTTGGAAAGGATGCTCTGAATGTGACAGCAATCACCACACAAAATAGAAAAAAAAACAAAAAAAACAGCCGAGACCAGTTTGGCTCAGTGGATGGAGCATCGGCCTGCGGACTGAAAGGTCCCAGGTTCGATTCCGGTTGGGGGCATGTACCTTGCTTGCGGGCACATCTCCAGTGTGGGGCGTGCAGGAGGCGGCTGATCGATATCTCTCTCTCATCGATGTTTCTGACTTTCTATCCCTCTCCCTTCCTCTCTGTAAAAAATCAATAAAATATATTTAAAAAAACAAACAACACACACAAAAAAGTCCACACTGCAACAAATAAAGAAAAATAGCATCTTCACAACACAACAGCAATAAACAAAATGAAATGAAAGGCAATCAAGAGAATGGAAAATAGCCCAAACCGGTTTGGCTCAGTGGCTAGAGCATCGGCCTGCAGACTGAAAGGTCCCGGGTTCGATTCCGGTCAAGGGCATGTACCTTGGTTGCAGGCACATCCCCAGGAGGGTGCGTGCAGGAGGCGGCTGATCGATGTCTCTCTCTCATTGATGTTTCTTACTCTCTGTCCCTCTCCCTTCCTCTCTGTAAAAAATCAATAAAATATATTAAAAAAGAGAGAGAGAGAGAGAGAGAGAGAGAGAGAGAATGGAAAATAATACTTGAAAATCATTTGAAGGAATCGTTTGAAGAGATTATGGATTCAGTTCTGATCAGCACAATAAAGCAAATATTGCAATATAGACAAATTCACACAAATAGGAGGAGTTCCCAGGGATTAATGAAGGCATGTTAATACCATATTGCAGGCTAATAACAATTCAATGACTCTGCCTCAAAAGCAAACTTGATATAATTTCATGAAAAATACTTTATTCTAAAACTAGTAACAAGCATCTGAGCTTGCCAGAAACATGGTGGCACTACATCTGCTGAAGGCAGGGTTCTCAAAAAACATGAACTTTGTAGAAAAGCAGAGGAGAGGGAGCAATATCTGCAAAACATAAGTAAGCACATGCAAAAATATGTATTCCTGTATGTCATAAGCATTTAATATTTAAAATATACAAGGTAGTCAAAAGAATGTGTAACAACAAATACAGTTATTAACCAAAGTAAGGATATAGAAACAATTCTATATAAAACTATGTACAAGAGACCAACATGAATATGGAAAATGCTTTCCTCACTGATCAAGGTGGAATCCCTCAGGCTTCCTGCAACACTACCAACCACAAGGCCTTCCCTGTGAATGTAGTACAGTGGGGAGAATTGGGACTTCAGGAAAGAAGGGAGAAGCAGAAACAGACTCACCCTCCCCAGGACAGCAACTACCCAGGAAACTGGAAAACCAAGCAGAACCACAGCTTACATGGGAGGACAGAGCAAAGCCAAGTCCAGGTCACTGGTGAGAGTCAGGGTCTTACCCAGCGAGGATAGAAATTCAAAGTTCTCCAGCATCACATGCAGGTACAGCTGTCTCTGACCCTCATCAAGGAGGCTCCATTCCTCCCTGGAGAAGTACAGGGCAATGTCCTCAAAGGTCACGCCAACCTGTCAGAATTTAGACAACTGAAACCAGAGCTGCCTTTCTGAGAGCCAGTAATTCTACTCCTTACACACCTTTCCCCCTCAACCTCCTCCAGGGCACCCGGTTAGGGTGGACACCAGGCCCTAATGCCAGTGCAGGCTGCTCTCCCATTCCAGTCCCATTACTCACTGGCATTGCCCTCAGCAGAGCAGCTGGGTTGGGTGGGCAGGATTGGGGGAGGGGAGGGGAGAGAGCAATGCCATTTAAGCTCTGGGCGATGCCTGCAGGGCCCCAGCCTTCCTGCCAAGCAATACCCCTGCAGCCTCCGGGACCATGCCTGCAAGTCAAAGCCAAGCGTGGGTTTATGCTTCGCCTTTAAGTCCCCACACCAGGTCCCGGGGACCATCAGCTCACACTTCCTCCAGATGTGCACACCACTGGGTAATGTGTATCCCCTTCCCACCTTCAGTCCCAGGTTCACTCCCTCAGCTCCGCCCCTTCCTGCTCCAATGCCACTGGGTCTCGCCGGACTCACCCATGAACTTAGCATTTGGCATCCACAGAGAGCTTATCTACCAACAGATCCAGGACCACCCCAGGCCTCTGATGGACCCCACGACCTGGAAAAAGCCCCAATGAGGCTGTGACGGCCTCCCTGCAGCCTCTGATCTGTGCGCCAATCCTCACAGCCACATCCTCAGGGGAACCTCAGATGCGAGTCACCCCTGTCCTCTCTGCCCTGCACTCGCTGTGCCTCAGAAGCCACAACCCTCCTCCCCCCCTCCTTCCTCACGGTCCTCCCTGCGGACTGAGCTGCAGGACCTGACAAATGCCCCTCAGTCTGTGATGATCCGTGTGAGGGGAAGTGAGGCCTGGGAGAAAGGAACTCACCTCAGCGAAGCTCGACAGCGCGGGCGCCGCCATTGCACTTTGTGGGCCAAGCGGGGCGGGAGCGGCTGGAGTAGAAGCCGCGGCAGGAAAGGCGGTGCCGGCCCGGCCCTGGCGTGAATCCCGGCGATGACTCCGAGCTTCAATCCCACGTGTGAGCTGTGAGCACCACCGGAGGCTCCCGCCAAGGGCTATGTGGCTGGGAACACCACTCTCCAACCTTATCCACCGGAGTGTAGACTTGAAAGACCTGACCGCCTGAGACAAAACTCTGAGAACAGAAAATCCCGCCAGGAAACCCGGTCGCGCCCCACAGAAATAACCAAACGGAAACGCCTTCTCTGAGCCTCCATTGGCTCAGCCTGGTGGCCTTCTGTGCGTGGCCTTCTGGGTAATGTAGTTTCTCCGCTCCAAGGCCAGGATCCAGTATTTCTTAATTGAATCTAGGACTGGATTTAGGGTCATATAGCCCAACAACACACCAAGTGTACTAAGGGTCTTCTAGCGCCTTCCGGGAAGGTGATGTCTGGGGCAAGTTTGTTTCTGGTGACACTGTCTGGTTTCCTTTAGCTCCTGGTTTTGCATATCTTTCTTCGGGATCTGCTCTTTCTGAAGGGTGGGCATTGTTCATTCATCTCCTTCCGGGAAACTGTAGCTTGTAGCTCAAGTCTTTCACTAGATCTAACCTGCCTCCATTGAATCCATTATACGTCACAAAACAGACTCTCTTACTGAAGAGCATCTGCTTCTGAAGCCACCGGAAGTGTCAGCTCTGCCTGGGCTGCAGTGTGGATAAGGTGGCCAAGAGACAAGTGAAAAATGCTCAAAGTGACTGATCATCAGAGAGATGTCAATTAAAGCAACTATAGGTATCACCCCACCACTGTCAGAATGGCCGCCATCAGCAAATCAACAAAGGACAGGTGCTGGGGAGGATGTGGAAAAAAGGGAACTCTAGTTCACTGCTTGTGGGAACACAAACTGGTGAAGCCATTATGGAAATCAGTATGAACTTTCATAAAAGAAACTTATTATGGAACTGACATTTGACCCATTGATTCTACTTCTGGAAATATATCTGAAGAAACCTGAAGCAATCAGAGTGAATGTATGCATCCCTCTGTTCATAGCAACACAATTTACAATAGCAAAGGTCTGGAAACAGCCCAAGTGTCCATCAATAGATGGGTGTGTAGAAAACTATGGTACATTTGAACCATGGAGTAATAGGCAGCAGTAAAAATGAACACTCTCTTACCCTATCACACAACATGGAGGGACCTGGAGAGCATCATGCTAAGTAAAATTAGTCAGAGAACAACAGTATCACTTGATCTCACGCATATATACAATCTAACAACAAAATGGAATGAACTCAGAGACATGGAAGCATGGAATGGAGTGTGGAATGTCAGAAGGGAAGGCAGGGGAGGGTAAAATAAAAAGAAAATAAACATCCTCAAGTCATGATTAAGCACACACGTGCAGACACACAGTAACAACCAACTTACCTGAGCCTTGAGCGTTTCCTTCTGTTCTCTGAAAGCACTGGGAAAGCTCTAGCATGCCCTGCTCTGGGTCTGCTCTAAATTTGTGTTTATAAACCTGTCTTCAGTCTGTTGTTTCCCTGGAAATGCTGATAATCCTCCATGTAATTTTCTCCTTCTTGTCCAGGTTGTTGTGAGAATTAAGAGAGAAAATGCTCCAAAATCTAATCCTGGAATCCGGGCAACAAAGTAAGGGTCATCAATCTTCTGCACATCCCATTGATCCAAATGAGATTCAGGGAGTTCTGGAGAGTCTGCTGGAGATCCCCAAGTGGGGCACCACAATGAGACCTGAGTGCCCACAGCACCTCCCTCCCTGCAGCAGAGTCAGTGGCTTCTTATAGGTCCGGTTTCTCACTAAAATGCACCAGAAGACAACAGTGTTTGTGGGCATCAGGGGAGTGTGAATGACTGACCTGGGAATGTCTCTGCAGCAGAGGCTAGGATACCAGGAGAGGGAGAGAGAAACATCAATAATGAGAGACAATCATTGATCAGCTACCTCCTGCATTTACTCAATCTAGGGGATCTAACCTGGGGCAGAGGTATGTGCCCTGATTGGGAATGGAACTGTGAACACCTGGATCATAGGTCCATATGGAATCAGTGAGCCATGCTGGCTGGACTATCATCGTTCATGTTTCTAACTCTCTCTCCCTTTCCCTTGCTTTATGAAACCAATAAAAGTCAATTAACATATTTGTTAAAAAATAAAAAATATTAAAAAATAAAATATGCCAAAACCGGTTTGGCTCAGTGGATAGAGCATTGGCCTGGGACCTGAAAGGTCCCAGGTTTGATTCCGGTCAGGGGCATGTATCTGGTTGTGGACACATCCCCAGTAGGGGGCATGCAGGAGGTGGCTTATCGATGTCTCTCTCTCATTGATGTTTCTGGCTCTCTGTCTCTCTCCCTTCCTCTCTGTGAAAAATCAATAAAATATATTTAAAAATAAAATAAAATAAAACAATAAAATATATTAAAAAAATAAAATGTTTTAAAAAAGAGAAAGAAAGAAAATTTATTCTATATGTATAAAAGGCTAAGCTGACTTGCGCATGTGCGGTACATATAAAGCTCTCGCTGGAGCCAATCGCAAGCCTGTGTTTCAATTTATCATTGTTGATTGTGAATTGGGTTGTTTTTGTTGATAAAGCTGAAAGAAAGCGCAGCGGTTCAGAGAAGTAAGAATGGCCATTAAAGTCAATACAGTGGTACCTCGAGATAGAATTTAATTCATTCCGTAACCTGGAGGCATGGGAAAGTATGAGTAGCTCGAGTCGCAGTAAACTGGTGGGTCGTGTGCAGCCGGCCGATCCGCGTGATTACTCCTATCTCAAATGTTGCTCATATTTCAAATCAAAAATCACTGGCTCAATGGCTCGTATCTCAAAAATCTCGTATGTTAGGGCACTCGTATCTCGAGGTACCACTGTAATAGCTGAAACCGGTTTGGCTCAGTGGATAGAGAGTTGGCCTTCAGACTGAGGAATCCCAGGTTCGATTCTGGTCAAGGGCATGTACCTTGGTTGCGGGCACATCCCCAGTCGGGGTTGTGCATGAGGCGGCTGATTGATGTTTCTCTCTCACTGATATTTCTAACTCTCTATCCCTCTCCCTTTCACTCTATAAAAAAATCAGTAAAATATATATTCTAAAAAATTCGATAATAATAGTGATCTGGGAAGAGATAAATATCCCCGTGTAACCATAGTTGCTGTCATAGTCAGAAACAAAGATGGAGGACCTCCTTTGAAAGGACTTGGTCATTCATTTTAAACCAGATCCCAATAATCAGAATTTCAGTAAAATGAAAGAAATCAATATCCTGTTTCCTACATTAGATGCAATGACGTATCCTATTTTTTCCCCACATGGTCAAAAAGACTTGGGAATGAATATTGCACTAGGACTGAGAGACAACAATATAATCCACAAAATATTAAATTCAATGGATGATGCAGAAAAAGAAGCTTTCCAATTGAATTTCTTAAAAAAAAAATTACTCCTTCAGCAATGCTGTCGTAAGTTAGAATTGAAAGTAGGTGCAATCATCGTGCTATTGAGAATTTCAATAGTAAACAGGGTCTTTGTAAGGATATTACATTTATTATTGAAAGATTGTGACCTGCCAAAACTGGTTTGGCTCAGTGGATAAAGAGTTGGCCTGCAGACTGAAAGGTCCTGGGTTCAATTCCGGTTAAGTGCACATACCTTGGTTGTGGGCACATCCCCAGGAGAGGGTGTGCAGGGAGCAGCTGATCAATGTTTTTAACTCTCTATCCTTCACCCTTCCTCTCTGTAAAATAAAATCAATAAAATATATTTAAAAAAAAAAAGAGATTGTAACCTAACATAATTGAAGCTGAAGTATTAATAGGATCTGCAGAGGAGAGTTTTTTCTGATTCCAGGAATTGATTTATCCCCATCTGATATGAGCCTCAGTTTTGGAATAAGTTTAATCAATTTATCAGTCATTGTTTTCTATTAATATTGTTTTATGTCATGTTTTTGTTTTCATATCACCTTAAGTTCCTTTTTCTTTTTTTATTTAATAAATCTTTATTGTTCAGATTATTACAATTGTTCCTCTTTTTTCCCCCCAGAGCTCACCTCCACCTGGCTCCCAACCAACCCTTTGCCCTTACCTCACCCCCCCCCATTGTCCTCATCCATAGGTGTATGACTTTTATCCAGTCTCCCCTGCACCCCCCTCAGCACTTTCCCCCTGAGAATTGTCACTCCATTCACTTTCTATGCCCCTGATTCTATTACATTCACCGGTTTATTCTGTTCATCAGATTTTTAATTCACTTGATTTTTAGATTTACTTGTTGATAGATATGTATTTGTTGTTCATAATTTTTATCTTTACATTTTTCTTCTCCTCCTCTTCTTAAAGAATACCTTTCAGTATTTCATATAATACTGGTTTGGTATTGATGAACTCCTTTAGCTTTTTATTATCTGTGAAGCTCTTTATCTGCCCTTCAATTCTGAATGATAGTTTTGCTGGTAGAATATTCTTGGTTGTAGGTTCTTGCTATTCATCGCTTTGAATATTTCTTGCCACTTCCATTTGTCCTGCATAGTTTCTGTTGAGAAATCAGCTGATAATTGTATGGGTGCTCCCTTGTAGGTAACTGTTTTTCTCTTGCTGCTTTTAATATTTTCTTTGTCTATTGTTCTTGGCATTTTAATTATGATATGCCCTGATGTGGTCCTCTTTGGATTCCTTTGGTTTGGGGTTCTGTATGCTTCCTGGACTTGTAAGTCTATTTCTTTCACCATGTGGGGGAAGTTTTCAGTCATTATTTCTTCAAAGAGATTTTCAGTATCTTGCTCTCTCTCTTCTTCTGGCACCCCTATAATTCTGATGTTGGTACGCTTGAAATTGTCCCAGAAGCACCTTAAACTATCTTCACATTTTTTTTATTTTTGCTTTTCAGGTTGAGTGTTTTTTGCTTCTTTGTATTTCAAAACTTTGACTTGATTCTTGCTTTCTTCTAGTCTGCTGTTAGGTCTCTGTATAATATTTTTTATTTCAGTCAGTGTATGTTTAATTTCTAGTTGGTCCTTTTTCATCTCCTCTTGTGCCTCCTAAATTTATCAGTCTTTTCTAGGAAATTCTTGAAAAACTTTATAATGGTGGTATTGAACTGCATATCCAGTCGTTTGTTTTCCTCCGTTTCTTTTGTTTGTGATCTGTTCCTTTGTCTCTGCATTTTCCCTGCTTCCCTGAGTTGGTGGAGTAGCTTTGTGTACTAAGTGTCTTATGGGATCCAGTGGTTCAGCCTCTCCAGTTACCTGAAGTGAAATCTCTCTCTCTTTTTAAAAAATATATTTTATTGATGTTTTAAAGAGAGGAAGGAAGAGGATAGAGAGTTAGAAACATAGATGAGAAAGAAACACCAATAAGCTACGTTCTGCACACCCCTTACTGGGGATGCTCCCGCAACCAAGGCACATGCCCTTGACCAGAATCAAACCTGGGTCCCTTTGCTCCGCTGACTGATGCTCAATCCACTGAGCTAAACCGGTTTCGACCTTAGGTAGACTCTTTTGGTGCACCCCTTGTGTGTACAGCCTTGTTGTATTTAAGTCTTTTTTTCCTTTATTGTGTTACATGTATACATATCTCCCCATTGCCGCCCACCTCCCAGGCATACCACAACACCCCAGTGTCTTGTGTTCATTGGTTATGGTTATATGCATGCATACAAGTCCTTTGGTTGATCTTTTATCTACCCAACCTCTCCTTAACCTTCTTGCTGTAATTTGACAGTCTGTTTGATGCTTTACTGCTTCTGTGTCTATCCTTTTGTTCATCAGTTTATAATGTTCTTTATTATCCACAAATGAGTGAGATCATGTGGTGTTTCCCCTTCATTGATTGGCTTATTTCACTTAGCATGAGGCTCTCAGTTCCATCCAGGTTGCTGCAAATGGTAAGGTTTCTTTCTTTTTAATGGCAGCATAGAATTCCATTGTGTAGATGTACCATAGTTTTCTGATCCACTCATCTGCTGATGGGCACCTAGGCTCTTTCCAAATTGTAGCTATTGTATATTGTGCTGAGATGAACATAGGGGTGCATAAATCCTTTCTGATTGGTGTTTGTAATTTCTTAGGATATATTCTAACAGTGGGATTGCTGGGTCAAATGGGAGATTCATTTTTATTTTTTGAGGAAACTCAATACTGCTTTCCACAGGGGCTGCACCAGTCTGCATTCCTACCAACAGAGCACAAGGATTTCTTTTTCTCCGCATCCTTGCCAACACTTATTCTTTGTTGATTTGTTGATGATTGCCATTCTAACAGGTGTAAGTTGGTATCACATTGTCGTTTTGATTTGCATCTCTCAGATAATTAGTGACTTTGAACCTGTTTTCATGTGTCTCTTGTCCCTCCTCCTGTCATCTTTCGAAAAGGTTCTATTTAGGTCCGTTGCCCATTTTTGTATTGGATCATTGATCTTCCTTTTATTAAATTGTATAAGTTGGCTGTAGATGTTGGAGATTAAACCTTTATCAGTGATAACATTTGCAAATATGTTCTTCAATACAGTGGTCTTTCTTGTTGTTTTGTTGATGGTTTCTTTTGCTGTGCAAAAGCTTTTTATTTTGATGTAGTCCCATTTGTTTATTTTTTCTTTAGCTTCCATTGCCCTTGGAGCAGTATCAGTGAAGAAGTTCTCTTGGCATATGTCTGATATTTTGCTGCCTGTGGATTCCTCTAGTATTTTTATGGTTTCCCTTCTAATGTTTAAGTCCTGTATCCATTTTGAGTTTATTTTTGTATTTGGTGTAAGTTGGTGGTCCAGTTTCATTTGTTTGCATGTATCTGTCCAATTTTCCCAACACCATTTATTGAAGAGGCTATCTTGGCTTCATTGTATGTTCATGCCTCCTTTGTCAAATATTAACTGAGCATAGTGGTTTGGGTGGATATCTGGGTTCTCTATTCTATTCCATTGGTCTATAGGTCTGTTCTTGTGCCAGTAACAGATTGTTTTGAGAACACTTGCTATGTAATATAGCTTGAAATCTGGTATTGAGATCCCACCTACTTCATTCTTCTTTCTCAGGATTGCTGTGGCTATTCGCGGTCTTTTGTTGTTCCGGATGAATCTTTGAAGAATTATTTCTAGGTCTGTGAAATAAGTCATTGGTATTTTAATGGGTAGTGCATTGAATCTATAGATGGCTTTGGGTAGTATAGAAATTTTAATGATGTTGATTCTCCCAATCCATAAGCATGGTATGCTCTTCCATCTGTTTACATCTTCCTCTATCTCTTTTTTTCAGTGTTCTGTAGTTTTCTACATATAGGTCTTTTATCTCCTTAGTTAGGTTTATTCCTAGGTATCTTAATTTTTTTGGTGCGATGGTAAATGGGATTGCTTTTTTAGTCTCTCTTTCTGTAATTTCACTATTAGTGTATAGAAATCCCACCGATTTCTTGGCATTAATGTATCCTGCTACACTGCCAAATTCATTTAGTAACTCAATTAGTTTTGGGATGGAGTCCTTCGGGGTTTTTTTATGTACAGTATCATGTCATCTGCAAATAAGGACAGCTTTACTTCTTTTCCAATTTGGATGCCTTTTATTTCTTCTTCTTGTCTAATTGCAATGGCTAATACTTCCAGTACTATGTCGAACAGGAGAGGTGAGAGTGCGCATCCCTGTCTTGTTCCTGCTCTTAGGAGAAATGGTTGTAATTTTTGCCCGTTGAGTATGATGCTAGCTGTGGGTTTATCATATATGGCTTTTATGATGTTGAGGTATGCTCCTTCTATTCCCACTTTGCTGAGAGTTTTTATCAAGAAAGGGTGTTGGATTTTGTCAAATGCTTTTTCTGCATCAATTGATATGACTATGTGATTTTTATCTCTCAATTTGTTTATGTGATGTATCACGTTTATTGATTTGCAGATATGGTACCATCCCTGCATTCCTGGGATGAATCCTACTTGTATGGTCTTTCTGATGTACTGCTGGATCTGATTTGCTAGAATTTTGTTGAGGATTTTGGCATCTATGTGCATGAGAGATATTGGCCTATAATTCTCTTTCATTGTGTTGTCTTTTTTTTTTCTTAAATATTTTTATTGATTTTCACAGAGAGGAAGGGAGAGGGATAGAAAGTTAGAAACATCGATGAGAGACAGACATCGATCATCAGCCTCCTTCACGCTCCTTACTGGGGATGTGCCCACAACCAATGTACATGCCCTTTACTGGAATCGAACCCAGGACCCTTCAGTCCTCAGGCCAACGCTCTATCCACTGAGCCAAACCAGTTTCAGTATTGTGTTGTCTTTATCTGGTATTGGTATTAGGGTGATACTGGCATCATAGAAGGTGTTTGTAAGTGTTCCTTCTTCTTGAATATTTTTGAATAGTCTGAGGAGGGTAGGTTTTAATTCCTCCTTGAGCCAGAACCAGTTTGGCTCAGTGGATGGAACGTCAGCCTGCGGACTGAAGGGTCCCAGGTTCGATTCCGGTCAAGGGCATTTTCCTTGCTTGTGGGCACATTTCCAGTGTGGGGCGTGCAGGAGGCAGCCGATCCATGTCTCTCTCTCATCGATGTTTCTGACTTTGTATCCCTCTCCCTTCCTCTCTGTAAAAAATCAATAAAAAATATATATATTTTAAAATCAATAAAATATATATTTTTAAAAAATGCAATTAATAATTCCTTGAATGTTTAGTAAAACTCTCCTGTGTAGCCATCTGGTCCCGGGCTTTTATTTGCTGGAAGCTTTTTGATGACCGCTTCAATTTCTTCCATAGTTACTGGACTATTGAGATGTTTAGATTCTTCCTGATTGAGTTTTGGAAGGTTATATTTTTCTAGGAATATGCCCATTTCTTGCAGGTTGTCCAATTTGTTGGAATAGAGTTGTTCATAGTATTTTTTAACAATCCTTTGTATTTTGGCGGGGTCTGTTGCTATTTCTCCTCTTTCATTTCTGATTTTGTTTATTTCGGTCTTTTCTCATTGCTTCTTGGTGAGCCTGGCTAGAGGTCCATCAATCTTGTTTGTCCTTTCGAAGAACCAGCTCTTGGTGTTGTTGATCTATTGAATTGTTTCTTTGGTCTCCATGTTATTTATCTACTCTCTGATCTTTACTATTTCCTTCCTTGTGCTTACACTGGGCTTTTCTTGTTGCTCTCTTTCTAGCTCTGAGTTGTAGGGTTAGGAAATCTATTACCACTGTTTCCTGTTTTTTGCAGTAGGCTTGTATAGCTATGAACTTCCCTCTCAAGACTGCTTTCACTGTGTCCCATAAATTTTGTATTGTTGTGTTGTCATTGTCATTTGTTGCCATGATGTTTTTAATTTCTTCCTTTATCTCTCTGGTTACCCAGTCGTTGTTTAATAGCATGCTGTTTAGTCTCCATGTGTTTGATTTCTTTCTATTGTTTTTATTATAGTTGATTTCCAGTTTTATGCCACTGTGGTCTGAGAAAATGCTTGATATGATTTCTATCTTCTTGAATTTGAAGAGACTTTTCTTATGACCCAACATATGATCTATCTTTGAAAATGACCCATGTGCACTGGAGAAGAATGTATATTCTGTGGCTTTGGGGTGAAATGTTCTGAAGATGTCAATTAATTCCATCTGGTCTAGTGAGTCATTTAGGATTGATGTTTCTTTGCTGATTTTTTGTTTAGAGGATTTGTCCAATGGTGACAGTGGGGTATTACAGTCTCCTACTATGATTGTATTGCTGTCAATCTCTCCCTTAATGTCCTCCAGGAGTTTTTTTTATGTATTTAGGTGCTCCTATATTGGGTGCATATATGTTTACCAGAGTTATATCTTCTTGTTGGATTGTTCCCTTTAGTATTATGAAGTGGCCTTCTTTATCTCTTGTTATGTCCTTCACTTTGACATCTAATTTGTCAGATATAAGTATTGCAACCCCAGCTTTTTTTCATTTCCATTTGCCTGAAATACCATCTTCCATCCCTTCACCCTCAATCTGTGTGCATCTCTTTTCCTGAGGTGGGTTTCTTGTAGACAGCTGATATATGGATCATGTTTTCTTATCCGTTCGGTTACCCTATGTCTTTTGATTGGAGCATTTAATCCGTTTACATTTAAAGTTATTATTGATAGGTACTTATCTGTCGCCATTTTTAGTCTTTACCCCCGAGTTCCTTCTTCACTTCCTATTTCTTTTTATTACAGCAGACCCTTTAACATTTCTTGCATTGCTGGTTTGGTGGTAATATATTCCCTTAGTCCTTTTTTACTGTGAAGCTTCTGATTTCACCTTCAATTTGATTGAAAGCCTTGCAGGGTACAGTATTATTGGATTCAGACCCTTCCTTTGCATGACTTTGTAGATTTCATTCCATTCCCTTCTGGCCTGATGAGTTTCTGTTGAGAAATCAGTTGCTAGTCTTATGGGAGTTCCTTTGAAGGAATTTTCTGATTCTCTCTGTCCACTTTTAAGATTCTTACTTTGTCGTTGGTGTTTGCCAATTTAATTATAATGTGCCTTGGTGTCGGTTTTTGGGGGTTCATTATGCTTGGGACTCTGTGAGCTTCTTGTATGTGTGTGTGTTTTTTTTTTTCTATATTGGGGAAGTTTTCTGTCATTATTTCTTCAAACAGGTTTTCTATTCCTTGCTCACTTTCCACTCTTTCTAGAACTCCAATTATGCGGATGTTGTTTTGTTTCGTGTTATCCCAAAGTTCTCTTAGGCTCTCCTCTTGCTTTTTAATTTTTTTTTCTAGAAGCTGCTGTACTTGGGTATTTTTTCCTAACTTGTCTTCTAGGTCACTGATGCGGTCCTCTGCTTCTTCTAGTCTACTTTTGATTCTTTCTATTGAGTTCTTTATAGCAGGGATGTCATTTTTCATTTTTTCTTGCTTCTTCTTCATTTCCTCTTGTCTCTTTTTCATTTCCTCTTGGCTCTTACATTGTTGATTTTGTCTTCCACTCTTTTCATCCACCTTATGATCATTTCTCTGAACTCTTTCTTTGGCAGGCTTATTTCTGCTTCTATTTTGTTTACTTCCGTTTCTGGTGATACCTGCCTTTCTGTCATATGCGGGCTGTTTCTTCGTCTGCCCATGGTCTTTCTTCTCCGGGTATCTGGTTATGTAGTTCTCTCTCCTACGTTGATTCAAAGGCACAAACTACAACACGAGCAGGTACAACATACAAGGCACTGAACAGAAATGTATTCACGATGTTAATAACCACAAATAAGGTGACCACCAATGAAAGACAAATTAGGGGTAAGTAGAGAAAGAAGAAGAGGGAAACGAGGCAAAAAGAAAAGAAAGAAGTGCCAAAATCAAATTGGGAGAAGGGAGGAAAATAAATAAATAAATAAATAAAATAATAAAAAGGAGAAGAAGAAGAAGAAAAGAGAGAGAAAAAAGAAAGAGAAGAAGAGGGAAAAGGGGAACAAATTATAGATGTGAGGAGAAAACCCCAATAGAACAGCCACTAATCCAAACAAATGCCGGCAACAAGTACCTGGAGAATAATACAAACTACAAATAACAATTAATATCAAGGGAGGCCAGGGAAAGGAGAGGTAAAAAACAAACCAAAACAAAGCAAACAAAAAGCAAAATAAAACAAGTAGAACAAGCTAAAACAATCTCACAAAAAAGTACAAAAAATTGATATAATCACCGTTCATTCAAACAGCAACAAAAGGAGATAGAGAAAAACAACATTTTGCATAGTGAAGACAAGAAGAGAGAGGTTTGTATGGACTTGGAGTAGGGGATTTGAAATTAGATATATAAGTGGGGTGAAATTTTAACCAGGTAGAGAAAGAATAGGGAGAACCTAAAGTTGGAAAAGGGAAGGAGAAACAAGACAACAAAATGGGGCAAGTTAGGAGGAGAGTGTTGTCATAAAGGTAGAGTTGAGATAGAGTAAAATTACGCTAAAGGAAAGATGAAAATAAAATGTAGAACTCTAATCCCAAAGTAAAATAAAGAGAAAACAAAATGACACTTATTTCCCCCCCAAAAAAAGGTAAAATAGTAGTAGTAATAATACTCATTGAAAACAAAAATGAAACAATTTGAAAGGTAAAATCAATTGAGGAAAAAAGAAAAAAATAGTTTTTTAATTAAAATATGCAAAAATAAAAGAAAAGAAAAAGAAAAAAATAGAATGGGCAGTATTGGAGGTCATTCACTTCCACTATTGTTCTGCTTGCCACTCCTGTTTCCCAGTCAGGAGGGTATTGCAGTTCTCTGTGTTCCACTGCTGAGGTGTGTCTTAATCTCTTTATTCTTTTGTGGTTATGGGAGAGTCAATTTGTGAGTCATGGACTGGGTGGCAGTGTTTCAGAATTGAACTCTGAGACTAAGCAGATGACCTCTGTAGGCTGTGCTTAGATCCTGCTACTCTGTGGTTTTCAGTACTGGTTTGTGGGGATTTGAGCATCCGGGACACTGTAATAACTCCCAGACTGTCCTTCTGTCTCAGATCAAAATGAGTTGTTTTCTAGAGCTCCCATCTGTTAACACTTAGGGATTACGCTTTGCCCCACATCCGCGGACCTCTCCAGAAGCAGCTTCCCCACAGCCTGGTTCCCACAGTGTGCACATCTCTGTTCTGCAGGACAAGAGACCTCACCTAATCCCAGGTGAAATCTCACCTTACTGTGTGCTGTGCGGAGCTCCTCTGAGTCCGTGTGTCTGCGCCGATTGGAGAGTGGTGTTCTGGGTCCCCCAGCTATTCAGACCACCACAGACATCCACCTCTCTCTACAAGATGGCAAGGTCTCCACGTTCGCGCTGGTGACTCTGGGAGATAAAAACCCTGTAACAGTGGGGCTGCCTGTTGAGGGGATCCCTGTCCAGCAGTCCCCGCTCCTTCTTCTGGAGGATAACTGACTTTTAACTTGACAACAAACACTCCCAGTGGGACTCTCAGCTGCTCTCTCTCCATCTGCCCAGTGACAAGGCTCCAGACATGTCCATCTATTCCGCTGCTATTTTTTCTCTCCCTGTATTTGTGTATGTGTATATATATATATATATATATATATATACACATTTTATTCATTTTTTACAGAGAGGAAGGGAGAGGGACAGAGAACTAGAAATATCGATGAGAGAGAGACATCGATCACCTGCCTCCTGCACACTGGAGATGTGCCTGCAACTATGGTACACGCCCTTGACCAGAATCAAACCTGGGACCTTTCAGTCTGCAGGCCGACGCTCTATCCACTGAGCCAAACTGGTTTGGGCTGTACTGAAGTCTTAATTGTTGTTGGTATCACTGTGGTGAACTGACATCCAAGCCAATTGGTTGTGAGGATAAGCTGTGTCAATACCAGGAGAACTTCTATGCTGAACTCCGCCTGAAGACTTGCAAGATTGGAAAAGCCTCTGTGCTAGGCTTGGATGGGGCGAAGTCTCAAGGCCAAGCAGATAGCTTTGGCTTCCCATCAGCCCCTGGGTCTCAGTGTCCCTTGTTAATCGCTGCAGCCCTCTCTGTGCAGTCATGCTCGTGCACTGCCAGATCTCGGCTGTTCTGCCTCCCCTGTTTCCATGCACTCTGGAGACCTGTATGAGTCTGGGTCCCTAGGGACTCACCCAAAAATGGGGTTCAGTGCAGTCTGACCTGGATTTCAGTGCAGTTGGGAGGTTCTATCTTCCCTCCACTCGAGAAAGCCATCAGCACAATCAGCAGTCTGTTCTCTCTGCACGCACTTTTGCGCACACCTGCAGACCTCTGTGTTTTGCGGCTCCCCTAAGTTTCCCTGCACTCCTCCCTTTTCACAACAGTCCAGACTCCCCCGTATGAGTCTCTCCTGGAACTGGGGTTCAGTGCAGTAGGAAGTGGGGTTCAGTTCAGTCAGAAGTTTCCGTCTCCCTCCTATTAAAGGAAGCCACCCAGGCCCTCCACCACCTGTCCTCTCCACGCACCTGTCTCCATACCTCAGTTTTTGCAGCTCTTCTGAGTCTCCTTGAGCCCCTCTCTTTCCTTCTAGTTGTAGAATTTCCACTTAGCCAGCTTTCGTGTGGTACTGGGTGATGTCCATTCTGTCTTTTAGTTGTAGTTTGTTTTTGTTTTTTTAATATTGGCAAGACACCTGCGTTTTCTTTTTAATATATTTTATTGATTTTTTACAGAGAGGAAGGTTAAAGGATAGAGAGTTAGAAACATTGATGAGAGAGAGACATCCGTCAGCCACCTCCTGTACGCCCCCTGCTGGGGATGTTCCCACAAGATACATGCCCTTGACCAGAATTGAACCTGGGACCTTTCAGTCCACAGGCCGACGCTCTATCCACTGAGCCAAAATTGTTTCTGCTTTTAGCTGTAGTTTTGAAATTATTGTGTGAGACAGCAGTTTAGGTGTTCACCTATGCCGCCATCTTAGTTTCTCCTGTTTTTGTTCTTGATATGTCCTTTTTGTTATATCACATTATTATTTATTATTAATCAATTTATATGTTATATATATTATTTTCATGTACACTTTCATCTCTCAACTTTTATTATAGAGAAAGGACAAACAATGATATGAAAATATTTTTTCCAATTAATTTCCTTTCAATGGGCACAAATTCATGCACTGGGTGACTAGTTTTTAAATAAAGAATGGTTGACCAAACAAAATATTATCTAGGATAGCGATCGCCAACCTTTTGAATCTCACAGACAACCAGTGGTCCGTGGATCACCAATTGGCAATCGTTGCTCTAGGATGTGGAACATGTGAATACCCTACACACTGGTGGGAGAAGGCCAAAAGTTATAATCAGCTTATTTTTATTTTGAAGGAATGATTAGAAATCAAGTTTCTTGATTTTTAAAATACAGTGGTACGTAGAGATACAAGTTTAATTCGTTCCGTAACCTTGAGTCGTGGGAAACTATGAGACGCTCAAGTCGCAGTAAACTGGTGGGTCATGTGCAGCCGGCCAATCCGTGTGATTACTCCTATCTCAAATGTTGCTCATATTTCAAAGCAAAAATTGCTCGCTCGACGGCTCGTATCTCAAAAATCTCGTATGTTAGGGCACTCGTATCTCGAGGTACCACTGTATATATTTATTAAATTCAGAAAGGGAGAGATAGAAGCACCAATGATGAGAATCACTGATTAGCTGCCTCCTGCACACTGCACACTGGGCTTGAACCTGCAACTCGGGAATGTACTCTGACCTGTAAATACGATACTGCAGGCAAATAATGCAAATGCTATATAACTTCATTAAAAATATTTCTTTGCTAAGCACTGGTAAAAAGCATCTGAACTTGCTATAAAAATAGTGGAGTGGCAGCAGACCTGCTGACTGCACTGTTGCCAAAAACATGGACTTCTGCCAGGAATCAATTCCAGCATGTAATAATTACAAGAGTTTCATCAAAAGGTTAAGTGTAGCTTGGGCAGCTCAACAAGGGTGAGCCACTTTACCTGTTGAAAGGACTAAACGGCACTTCCCCCAAACCAGACAGCTCAGGGCATTTTACTACCTGCCTCCTGTTGGCCCAACACCTGAACATTGATACGCTATTCCCCAAAGTGACAATAACCTTTGATACCCTACCCTTTGAAGTGTACTATCTCCACCGTGCCTTAGGGCAAATTGTGTTGAACAAAAGCATGGGTCCTTGATTAAGGTAAGAGTCTTTTTTTAAAAAAAAATAATATTTTATTGATTTTTTACAGAGAGGAAGGGAGAGGGATAGAGAGTTAGAAACATCGATGAGAGAGAGACATCGATCAGCTGCCTCTTGCACGTCCCCCACTGGGGATGTGCCTTCAACCAAGGGACATGCCCTTGACTGGAATCGAACCTGGGACCCTTCAGTCCGCAGGCTGACACTCTATCCACTGAGCCAAACTGGTTTCGGCAAGGTAAGAGTCTTTAGCTACTTCAGCTGAAGATCCTCTGACCCCAAATGCCTTTCTAAATTATCTTTGCTTCTTTGATTCTTTCATCATCTATGCACAGCCCCTTTCTTCAGAATGCTGAACCCTATGTAAGGCTGGGAAAAGAACCCGGGCAGACTTCACAGAAAAGCCGGCCTGGGCTAGCAGTATCTGAGAAGCACAATTAATCACATGCAAAAATATGCATTCTGTATGTAATAAGCAATTAATATATAAAATCTATAAGGTAATCAAAAGAATCATTAACCAAAAAATATGGTTAATAAACAGGATAGGATGTAGAGACAATTCTTCAAAATATACATACACATGACTAATAGGAATATAGAAAATGCTTTCCTGCCAAAACCGGCTTGGCTCAATGGATAGAGAGTAGGCCTGTGGACTGAAAGGTCCCGGGTTCGATTCCAGTCAAGGGCATGAATCCTGGTTGCGGGCACATCCCCAGTAGGGGGTGCAGGCTCTTATCGATGTTTCTAACTCTCTATCACTATCCCTTCCTCTCTGTAAAAAATCAATAAAATATATTAAAGAAAATTTTTTTCCTGGGGGGTAGGGAGGCAGGACAGGCGGGATTGGGCTGGGCCTCCACCGAGTTGGTTCTTCAGTTGCACGGCCCTGCTGCTGGATCTGTGGTCTGGCCGGGAGCTAGGAGCAATGGTGACCTTTGTGAGCGAGCTGGAGGCAGCTAAGGAGAACCTGAGCGAGGCGCTGGGGGACAATGTGAAACAGTACTGGGCCACCCTGAAGCTGTGGTTCAAGCAGAAGGTCAGCAAAGAGGAATGTGACCTGGAAGCTCATAGGCTTCTCACACAGGGTAATGTGCATTCTCACAATGAGTGCCTCCTGGCCATTCTCATGCGGTGCCAGATTTTGGTGTCTACACCAAAGGGTGCCAGGCCCTTGCCCTGGACAGGTGTCTCCGCAGCCATGCCCGGGAAGCAGAAGGGAAGGAAGATGTCTTCTGTGTGCCAGAAATTTGATCAGAGATTGCAGCCTCAGAACCCCATCTCGGGAACCCAGCAGTTTGTGGCAAAGGATCCCCAAGATGATAATGACTTGAAACTGTGTTCCCACACAAAGATGCTGCCCACGTGGGGTCAGCTGGAGCGGCGGACTATTGTGTGAGCATACGAGCACTGCTTGGACACTGTCACCGAGGAGGCTATGTCGGCGGTGGTCTATGTTGTAGAGAATCATCTTAAGGATATATTGGCATCAGTTGTGTCAAGAAGGAAAGCATATCGACTAATAGGAATCCAAGATGGCGGCATAGGTAAACACCTACACTGCTGCCTCGCACAACAATTTCAAAACTACAACTAAAAGACAGAACGAACATCATCCAGAACCACAGGAAAGCTGGCTGAGTGTAAGTTCTACAGCTAGAAGGAAAGAGAGGGGCTCACAGAAACCCAGAGGAGCTGCAAAAAGCTGAGGTACAGAGACGCGCGCGCTGAGAGAGCAGGTGCCAGAGTACCTGGCTGGCTTTCTCTGGCGGGAGGGAAACGGAGACTCCCAACGTCATTGAACCCCTTCTCTTACGACACTAAACCCCAGATCCAGCCGAAACTCATACGGGGGTAGTTTGGACTGTGAAAAGGGAGAGGTGCATGGAAATTTAGGGGAGTCTCAAAAGATCAGAGGGCTGGTGGCAGCGCGCATGGCACTGCTCGAAGGACAGATTGCTGATTGTGCCGCTGACTTTCTCGAGTGGGTGGGAGACAGACCCTCCCAACTGTGCCACTTCTGACTCCACTAAGCCCCTGTTTCGGGTGAAACCCTGGAGACCTAGACTCGTGTGGTCCTGGTGCACAGGGGAGCTGGAAAGGCAGTGGTCTAGAGGCACTGCGGGCTCGTGGCACAAGAACCGCTCCAGCAATTACCCAGTCACGTGAGACTCAGGGGCCTTGGAGGGCGTGGCCGACTGGAAGGCAAGGCTGTCCCTTAAGCCCTGAGACTCCACCCATCCCAAGATCAACAGATGCTTCTTCGGTTTTGCAAGTCTGGCATTATAAGGCTGAATCCAATACAGAAGTTGTCCCTGCAGAGTGAAAATGCCGAGACAAGGGAAGGGATCACAAACAAAAGAAATGGAGGGAAAAAAACGACTGGATACAGAGTTCAAAACCAAGTTTATAAGGTTTTTCAAGAATATGCTAGAAAAGTTGGATAAACTTAGCGAGAGCCAAAAGGAGATGAAAAAGGACCAACTAGAGATGCAAAAGAGCCAACTAGAGATGATAAAGGTCCAACTAAAGATGAAAAAGGACCAACTAGAAATTAAACATTCACTGACTGAAATAAAAAATATTATACAGCAGACTAGAGAAAGGCAAGAATCAAGTAAAAAATTTGAAATATAAAGAAGCAGAAAACACCCAACTGGAAAAGCAAGAAGAGAAAAGAATCCAAAAATGTGAAGATAATGTAAGGAGACTCTGAGACAGCTTCAAACGTACCAACATCAGAATTGTGGGAGTGCCAGAAGAGAGAGAGCAAGATACTGAGAACCTATTTAAAGAAATAATGACTGAAAACTTCCCACATCTGGTGAAAGAAATAGACTTACACGTCCAGGAAGCACACAGAACCCCATATAAAAGGAATCCAAAGAGGACCACACCAAGACACATCATAATTAAAATACCAAGAGCAAAAGACAAAGAGAGAATATTAAAAGCAGCAAGAGAAAAACAGTTCATTACCTACAAGGGAGCACCCATACGACTGTCAGCTGATTTCTCAACAGAAACGATGCAGGCCAGACGGGAGTGGCAAGAAATATTCAAAGTGATGAATAGCAAGAACCTACAACCAAGAATAATCTATCCAGCAAAGCTATCATTCAGAATTGAAGGGCAGATAAAGAGCTTCACAGATAAGAAAAAACTAAAGGAGTTCATCAACTCCAAACCAGTTATTATATGAAATGCTGAAAGGTACTCTTTAAGAAGAGGAAGAAGAAAAAGATTAAAGTCAAAAAATTATGAACAACAAATACGTATCTATCAACAAGTGAATCTAAAAATTAAGTGAATTAAAAATTTGATCAACAGAATAAACTGGTGAATATACTAGAATCAGGAGCACAGAAAGGGAGTGAACTGATAATTCTCAGGGGGAAAGGGGTGAGGGGTGTACAGGGAGAGACTGGACAAAAATCATACACCTATGGATGAGATCAATGGGAGGGAGGGAAGGGTGGGAGCTGGGTGGAGGGGTGCTATGGAGGGGAAAAAAGAAAAACAAATGTAATAATCTGAATAATAAAGATTTAATTTAAAAAAAAAGAAAGAAGGAAAGCATATCGATTGCGAGATGGTCACTTTAAATACGCTTTTGGAAGGAACGTGACTTCTCAGCTATACCTGAAAGAGAGTATCGTGGGGTACAACAGCTTAATCGAAAGCCCACCAGCCCTTTCTGCTGCTTCTGTTAGCCAGAACTCGGCTACTCACCCACACCCCAATAATGTGGAGCAGCAGGCCGCACTCCTGCTGGCATGCTTTGGGGACACCCTCCCCAACCCCCTGCCTCCTGTGAACAGGCATGACCTTTTTGAAGCTTTGCAGGTGCACAGGCAAGTCCCACGCACTGTGTAGGCACTCAACATCGAGAGGGTCATCACGAAGCTCTGGCATCCCACCCATGAGGGGCCATGGGAGAACCAGGTGCACAGGCTGCACCTGGCCGCGAAGGAGGGGGTTCTGCTCTCCTGAGTCACCCTCTGCTCTGCTGAGTCACGCCAGAAATATAATGCTTACTGAGCATTAAATGTCTCCGGTCTACACTTCAAGACTGGAGTGGACAGTGTACATATAGCCTTTCCTATGGAAATGGGGCATTGAGTACATTTTGTGTTGCTACTGGGAAGCCGTTAGTAGAAACCTGACTTGGTGAGGGACCCATATCTGTGTGTGGACGTGTTCCCGTAGGGTGGGCGCTGAGGAAGTTGCCTGCAGTGGGAAAGGCCAGAGATGCCAGGTCCTCTGGTCTGTGTGTCAGGTAGGTGACCTCCTAGAATAAGGACGCTGTTAGAACTTTGCCCCCATGACCTGTAGGACACCTGTGTGTTCAGTGACATCCTCTGCTTAATGACCGACAGACCCAAGTTTCCGCCTGAGTCCTGAGAGAATCGTGCTCTTAGAATCTGGTTGAAGTAACCTGCAGTGTTAAGAATCAGATACCTCCCTTAGTGATCGGTTTAATTTTCAACAGATATTCTTTAGGCAGCGCCCTACAAATCATTACCACTCCATGGACAGTATGGCTCAGAAAGGCCATGCTACTGGACAGAAACATCACAACACATTCTTAGAATTAATTGGTGAACTTCATGAAATGTCTCCTCGTGACTCAAGTTTCCCGCATTTAGTTAATATTCCTAGACGCTGACTGGCAGGTTCATCTATTCATCATTCCCTAAGGCAGTGGTTGGCAAACTCTTTAGTCAACAGAGCCAAATGTCAACAGTACAACAATTGAAATTTCTTTTGAGAGCCAAATTTTTTAAACTTAAACTTCTTCTAATGCCACTTCTTCAAAATAGATTTGCCCAGGCCGTGGTATTTTGTGGAAGAGCCACACTCAAGGGGCCAAAGAGCTGCATGTGGCTCGCAAGCCGCAGTTTACCGACCACAGCCCTAGGATGTTTAAAGTTTAGGTGAACATGTTGCATTGCTACGTGTAATTCCCCAATTCCTGTTTCTATCTTTTCACATGATAAAGTGAAAATAATTTTCATTTGGCAGTGTTACTGACAACCAGGTTTGTTTTTTAGAGATATACAGTATTGCCTTTTACTCCAGAGATAATGTTGGTGGATATGGAGTTGGCTCCTGAACAGTGTGGGTGTTAGGGGCGCCAACCCCCAATGCAGTCAGATATTCACTTATAGCTTGTGCTATTCTGCAGTATCTATGGGGGATTGGTTCCTGGATTTCTCCCCCCATCACCACTGATGCCAAAATCCTCAGATGATCAGGTCCCTGATACCACATGGCATAGAACAATGTCTGTTGACTCCCAACCGCAATCTTAAAGTAGTCCAGTTGTTCATTGAAAAAAATTCATGAATATGCGGCTCCGCAGTTTAAACCTGTGCTTTTCAGGGTCGGCTGCATTAGAATGGGTTCTGTGGTTTACTAACATGTATAAATATGTACAAATAGGAAGCTGGCTCTGTGTTTGATTTTGTACCTTAAATGTGACCAATAAAACTTTTGGGAGAGAGGAAAAAAAAGAAAATGCTTTTCTCATTGATCAAGGTGGAATCCCTCAGGCTTCCTGCAACACTACCAACCACAAGGCCTTCCCTGTGAATGTAGTACAGCGGGGAGAATTGGGACTTCAGGAAAGAAGGGAGCATGGGAAACAGAACAACCCTCCCCAGGACAGCAACTACCCAGGAAACTGGAAAATCAAGCAGTACCAGTCTACAAGGGAGGACAGAGGACAACCTGGAAAGTGGGGCCTGGGAAATGGCAAAGCCAAGTCCAGGTCACTGGTGAGAGTGAGAGTCTTACCCAGTGAGGATAGAAGTTCAAAGTTCTCCAGCATCACATTCAGGTACAGCTGTCTCTGACCCTCATCAAGGAGGATCCATTCCTCCTTGGATAAGTACAAGGCAATGTCCTCAGAGGTCACACCTGTCAGATTCGAGACAAGAGCTGTCTCTCAGAAACAGTCCGGCCTGCACCCAGTCCAATCTGGGACCCCTCGAAGAATGTCCTAATGCCCAGTTTACAGGGATAGGGGCTAAATTGGCAGTTGGACATTACTCTCCCAATCCGGAATGGCTGGCTCCAGCTGTTCACCTGCCTGCATGCCTGCCTGATTCCCCCTAACCCCTCTTCCTGCCGACCTGCTCGCCCCCAACTGCCCACAGTCACTAGCCTGCTTACTCCCAAATGCCTCCTTTGGCCAGCCTGGTCACCCACAAATGTCCCCTGTGCCAGCCTGCTAGCTCCCACCTTTCCTCCCCACTGGCCCTGACTGCCCCCAAGTAACCCCTGCTGGCCTGCTCACTCTAAACTTCCCACACTCACTGTCCTGATCACCTCCAAATGACACCCACTGATGGCCTGCTTGCCCCCATCTGGCCTTCCCTGCTGATCTGCTTCCCCCCAACTACCCAACCACCCACCAGCCATATCACTCACAACTGCCATCCCATCCTGACCTGATTACACCCCAGTGACCCAAGTTCCCAGCCCCTTCTTTTCTTTTTTTCAGTGCCTCCTTGAACAGAGGCCAGGGTCAACTGGAAGCAGGTATCTGGGATATATTAATATTCTATAATTGAAACTTTATAGCCTTGAGTGGAGGCCAGGGCTGGCCAGGGTGGGTGGGAAGCTTTGCTTCCTCCATTGCTGGGGAAAATCCAAGCCTCCTGTTCGATCTAGCTCCCTGGCCTCCATCATCTTCTCTGGGTTAATTTGCATACTTGCTGACTGGCGGGTGTAGTGGAGGTATGGTCAATTTACATATTTCTCTTTTATTAGATAGGTTTCCTTATTACAATGCACCCAAAGACAGAGGTGCTTGTGGGCATTGGGGGGTGAGAAGTGTCTGCCCTAGAAATGTCTCTGCAGGGAGAGGCTGCAGTTCAAAGGAGATGGAGAGAGAAAAAAAATCAATGATGAGAGAGAATCATTTATCAGCTGCCTCCTGTATGCTCCACCCTCTGGATCTAGCCGGGGCACAGGCAGCCTCCCTGACTATGAATGGAATCATGACTTCTGGTTTATATGCATAAACTAGAGGCTTAGTGAACAAAATTCATGCACTCAGGGGGATCTATCAGGCCGGGATGTGCCCTCTTGCAGTCTGGGAACCCTTGGTGAATATCTGACTTACAAAGGTAAATAACACTTATATCCATAAAAAGAATTTTACAGAGTCCTAACTGGATTGGCTCAGTGGATATAGCATCTTCCTGTGGACTGAGGGGGTCCCAGGTTCAATTCCGGTCAAGGGTATGTACCTTGGTTGTGGGCACGATACCAGTGGGGGATGTGCAGGAGGTAGCTGATGGATGTTTTTTCTCTCTCATTGATGTTTCTAACTTTCTATCCCTCTCCCTTCCTCTCTTTAAAAATAACCAATAAAATATATTTAAATAAATAAAAATAAAAAAGAATTATACAGAAATGTTTGTACCAGCTTTATTAGAAATAACCAAATATTTATTAAAATGGACATGATAGTGATATACTCAAAGATATGAACATCCACCAGAGCTCTAGCCGGTTTGGCTCTGAATAGAGCATCGGCCTGCAGACCAAAGGGTCCTGGGATCGATTCCAGTCAAAGGCACATATCTTGGTTGAACACTCCTTCCCAGCCTGGGCCATGGTCACAGCTGATGCAGGAGGCAAACAATTGATGTGTTTCCTTCACATCAATATTTCTCTCTGTCTTTTCCTCTCTCTTCTACTCTCCAAAAAAATCAATGGAAAAATATCCTTAGGTGAGGATTAACAACAACAAAAAGAATATCTATCAAAAAAAAAAAGAGTTACTAATATATCTTTAATAAATCTCCAAGAATTTATTAAATAATAAAGCTAAAAAATACTTAGAAAAAGCCAAATTCTTTAATAAAATGGAAAGTAAATCCATGGTTACTAGGAAAACTGAAGAATAGCAAACAGATTCAACGAGGTCATGAAGCAACTACACGGTCACAGATATGAGTTTAATGATGGTTTCAGTTTCCTGCACATGTCAATATTTATGAAACACTACACTTAACTCATGCAATTTACTCACTACAGCTGTTAAAAGAATGGTTCAAGATAAAAGAAATATACTTTCACCTATTTTAAAATAGGTTTGGTAACTCTATATTCAATTCACATACTTATGCATTCTGGGCAAGTCTGATCTCAGTGACAGAAAATGTAACACACAATGAAGAACTTTCACATAAACTCACTGGAATGCTGACTGGGTCACAAAACTCCCATCTCCGGCCTAAAGACACCCTTTCTTTTCCTCTTAGTTGTGCTGCCAGAGCACCAATGGCTCTGATGGGAACATCTGATAAGGTACAGGAGCCGCAAAACCTCTTGATTATGATCAGTGTAAATGACAGCTCCACAGAAGATAAACATGCCTGGAGTCTCTCAGATCTGTGTACACACAACTCCTATAGGCTTTTCCTGAAAAAAATTTCTGGGTGCAGGTTTAGATGAACACCATCTAATAGGCTGCAATCTGGCCAAACAACAATTAGTCAGTGTTTCTGCAATGAAAGGGGTTCTCCTCACTATAAGTTGCTCCAACCAGTGACCATCACCCATGGAATTGAAGGCATTAGGGCAAATGGTCCTCTGGGCAGGAGGTTCCCTTCAAATGTCTTAGCATCCCTTGAAAACAAGAAAAAAATTCACGATGCTCCCAGACATACTTGAGGTTCTCACAGCTGCCCCCTCTTTCGAATGAAAGCATCCATTTTCACATGAGGTCTAGAGTCCACAGTGTTTCCTAGGATAATTATGGGAAACAATGTAAATTTGGCAAAAACTGCTGAGCTAATTTCTGAACCACAGTCTTCCCTCAACGACAAAAATGTTGGAGACCGCATAAAAGTTTTTCACATCACCCTGCTTGGAGAGTCCAGATCTCCTTATAAACTAACACACACAGTAAATAGGACACCAAGATGAAAGAAGTGTTAGGGAAAGGCCTTCAATATTTTGCAAAGAAAGAGACCTGAGACTGGCAACTGATGACTTAAGCACTCAATACAGTGGTACCTCGAGATACAAGTACCCTAACATACGAGATTTTTGAGATACGAGCCGTTGAGCGAGCAATTTTTGCTTTGAAATATGAGCAACAGTTGAGATACGAGTAATCGCGTGGATCGGCCAGCTGCACACGACCCACCAGTTTACCGCGATTCGAGTGTCTCATAGTTTCCCACGCCGCAAGGTTACGGAATGAATTAAACTCGTATCTCGAGGTACCACTGTATATTCTTCACTGGCATCTGGAGAAAGTGTGTTCCTGAAAATGGCAGTCCCTCTGGAACATTATGTTTACTGGGGCCAACAGTAATCAGTCCTATGTGGCAACTCATGACAGGGAAACAAGGAAGAACTAAGTTCTAAGGTATTCCTAATTTTCTTCAACAAATCAGACAACAGAGTTAGCTTCCCTGGGCACATGAGGATGATGATTGATGCCATCTGTAGGGACCTTATGAGTGGTTTAGGTAAAATACCTTCATCAACAGAAATATGTAGCGACATAGATCTGGCAGGACATCTCTGTATGTTAGAAAGTGCAACATAATTACATAGTATTCCAACATAGAAACAAACACACACAACAACAGCTAAAATACTTATGGGAACTTACATAATATGGATGAGTACATGTATGAGATACAATTCAGAAAAATGAGGATTCACAAATTTTCTTGTACTGTTGTTAAGTCCTATCTAAGAAACTTCATTGCCTACACATCTAGGGAATTTCTACATTTGGACTCTTATGTGGAGAGCGAATTTAGAAATATGCCTGAGAGATACCTCACATTAATTGCACTCATCATGGCTTTCTCCAGTGTGAACTCTCTGATGATATTGTAAACCACTCCTCGTTTTAAAATGCTTCACACATTCACTGCATTTATAAGGCTTTTCTCCCGTATGAACTCTCTGATGACTACGAAGGTGAGTGCTAGTGGTAAAAGATTTCTCACACTCACTGCATTTATAAGGCTTTTCTCCAGTGTGAAGTCTCTGATGTCTACGAAGGTTGTTGTTAGTGGTAAAACTTTTCCCACACTCACTGCATTGATAAGGCTTTTCTCCTGTGTGAATTCTCTGATGATATTGAACACCATGGCTACTTGTAAAAGACTTTCCACAGTCAATGCATTTATACGGGTTTTCTCCAGTATGAACTCTTTGATGACAACGAAGGGCAGTCCACCATGTAAAAGATTTCCCACAGTCACTGCATTTATAAGGCTTTTCTCCTGTATGAATTCTCTGATGACTACGAAGGTGAGTGCTAATGGTAAAAGATTTCCCACATTCACTGCATTGATAAGGCTTTTCTCCTGTGTGAATTCTCTGATGATATTGGAAACCATTGCTACTTGTAAAAGACTTCCCACATTCAATGCATTTATATAGATTTTCTCCAGTATGAACTCTTTGATGATTATGTAGGTGAGAGTTAGTTGTAAAAGCTTTTCCACATTCACTGCACTCATAGGGCCTTTCTCCAGTGTGAACTCTCTGATGACAATAAAGTTCATTGCTAGTGATAAATGATTTTCCACATTCATTGCAGTGATAAGGCCTTTCTCCAGTGTGCATTCTCTGATTACAAGAATCTCCAATGCTATTGGTGTAAGCATTTCCATATTCACTACATTTATAAGGCTTTTCTCCAGTGTGATCTCTCTCATGACAATGAAGGTTACTGCTACTGGTAAAATATTTCCCATACTCATTGTACTCATAAGGCCTTTCCACTGTGTGAACTCTCTGATCAAAATGGAGGGCACTGTTACTGGTAAAAGCTTTTCCACATTCACGGTGCTCATAAGGCCTTTCTCCAGTGTGCAAAGCTTCATGATCACCTAGGCTTTTACTACTGCTAAAAGCTTTCCCATATTCATTCCATTGATAAGGTCTTTCTCCAGTGTGACCTCGCTGTTGATCATGAAAGCTAGAAAATTTGGTAAAATATTTTCCACATTCAGAGGACAGAAAACACTGACTTCTTACATGGACATCTTTTTCCGGAATAAAATTGTAGTCGCAACTAATGTCTTTTTTAGATTCTTTTCTGGTATAATAATTTCTTCTCATTTGAAACATCATTCCACATTTCCAAACAGCATTTGGACTGTCGCTGGACCTAGTAGCCTTTAGGTGGAGATGTCTGGATTCAGTAAGGACACCCTGCCCAACATCACCCCATGTGAAATGATTCTGGGACACATTGAAATTGCAGCTGTTTGCAAGTGAGATCCTGTCCAAATCTCTAATGAAAGTCTTCTCTGTCACATGCTGCTGGTGAACATTTACACTGAAGAAAACCTGTTTTGTACATCCACATCTCAATAGTATCTGTCTATATTCTGTTCCCTGCAGTTCAGTCAAATAGAAAATATGTCCGAAGACGAGCCCACAACTCTCACAGGGGTAGCTCTTCTGGGAAGACAAGGCTACCTTCATCGGATTCCTTGCCTGTGACACTCTTACAGAAACATCCTCTTTAGTGGGTGCCTCCACATTCTCTGCTCCACAGCAGCAACCTGAACAAAAGGAAATGCTGGTGAGGTACATGTTGATCTTATGAAAACAGATTATCTTCACCACAAATGTTTATGTGTCATGACTAGGCCTGATTGCAAAGAACAATTTTCAAGACAAAGGAGGTATACTCTGAGGAAATACATAAAGTGGCCCCAAAAGTCAGTCAATGATGAAAAAACTCACCAAGAAAGGACAGAAGCACATGATGGGATACAAAGAAGAGAGGAAGGCTCTGCTCATTGTTCCTGCACAAACGGTTTCCTTTAGAAATGCAAGGCAATGAGATTGGAAAACAAGTAAAACTGTCATTATTCACAAATGACATGATATTGTACAAAGAACACCCTAAAGACTCCATCAAAAAACTACTAAATATAATAAACACATTCAGCAATGCAGCAGCATACCACATTTACCAACCAGAATTCTATGGCTTTTTATCCACCCATAATCAACTCACAGAAAAAGAAACAAAGAATCCTATCTACCACTGCAACAAAAAAATTAGGATACTTAGGGATAAACTTAACTAAGGAAGTAAAAAGATCTGTATTCAGAAAACTACAGGAAATTGTAAAAAGACAGAAGAAGACATAAACAAATGGAAGAATATATCGTGTTCATGGATTGGTAGAATCAACATCATTAAATGTCCACATTACCGAAAGCAATCTATAGATTCAATGCAATCCCAATTATGATACCAAGGGCCTATTTCACAGACCTAAAACAAACTCACCAAAAATTCATATGGAATATATAAAAAAAGAAAAAAATGAAGAACCGCAGTTACCTTAAGAAAGAAGTCAAAGTTGGAGGGATCACAATACCAGATACCAACCGATAGAACAAAAATACCCAGTACTAGCACAACAGACATATAGAACCATATAACAGAACACACAACCCAGAAGTCGGCCCAAGCCATTACGCTCAATATTTGAAAAAGGAGGGAACAGCATACAATGGAGTCAAGACAGCCTCTTCAATAAATGGTGTTGGGAAAATAGGATGGATACATGCAAAAGAATGAAACTAGACTACCAACTTACATCACACACAAAAATAAACACAAACTGGATAAAGGACTTAAATGTAAGTTGTGATACCATAAAAATTTTAAAAGAATCCACAGGCAGCAAAACATTATACATATGTCTTAACAATATCTTTATTTTTTTAAATATGTTTTGATTTTTTACAGAGAGGAAGGGAAATGGAGAGTTAGAAACATCGATAAGAGAGAAACATCCATCAGCTGCCTCCTGCATGCCCCCTATTGGAGATGTACCTGCAACCAAGGTACATGCCCTTGACCAGAATCGAACGTGGGACCTTTCAGTCCATAGGCCAATGCTCTATCCAAACCGGTTTCGGCAACAATATCTTTACTGGTACAGCTTCAAGGGGAATAGAAAATAAGGAAAAAAGAAACAAATGGTACTAAATCAAGATAAAAAGCTTCTGAACAGCAAAAGAAAACATCAACAAAACACTGCATGGGAGAACATAGTTGCCAATTACATTTCAGATAAGGGTTTAATCTCCAAAATTAAAGAGAAATAATATACCTTAACAAATGGAAGATAAATGAGCCAATCAAAAAATGGGCAAAGGACCTAAATAGACACTTTTCGAAAGAGGACATACAGAAGGCCGAGAGAAATATGAAAACATGCTCCAAATCACTAATCACAGGAGAGATGCAAATAAAAACGACAATGCAGTACCATCTCACACCTGTCAGAATGGCTATCTTCAAAAAATCAAGAAAGGGCAAGTGCTGGCAAAGATGTTGAGAAAAAGGAAACTTCCTGCACTGCTACTGGGAATGCAGACTGGTACAGTCACTTGGAAGACAGTGAGAAGTTTCCTCAAAAAATTAAAAATGGAATTCCCACAGAACCCAGTCATCCCAAGAAACCAAAAACACCAATCAGAAAGGATATATGCATCCCTTTGTTCATAATAGCAAAATTTATAATAGCTAAGCTTTGGAAACAAGCATAAGTGCCCATGAGCAGATGAGTGGATTAGAAAACTGTGGTATATCTACACAATGGAATACTATGCTGTTATAAAAAAGAAGGAACTGCCGAAACCGGTTTGGGTCAGTGGATGGAGCTTAGATATGCGGACTGAAAGGTCCAGGGGCATGTACCTTGGTTGTGGACGCATTCCCAGTAGGGGGCATGCAGGAGGCTGCTAATTGATGTTTCTGACTCTGTCCCTCTCCCTTCCTCTCTGTAAAAAATCAATAAAAAATATATTTTTTTTTAAAAAAAGGAGCTTTTAGATTAGCAACAACATGGATGGAACTGGAGAGCATTTTTCTAAGCTAATTAAGTCAGTCAAAGAAATATAAATATCACATGATCTCATTCATAGGTTTGATGTAATGATCAACATAATTTTTTAAAATATAATGATATTGTTACAGAGAGGAAAGGAGAGAGAGTTAGAAACATTGATGAGAAAGAGACATCAATCAGCTGCCTCCTGCACGCCCCTACTGGGGATGTGCCCACAACCAGGATACATGCCCTGGACCGGAATCGAACCTGGGACCTTTCAGTCCCCAGGCCGACACTCTATCCATTCAGCCAAACCGGTTTCGGCATGATCAACATAATTTAATGCACAAGAATAGATCCAGAGACTAATGGCAGGAGTGAAGGGGTTAGAGAGAGATGAAAGGACAGGCATGCAAGCATATTAGCATAACCAATGGACATAGACACTGAGGCGGTGGGGGCTTGCCTGGGTTGGAATGGCTGCAGGGGAGGCAGGGGTCAAGCAGAGACAAAGTTGACATATGTTGAACTTTAGACAACAAATAGATAAATAGATAGATAGATAGATAGATAGATAGATAGAGAGATAGATAGATAGATAGAGAGATACATAGATAGATTTACTAGTACATTTAAAAAATGGACAAAGGAGCGGGAGAATACAAGATGGCGGCATAGGTAAACACCTACACTGCTGCCTCGCACAACAATTTCAAAACTACAACTAAAAGACAGAACAGACATCATCCAGAACCACAGGAAAGCTGGCTGAGTGGAAATTCTACAACTAGAAAGAAAGAGAGGGGCTCACAGAGACCCAGAGGAGCTGCAAAAAGCTGAGATACGGAGACATGCGCGCGGAGAGAGCGGGTGCTGGAGTACCTGGCGGGCTTTCTCTGGCTGGAGGGAGACAGAGACTCTCAACAGCATTGAAACCCTTATCCTATGACACTAAACCCCAGATCCAGCCAAAACTCATACTAGGGCAGTTTGTACTGTGTAAAGGTAGAAGTGCACGGAAATTTAGGGGAGTCGCAAAAGATCAGAAGTCTGGTGACCCGCACGGCACTGTGCGCAGAGGACCGACTGCTGATTGTATTGCTTGCTTTCACAGATGGGCGGGAGACAGACCCTCCCAACTGTGTCACTTCTAACTCCATTAAACCCCAGTTTCTGGCAAAAATCTGGGGACCCAGACTCATATGGTTCCGGAGCACAGGAGAGCCCGAGGGGCAGCAGTCTAGAGGCACTGCGAGAGAGGCGCGCAGGCACACACAGGAACCGCTCCAGTGATTACCCAGTCCGGTGAGACTCAGGGGCCGTGGAGGGCAGGGCCAACTGGAAGGCAAGGTGGTCCCTTAAGCCCTAAGACTCCACCCATCCCAAGCTCAACAGAGAGGTTTTTGCGGTTTGGCAAGTCTGGTATCATAAGGCTGAATACAACACAGAAGTTCTCCCGGCATAGTGAAAATGTCGAGACAAGGGAAGAGATCACAAACAAAAGAAATGGAGGAAAACAAACGACTGGCTATAGAGTTCAAAACCACACTTATAAAGTTTTTCAAGAATATCCTAGAAAAGATGGATAAAGTTAGCGAGGCCCAAGAGAAGATGAAAAAGAACCAACTAGAGATGGAAAAGGGCCAACTAGAAATTAAACATACACTGACTGAAATAAAAAATATTATACAGAGACCTAAGCAGACTAGAGAAAGGCAAGAATCAAGTAAAAAATTTGAAATATAAAGAAGCGGAAAACATTCAACTGGAAAAGCAAGAGAAAAGAATCCAAAAATGTGAACATAATGTAAGGAGCCTCTGGGACAGCTTCAAGCGTACCAACATCAGAATTGTGGGAGTGCCAGAAGAAGAGAGAGAGCAAGATACTAAAAACCTATTTAAAGAAATAAGGACTGAAAACTTCCCACATCTGGTGAAAGAAATAGACTTACACGTCCAGGAAGCACACAGAACCCCATATAAAAGGAATCCAAAGAGGACCACACCAAGACACATCATAATTAAAATACCAAGAGCAAAAGACAAAGAGAGAATATTAAAAGCAGCAAGAGAAAAGCAGTTAATTACCTACAAGGGAGCACCCATACGACTGTCAGCTGATTTCTCAACAGAAACAATGCAGGCCAGACGGGAGTGGCAAGAATTATTCAACGTGATGAATAGCAAGAACCTACAACCAAGAATACTCTATCCAGCAAAGCTATCATTCAGAATTGAAGGGCAGATAAAGAGCTTCACAGAGAAGAAAAAGCTAAAGGAGTTCATCAACTCCAAACCAGTATTATATGAAATGCTGAAAGGTACTCTTTTAGAAGAGGAAGAAGAAAAAGGTAAAAGATAAACAATTATGAACAACAAATACGTATCTATCAACAGGTGAATCTAAAAATTAAGTGAATTAAAAATTTGATCAACAGAATAAACTGGTGAATATAATAGAATCAGGAGCACAGAAAGGGAGTGGACTGATAATTCTAAGTGGGAAAGGGGTGAGGGGTATACAGGAGAGACTGGACAAAAATCATACACCTATGGATGAGGTCAACGGGAGGGAGGTAAGGATAGAGGGAAGGGTGGGAGCCGGGTGTAGGGGAGCTAAGTAGGGGAAAAAAAGAGAAACAAATGTAATAATCTGAATAATAAAGTTTTAATTTTAAAAAATAATAAAATAAAAAAATAAAAAATGGACAAACGACTTAAACAGACACTAAAAAAGGATGTAAAGAAGGCCAAGAGACATGAAATAATGCTCAAAGTCACTAATTATCTGAGACGTGCAAATCAATAGGACAATGAGATACCATTTCACACCTTTCAGGATGGCTATCATCAACAAATCAACAAACAAGTGCTTGTAATGATGTGGAAAAAAGGGGAAACTTGTTTATGGTAGGTTGGAATGTAGACTGGTACAGACACAGAGGAAAATAGCATGGAGTTTCCTCAAAATAAAAATGGAACTCCCATTTGACTCAGTAATCCCACTTCTAGGAATATAACTGAAGAAGTCAGAAACACCAATCACAAAAAACATATACAGCCACAACCATTTTGGCTCAGTGGATAGAGCATTGGCCTGTGGATTGAAAGGTCCCAGGTTTGATTCCGGTCAAGGGCATGTATCTTGGTTGCGGGCACATCCCCAGTAGAGGGTGTGCAGGAGACAGCTGGTCGATATCTCTCTCTCATTGATATTTCTAACTCTCTGTAAAAAATAAATAAAATATATTTTTAAAAAAATACACCGCTGCACTATTTGTTTGTTTGTTTATTTATTTATTTTTAAATACTCTTATCTTTATTGGTTTCAGAGAGGAAGGGACCAGGAAAGAGAGATAGAAACACCAATGATGAGAGTGAATTACTGACTGGCTGCCCCCCGCATGTCCTCCACTGGGGATCAAGCCAGCAATCCAGGCATGTGCCCCAGACCGGAATCGAACCTGGGACCCTTCAGTCCACTGAGCCAAACCAGTCAGGGCCGCAGCACAATTTATGATAGCTAAGATTTGGAAACAGCCTAAGTGACCATCAGCAGATGAGTGGATTAAAAAACTGTGTTACATCTACACCAGTTCTCAACCTTCCTAATGCTGTGACCCTTTAATACAGTTCCTCATGTTGTGGTGACCACCAACCATAAAATTATTTTCAGTGCTACTTCATAACTGTAATTTTGCTACTGTTATGAATTGTAATGTAATATCTGATATGCAGGATGTCTTAGGCAGCCCTTGTGAAAGGGTCATTCAACTCCCAAAGGGGTTGAGACCCACAGGTTGAGAATGGTTGATCTACACAATGGAATACTATGCTACTATAAAAAAAAAAAAAAAAGGAACTCTTACCATTTGCAACAGCATAGAGAAAGACAAATTTCACAGAACCTCACTCATTAGTGGGCAATATGGGAAAAAGAAGATATATGTAATACAATATGTAATACTTTAGAAAATAAAGAATTTAAAAAAAAAAATGTTTAGCCCTAACTGGTTTGGCTCAGTCCATAGCATTGGCCTATGGACTCAAGTGTTGCAGGCACATATCCAGTAAAGAGTGTGCAGGAGGCAGCTATACATGTTTCTGTCTCATCGATGTTTCTAAGTCTTTATCCTCCTCCCTTCCTCTCTGTAAATAAAATATATATATTTTAAAAAGAAACGTGCCAAAACCAGTTTGACTCAGTGGATAGAGCATCAGCCTGCAGATTGAAAGGTCCCAGGTTCAATTCCGGTCAAGGGCATGTACCTTGGTTGTGGGCAAGAGGCAGCTGATCGATGTTTCTCTCTCTTTGATGTTTCTAATTCTATCCCTCTCCCTTCCTCTCTGTGAAAAATCAATAAAATATATTTAAAAAAAAATACTATACTGCAGGCTAATAACAATGCAATGATTCTGCCTCAAAAGCGAAGCCTATATAACTTCATTAAAAACACTTTATTGCAAAGCACTAGTAACAATCATCTGAGTTTCTTAAAAAATGGTGGCACTAAATCTGCTGAATGAAGGGTTGCCAAAAACATGGACTTTGTAGAAAAGCAGGTGTGGAGGACTAATATCTGCAAAAGATAATTAAGCACATGCAACAATATGTGTTCTTGTATGTAATAACAATTAATATATAAAATATACAAGGTACTCAAAAGAATCTTTAACCAAAAAATAGTTACTAACCAGGACAAGGATGCAGAGACAATTATTCAAAAAATAGGAACAAGTGACCAACAGAAATATCGGAAATGCTTTCATCACTGATCAAGGTGGAAACCCTCAGGCTTTCTGCAACATCACCAACCACAAGGCCTTCCCTGCGAATGTAGTACGGAGGGGAAAATTGGGAATTCAGGAAAGAAGGGAGCAGTGGAAACAGATCAACCCTCCCCAGGACAGCAACTACTCAGAAAAATGGAAAATCAAGCAGAATCAGTCTACATGGGAGATGGGGCCTGGGAAATGGCAAAGCCAAGTCAATGTCACTGGTGAGAGTCAGGGTCTTACCCAGCGAGGATACAAGTTCAAAGTTCTCCAGCATCACATTCAGGTATAGCTGTCTCTGACCTTCATCAAGGAGGCTCCATTCCTCCCTGGAGAAGTACAGGGCAATGTCCTCAAAGTTCACACCAACCTGTTAGAATGGAGACCATTGAAACCAGAGCTGTCTCTCTTGAGAACCCCCACTCCTACTCCTTACCCACCTTCCCATCAACCTCCTCCAGGGCACACGATTAGTGTGGACACCAGTCCCTAATGCCAGTGCAGGTTGCTCTCTCATCACAGTCCCATTACTCACTGGGATTGCCCTCAGCAGAGCAGCTGGGTTGGGTGAGAAGGATTGGGGGAGGGGAGGGGAGAGAGCAATGCCATTTAAGCTCTGGGCCATGCCTGCAGGGCCCCAGCCTTCCTGCCAAGCAATACCCCTGCAGCCTCCGGGACCATGCCTCTAAGACAAAGCCAAGCGTGGGATTATGCTTCGCCTTTAAGTCCCACACCAGGTGCCGGGGACCATCAGCTCACACTTCCCCCAGATGTGCACACCACTGGGTAATGTGTATCCCCTTCCCACCTTCAGTCCCAGGTTCACTCCCTCAGCTGTCCCCTTCCTGCTCCAGTGCCACTGGATCTCAGGGGACTCACCAATGAACTTGGCACATGGCAGGCTTGTCTTCCAGCTGGGTCCAGGCCCACCCCAGGCCTCTGATAGACACATAGCCAGGAAAGCCCCAATGAGTCTGTGATGGGCTCCCTCCAGCCTCTGATCTGTCCACCAATCTTCATAGCCCTCATCCTGAGGTGAACCTCAGATGCAAGTCACTCCTTTCCACCTGAAGCATCCATCTTATATAAAAACTGCTGTTCGAAATTTTAACCCTGCTCTTTGGCTTCTGTAAATGTTTGCTTGCTTAAATAATAAGGAAAATAAGACTACTCCCACTTCAGAGAGGCCATTAAACCTTTCCAGGAGGAAGTTATCAGTGCTGGCACCAGGACAGGATTTTGGTTGGAGTTTTAAGTCCCCAGCACATATGGGGCTCTTTAAGAACTTGCAAAGGGGGCCGGATACACCCCATATTTGGGAGCCAAAGGTAAAAACATATAAAAATAGGCAAAGTTCCTCCACGTTGGGTTCAGAATTGGAGACACACGTTCCCTGGGCCTATGCGTCATAATAATCAATGTAACTCCATCTCTCTAAGCGTTGCTTGGTTCTTCTCGTTTTTTTCACACATCCTGCCCTGCACTGGCTGTGCCTCAGAAGCCACAACACTCCTCTCCCCCCTCCGCCTCCCTCACGGTCCTCCACGCAAAACTGAGCTGGAGGTCGTGATAGATGCCCCACCCAGGCTGTGGTGATCCGTGTGAGGCGGCGGTGAGGGCCCCAGGGACAGGAACTCACCTCAGCGAAGTTACACAGCAAAGGCGCCGCCATGGCTCTCTGTGGGCTGAGCGGGGCGGGAGCAGCTGGAGTAGAAGCCGCGGCAGGAATGGCGGTGCCGGCCCGGCCCTGGCGTGGGTCCGGGTGGCAACTCCGAGCTTCAATCCCCAGTGTGAGCTGTGAGCACCACTGGAGGCTCCGACCATAGGCTGTGTGGCCGGGAATACCACTCTCCACCTTCTCCACAAGACGCTGCGACAAAAATCTGTTAACAGAATCTCTCCAGGAGGACTTCCGGTCCCGCCAAACGGAAATGCCTTATCTGAGCCCCCATTGGTTCAGCCTCGTGGCATTCCATGCGTGGCCTTCTGGGTAATGTAGTTTCTAGGCTCCAAAGCCGGAATCCCGTTGTGACAGTGGATTTAGGGGCATGAAGCCCAAGAACACACCAAGTAACTAAGTGTCCTCTAGCACCTTCACGGGAGGTGATTTCCGGGCAGGTTTGTTTCTCCTGCACATGCTGGCTTCCTTTTTTAAAAATATATATATTTTATTGATTTTTACAGAGAGGAAGGAGAAAGGATAGAGAGTTAGAAACATGGATGAGAGAGAGACATAGATCAGCTGCCTCCTGCCCGCCCTCCACTGGGGATGTGCCCGAAAAGTACATGCCCTTGACCGGAATCGAACCTGGGACCTTTCAGTCCGCAGGCCGACGCTCTACCCACGAGCCAAACGGGCTTCAGCTTTGCTGCTGGCTTCCTTTAGCTGCAGGTTTTGCATATCTTTCTTCAGGACATGCTCTTTCTAAAGGACAGGCATTGTTTCTTCATTCAGGCCAAAGGTAACTTGCAGAGGTTGCTCAAATGTCTAACTCTTGTTTAATTCGATCTAACCTGCCTCCATTGAATCTATTGTACAAAGTTAATGTCACAAAACAGACATTCATAATGGTGAGCATATGCTTCTGTTGCCACTGGTAGGGTCAGTGTTGCCTAGGCTGCAGTGTGGATAAGGTGGCCAAGAGACATGTGAAAAAATGCTCAAAGTGACTGATCACCAGAGAGATGCCAATTAAAGCAACAATTAGGTATCACCCCACCACTGTCAGAATGGCTACCATCAACAAATCAATAAAGGACAAGTGCTGGGGAGGATGTGGGAAAAAGGGAACCCGAGTACACTGCATCTGGGAATGTAAAGTGGTATAACCCTTATGGAAATCAGTATGAACTTTCATAAAAAAAATGTAATATGGAACTGCCATTTGATCCGGTGATTCCACATCTAGGAATATATCCTAAGACACCTGAAACTATCAGATAGAAACTATGCCCCTCTATGTTCATAGCAGCACAATTGGCAATAGCAAAGGGCCCAAGTGCCCAACAATAGATGGGTGAATAGAGAATTGTGGTACATTTATACCTTGGAATTCTATGCAGTAAAAATGAAGACTCTCTTACCCTTACACTCAGCATGGAGGGACCTGGAGAGGATCATGATGTTTTGGGGCGATTTTCACAATTAGTTGCAAATGACCATGGAGGCTGCTAAGTTGGTAATAAGCAAGCAAGGGTTTATTGAGCTGGCCAGCCAGCCATGGCCGCGAGGTTACCACACACAGGTGGAGTCCACACACTCATTGTGGGAACCTCTTTCCACGTCCCGCGTGGTTCAGGGTTCCCGGGTCAGGGTTCGGGTTCTGAAGGAGGCCGCACGCAAATGAAATGAGAGACTAGAAAGCATAAATTTGGCAATATTGGGGGGCCAGGCGGGAGCCTTCCTCTAGTGGAAAGGACTGCCCCTTGCTCTGGCCTTTTTCTCCCTTTTATTAAGGCTTTGGGACACACCCCTAGCCTTTAGGCAGGAAATAACAAAAACAGAAATTAACAAGAAACAAACATAGAGGTTGCTTCGACCAATAAGGTTTCAACAAAACAGTGAGTAAATAGCTCTGACCTTTCAGAGCAATTAAGGTTGACCCGCCTTCTGGCTTCCTGTTTACATCCATTTAGTGAGAACAATATTTGGTTTCCGACAACTCATGACTGCCCCGCCTCAGGGGTAGGCAGCCCTTTTTAAAGATCCAAACCACATTTTTTTCCCCTTGTTCTAAAATCCACAAACAGCTGCAGGGTTGGGGAAGAGAGGGTTTCAGTGGGCTGCAATGGTTCTGTTGGCTACTCTTATCTCCGAACCACCCCCTGCTAGATGTTGGAACATGGACCTATCTTGTGATGTGGTGAGAAGGCTAACCCAAGTGGTCTGACATTGTAGGCCAGAGACTAGATATGCCCATAATTTCAATGCCATGCCAGGTGCATTTTTAATTGGATAGAAATATGTTGTTTTCAAGGCCAGCAGCGAGATAACCACTAAGTGCCCATAAGGCTGGTTCCTTAATAAAAAGAGCCTATTTTAATGCTAAGTGAAATACATCAGTCAGAGAAATACAAGTATCCCTTCATCTCATTCATGTATGGAATTTAACAAAAAACTGTTGAATGGAGTGAATTCAGAGACATGGAAGCATGGAACTGAGTGCAGAATCTTAGAGGGTAAGTAAGGGAGGTTAAAAAAACATCTTTAGGTGAGGATTAAACACACATGCACATGAACAATAAAAACAAAGTCACCTGAGCCTTGAGCATTTCCTTCTGTTCTCTGGAAGCAACAGAAAAGCTCTAGCTTGCTGGGTTCTGGGTCTGCTCTAATTTGTGTTTATAAATCTGTCTTCAGTCAGTTGAGTCCCTGGAAGTGCTGATAGCCCTCCACGTAAGGTTCTCCTGCTTCACATGAGACAATAGCTTTTGGTGCTGTTGTAAGAAATGTCAAAAACTGTGGAGAATTTTTCTAAGTTTATTTGACCCAAGACCATGATGTTTGTCAGGAAGGAAAACAATAAGTTGATTAATGCTCGGGAGAATGGCAGTTTTGAAACTTTGTTATACATTAGACTCAAAGTAGTAGATATAAGGGGGTTAAGTGAAATTAACTGGTGATAAATTAGGGGAGAGATCTATGGAGGAAAATCTCTGGGATTAGATAAAAAATAAAATAAAATAAAAAGACACATGCCCTAACTAGTTTGGCTCAGTGGATAGAGCGTCAGCCTGTGGAGTGAAAGATCCTAGGTTCGATTCTGGTCAAGGGCATGTACCTTGGTTGCGGTAACATCCCCAGTAGGAGTTGTGCAGGAGGCAGCTGATGGATGTTTCCAACTCTCCTTCTCTCTTCCTCTCTGTAAAAAATCAATAAAATATATTTAAAAAAGTAGACACAAATTTCTTTTTAAAAGTTTATCGATTAGGTAACAGTTAATATTTAACCCATCAACAATAATAATTGGGGCTCTGTGATCTTCTGTGTTGGGAGATTGTGCTCTAAGGAGTCTGTGAATCAGAAATGTCCCTGAAAATCAAATTCAATGGTATGTTATCCCACATGCAAAAAGACAACAGACAGGCTCAATAAGATAAAATTTGCCCTTTGCAAAAATAAATACAAAACAAAAAACAAAAACAAAAACAGGCTAGTACATAAATACCCAGGTGACTAGTTTTTACTTAGAAAATTTTAACTTCAAAGCATCCTCTATGGTTACTTTTAGCCTCTGAGTTTGCAAGATGGGCCATGCCATGCCAGACTTCCTGAGATTGCTAGGTTTACTGTGTGCCATCATTTTGTCCATACAGGGGATGTAGAGCCTGTGGGTTGAGGAGGAAATTCAGTGAGTGGTTTATTCACTCCAGGACCCATTGCTGACTTCCTCCCAAACACAATGGCCCCAGTATTGCTGGTGTCCCTTTATTTGGAATCTGTGAAGGAGTCACTCTTCAGGTCAATAAAGCCTTAAGTTCCAAATGGGGTGGAGGTATTTGTAAGGACAAGAATTAGGTCTTTTTCCTTGTTGTGGCCTTCCACAATTTATCAGCTGTGCCTGCTAATGAAACCCCAAGATTGTTGGCTCCTCTAATTCAAACAGCTCCTCTGTTCAAACTGCTGAACAAGATAAGCTACTCTCAATGCTCCAGTCTTACAAACCCCTCCTTCCTGCTGTGGTTACACCTCCAGGATATTTTGGACCAAGGGATCTCCAGTTAGTAGAAAGTTTCCTTCCCTCTGCCCCTTCAAACAAGACTCTTTTAACCTCTTTGTAGCTTTTGCTCTAGTCATCCTATCTAATAAAAGAGTAATATGCAAATTGACCATCACTCCAAGGCACAAGATGGCTGCCACAAGATGGCCTTCAGGGGAGGGCAGTTGTGGGCAGTTAGGGTTGACCAGGCCATCAGAGGAGGGCACTTGGGGGTTACCAGGCCAACAGAGGAGGTAGTAGGGGGAGATCAGGCCAACAAGGGAGGGCAGTTTGGTGGGACCCAGACCTGCAGGGGAGGGTAGTTGTGGGAGACCAGGCGTGCAGTGGAGGACAATTGGGGGCAATCAGGCCTACAGTGAAGGACAGTTATGGTTGACCAGACTGACAGGGGAGGGCAGTTAGGGGTTATCAGCTGGCTGGGGAGCAATTAGATGGCAATCAGGCTGGCAAGGGAGTGATTAGGGGCTGATCAGTCCGGCAGGCTAAAGCAGTTAGGAGCAATCAGGCAGGCAGGCAGGTGAGCGGTTGAGAGCCAGCAGTCCTGGACTGTGAGAGGGATGTCCCAGATTGGAGAGAATGAAGGCTAGCTGAGGGACACCCACTGTGCACTAATTTCGTGCACCAGGCTTCTAGTATTTTATAGGCTTTGGAAAAATACTGATAGGACACCTCCCTAGCACATCTGGAATATTGTCTCCCAAAAAGCAAACAAACTGTAACTTTTAAAAATATATATTTTATTGATTTTTTTACAGAGAGGAAGAAAGAAGGATAGAGAGTTAGAAAAATCCATGAGAGAGAGACATTGTGCCCACAACCAAGGTACATGCCCTTGCCCAGAATCAAACCTGGGACCTTGCAGGCCACAAGCTGACACTCTATCCACTGAGCCAAACCAGTTTTGGCCAAACTGTAACTTTTAAAAACAGCTCCTCACACAGTGGGAACCAAGATGGCGGCATTGGTAAACACCTGTACTTGCTGCCTCTCACAACCACATCCAAACTACAACTAAAAGACAGAACAAATATCATCCAGAACTGAGGGAAAGCTGGCTTAGTGGGAGTTCTACAACTAAAAGGAAAGAAAAAAAGTGCAATGAAACTGGTAGGAGGTGCGGAGACACGCGTGAAATGGGATGGCACCTTGATGAGCTGCTCTTTTAATCAAGAGGGAGATACAAGCTCGTGGGTATCCCAAACTCTACTTCCGGGCCAGACTCTGGGGACCCAGACTCATAGTGGGAGAAACTGGACTGTCTGGCATCGGACCGGAATACAAGGGCAGCTTTTGCCTAGAGTTTGCTCACAGTGATCATTGTTCCTGCACAGGGGTGCGGGACACAGAGACCCAGATTACTCTGGGGCAGGGCTGATGGTCAGCCATTGCTGTTTGCTCCTCCCTGGTGATTCCCTGAAATTTAGCTCCACCCACTTTACAAACCCACCCACGCTGTGTGCATTGGCTTTTCCATATGAATGACCTGTCCTTTTGTAACCTAAAACCTAACAAACCAAAGCTGGGCCGGAGAGCTCCAAAGCTTCCAAAAGAAGGCCTGAGGCCCAGCAGCAGCCTTCATTGCTTCACAGCTGTTCCTCATCTGGGCACTTTTAAGCCCCAATCAAGAGGAGGAATCTGCAGATTTCTCTGTAGCTCCTGCTGGGTGGCCTCAGGCATGGCTGACTTTGCACCTCCTTGGGGATCCAAGATCCAGTGTACCCAATGGTCAGTGTGAGACCATACCAGATTACAACTCTTCACACCGTGACACACTCAAGGGGGAGATTCAGTGAGCACCAAAGCTCCACTGAAGCAAGTCCTTCCCCATAAGGGTGTTTCCAGCACAACAGCACTCCCATTGTAGACACAGCTGGTCCTCATAGTCAATTGGCCTGGAGGTCAGTTCCTCCTAGTGATACCAACAATAATCAACAAGGCTGATTAACTACAACAAGACTGTGCACACAGCCCACAAAGGGGTGCACCAGGAGTGTCCACCTCAGGTAATTGGGGAGGCTGAGCCATTGGGCCCTATAGGACACCTAGCACAGGAGCTGACTTCATTTCTCTGATATTGAATTTTGTCAGAAATTTGATAGGAGTTTCCACTTGCCAGGATTGTTGTGACAATTAAAGGAGAAAATGCTCAAAAATCTAACCTGGGAATCCTGGCAACAAGTATTCAGCTTGTTACTTTTATTCATCTGGAAGACCAGAGTAAGTGCCTGGCTTGGGAATGGCTCTGCAGGCAGAGGCTGGGGTACCAGGAGAGGGAGAGAGAAAGATCAACAATGTGAGAGAATCATTGATCAGCTACCTCCTGCATTTACTCAATCTAGGGGATGTACCCTGGGGTGCAGGGATGTCCCCTGATTGGGAATGGAACTGTGAACACCTGGATCATAGGTCCATGTGGAACCAGTGAACCATACTGGCTGGGCTATCATCATTCATGTTTCTAACTCTCTCTCTCTCTCCCTTGCTCTATGAAATGGATAAAAATGATTTAAAAGTCAACTGAAATATTTATTAAAAAGTAAAAAATACTAAAATGTATCATTTCAATACAAAAAAAATCTTTATTTCCTAAAGCAAAACAGGCACAAAATGAATAAAATTCCAATATCCATCTTTGTTTTTCCAATGTCTTTTAAAAAATATTTTCTTTTTTTTTAATGTTAGTTAGACATATTCATTTATTTATTCCACAGAGAGGAATGGAGAGGGATAGAGTTAGAAACATCAATGAGAGACATCGATCAGCTGCCTCTTGCATGCCCCCTACTGGGGACGTAGCCACAACCAAGGTACATGCCCTTGACCGGAATCGAACCTGGGACCTTTCAGTCCGCAGCCCGAGGCTCTATCCACTGAGCCAAAAAATACTTTCATTTAAAAAATATGGAATGCTTTATGAATATGTGTGCCATCCTTCTCTGTATTGTTCCAATTTTTGCATATGTGCTGCTGAACCAAGCACTCTGCTGTCTTTTTGTTAAAGAAAATTGCCTCTATAAATTAACGAAGGACCAGTGCTCAGTTTTCTTGAGATATTAATGTTTATTGCATGTTACATAGTTAAGATTGCTTTTCTTGAAATATTAAGCAAATATATATATATGTATATATTTATTATATATATATATATGCCAAGCAAGCAAACAAAGCAGAATGACCAGAGTGAACGGTGGCTATGAAGCACACTGCAGCAGCCAACTGCCCTCAGCCCCTCCCACAGGCACCCATGCCCTCCATTAGGCCCCACCCCATCCCGTCTCCAAAGTGTGACCCTCAGTAACTCTAAGTAAGTAAACACTCTCCAGCCCTCATAGACCAGGAACCTGAATGACAAGTGATCAGGAGGAAAACTGCTCACGGTCTGGACGGTCAGTCAGGTGTCCAGGAGGGGCGCCCAGCACAGACACCATCTTCCCGTGTTCTCTCTCCACTGCTGACTATTAAAGAGGGCAGCCACAGCAAACCACAGCCTGTCTTTAGAGGGTTTGTCAGCACAGAACTAAACCGCATCACCTGTCTCGGGAGAGGCTTAGTAACGGAAGCTGTAAATGTCCCTGACACTAAAGCTTCTTTGAAGCTTCAATGCGTCCAAAGATCTTTAATGCTGCCGAAACTTGTTTGGCTCAGTTGATAGAGTGTCGGCCTGTGGACTGAAGGGTCCCAGGTTCAAGTCTGATCAAGGGCGTTGTGTGTCTTTGTTGTGGGCACATCCCCAGTGGGGTGTGTACAGGAGGCAGCTGATTGATGTCTCTTTCATTGATGTTTCTAACTCTCTATCCCTCTCTCTTCTCTCTGTAAAAAAAAATCAATAAAATATATTTTTTAAAAAATGTAAGGAAGTAATTAAAACAAACAAACAAACAAACAAACAAACAAAAAACCAAAGATCTTTAATGCTAATAACTCACCCTGGCCTGACCCATCCCTGTGTGTCACCCCTCTGAAAGGCACCCCACCAAATTAGGGGTAGGACTGGCCGAAGAAATGCCTGTGGCCCCTTTCCTATCAGCCCCGCCCACCTTGATCAGGGCCAGACAGCTAGACCCAACCCATGTATGAATTCATTCACCAGGCCTCTAGTACACACACACACACACACACACACACACACACACGCACGCGCGCACATATGTATATGTATATATATGAATGAAAATTGTCAAAACTCATAGTACATTATGCAAAACATATAAGATGTTTTAAGAAAGATACAGAATCAACAAATGCACTTCTGAGAAATAGTTCCCCATAAATTCTTGGATAAAATACAATCAAACTACACTGCGGTAGAATGACAAAATTATGGAATATCTATTTATATATCTTCCCCGAAACCGAACATTGTCTCACTAATAGAAAGATGTGGATAGGAAACTGGGAAGGCTGGTCAACAACATTAATTACTCTAACCACTCACTCTTCAGTTGAAACATTGTTAGCTGAAGCAGCCTCCACCTCTGTTTGTCTTATGTATTTTTTTAAATATATTTTATTGATTTTTTACAGAGAGGAAAGGAGAGAGATAGAGAGGTGGAAACATCAATGAGAGAGAAATATCGATCAGTTGCCTCCTGCACACTCCCTTCTGGCCCCCGTACTCCCAAATTAATATTTTTCTAATCTCTTTTCATTTCTGTGGGGCCTTCTCCAGAACCCAAATCCTGAACTGGAACCTTGAACCACGTGGGATGTGAAAGAGGTTCCCACATCTGGTACCGTACTCGGGATGTCTGGAGGAGGTGATATTTTTCGCCTAGAACTAAGGAAGGGAAAAATTACACCGAGAAAAGGTGTGGGAAATTCACCACACTCAAAGCCCAAGACCAGCTGCAGAAGCCGGACCTGTAAGTAGGTTGGGAACGTCTTTTTTCAGCCAGGCTAATGGGGAAGAATGCGAATTTTGGTTTGTATGCTTAAGGAATTAAAAGTTCCAGAAGGTATTCTTTTATAGTTTTTTAAAAAAATATATTTTATTGACTTTTTACAGAGAGGAAGGGAGAGAGATAGAAAGTCAGAAACATCGATGAGAGAGAGAAATTGATCAGCCACCTCCTGCACACCCCCTACTGGGGATGTGCCTGCAAGCAAGGTATGTGCCCCAACCGGAATCGAACCTGGGACCTTTCAGTCCGCAAGCCAAAGCTCTATTCACTGAGCCAAACTGGTCTCAGCTTCTTTTATAGTTTTTGTTTGATGTTATAGAACATAACCTTGGTTTCCTAAAGAAGGTACATTAGATCTGGAGTGTTTGGCAAAAAGATGAAAAAAAGCTCAGGAGCAGAGGGAAAAAAAAAACCTTAAAAAACTGTTTCCCCATGGGGAACATACTATTGCGTTTGCTAGAGCCTTTTAGTGAGGCTGAGGAGGAGCCTCCTCCCCTGGTTTCTTCTGCTCCTCCTAGCGAGGAGCAGGAAGAAAAAAATGAAGGAATGGCCTTTATGGTTCCCTCCACCTCCATGTCCTAATCCTGAAACATTTTTTATTTTTAATATATATTTTATTGATTTTTTTACAGAGATGAAGGAAGAGGGATAGAGAGTCAGAAACATCGATGGGAGAGAAGCATCAATCAGCTGCCTCCTGCACACCTCCTACCGGGGATGTGCCCGCAATCAAGGTACCCGGGATCCTTCAGTCCGAAGGCCAACGCTCTATCCACTGAGGCTAACCAGTTAGGGCCTAATCCTGAAACATTTAATTCACCGCCAATAGAGTCATCTATACAGAGAGCCAGCAGAGAAGGAATGAAGGACATGTCGGTGGAAGAAAGGCTCGCTTTTCCTGTTACACAAGTAGCTGACCCACAGCTCCCAAATCAGTTAATAAGATGCCATGAAAAACTGGATTTTAAAATGATAAAAGCTTTGCGAGAAAGCATTATTCAGAACAGTCCAATGGCTCCTTTTACAGGAGAAATTGTGAATAATATTTCTGAAGCATTCTTAGCTCCTTATGATTGGTATTCTTTGGCTCGTGGAACTCTGGATGGAGGTGATTATTTACTATGGAAGGGGGAATATTACGAGAAATGTCAAGAGCAAGCCCACGCAAACGGAGGGCCAAATGCTCAAATAACTTATGAAATGCTGGCAGGACTGGGACAGTATGTGGATGTTCAAAATCAGCTACATTATGTGCAACAGGCGTATGAACAAGTTAGACTTTGTGGAAGCAGAGCTTGGTGGGCTTTACCAGCAAAAGGGGACCCTGAGGGAGCTTTTAATAAGTGTATGCAGGGACCTACAGACTCATCTTCTGATTTTGTGGCTTATCTCATTCAAACAGTGAGTCAACAGATGCAACATGAGACAGCAGGCAATATTTTAACTCAGCAATTGGCTTATGAAAATGCCAATGCTGATTGTAAGAAATGCCTGATACCTCTGAGAAGAAATAGTACCATCACAGAGATGATTCGAGCGTGTCAGAACGTGGGTCAGGCACTTTTCAAGCGAGTTTACTCGCTGCTGCAGTAGCAGTGGGAAATGAAAGGTGTTATACGTGTGGAAAAACAGGACACTTCCAAAAGGAATGTAGGCAGCTGAGAAGGACACAAGGTAGCTAGCACTCTGGGGAGAGGCGTAAACACTCAGCCTCTGAGAGATCAATCTCTCTGTCTCCTAGATGTCAGAAAGGGAACCATTGGGCCAGTCTGTGTAGATAGAAAGTTCATAGAAACGGGCAGCCTCTAGATCAAGATAGAGGGCATGTTCAACCGCCAGGAAACAGCCAGAGGGGCGCTCCCCAACCCCGTTATCAGTGGGGGAGATCTGCTCTGCAAGGCCCACAGTGGATTCCCTTATCAGAGCAACTCCAGGAAGCGCAGGCCTGGATCTTAACAGCACTCTAGCGGTCACTTTGACCCCTGATATTGCTCGGCAAGCTATTCCTACAGGAATTTGGGGTCCGATGTCACCGGGTACTTCAGGATTAATCTTAGGAAGGAGTGGAAACACTCTAAAAGGACTAACTGTCCTGCCTGGAGTCATTGATTCAGATTATGAAGGAGAAAGTAAAGTTATACTAGAATGTAATCATGTTATGCAAGTTACTCCAGGACAAAGAATTGCTCAGATACTATTTCTACCTTATGTTCAGCAAGGCAAGGCGAGGCTATACATAGGAAAAAAGGAATGCAAGGATTTGGAAGCTCAGACATCTATTGGATACATGAAATTAGCAATTAGCAAAACCCATCGTATGATTAATTTAAGACTAGAGGGAAAACAATTTAGAGGTCTAGTGGACACTGGAGTGGATGTTAGCATTATCAGCAAAGAATTCTGGTCTCCAAGTTGGTCCACAACGGAAGCTATGCGCTCAGTTAAGGGGGTAGGAATTCCTGATGATACACAACGTAGTGCTGCAGTGTTAAGATGGCAAGATGAGGAAGTACAGACAGCATGGTTTCAGCCCTACAACATCTCTGGAATTGCAGTCAACTTATGGGGCCGGGATGTTTTAGAAGGTTTACAGGCATGTATTGTTACAGGCAACGGACAGCAGTTAATGACTCAGATGGCTTATCAACCTTTGGAGAAGTGGTCACTGCTCAGTCTCCTCACCCTCATACTGATCCTATACAATGGAAAGATGATAGACCTGTATGGGTGGATCAGTGGTCGTTAACCAAGGAGAAATTAGGTCATATTCTTGAATTAATACAAGAACAAATAGAAGGTGGCCACCTAGAGCCTTCTACCAGTCCTTGAAATATGCCTATATTTACAATCCCTAAAAAGGCAACAGGAAAATGGTGATTGTTACGTGATCTTAGAGTATTTAATGCTACTATGTATACCATGGGAGCTTTACAACCTGGACTTGAACTCTCATCACTTTGAATATTTCTTGCCACTCCTATCTGGCCTGCATAGTTTCTGTTGGAAAATCATCTGACATTCCTATGGGTGCTCCCCTGTAGGTAAAAAGAAATTGACAGCCAGTTTGAAATTGAATTGCCATGGCTTAGAGCAGTGGTTCTCAACCTTCCTAATGCCACGTCCTACGAAAATAATTTTATGGATGGGGGTCACCACAACATGAGGAACTGCATTAAAGGGACAAGGCATTAGGAAGGTTGAGGACCACTGACTTAGAGCAAAGAATATCCTTACATGATATTATTCTACAATGTCATTATAATTTTTGACATTTTACAACAGCATATTGTACAAGTATCCCAAACAAACTTACAAACTAATTCTTTGAATGTTTGGCAGCAATTTCAAAAAGAACATGAAAGGAATTAAGGCAGTGGGAAGGCACTTGAGCATTCTATATTGGCCCTTCTTGCCCTTTTTGCCAAGGGGGACCCTCTTTTAACAATCCAATTGCCCACAGCTGTTGCCTGAGCTTTCTGTTCATGCTGAGGGTGAAGCCTCGTGGTGGCTGGTACCATGGATCTGTCTCTCACCCAGTGGTGTGAGCTGGGCCCTCCCTGGAGAAGAAACCTGGGTTCCCCAAGATATGTGGTCAGTGCCGGAGCCCTGCCAGTAGGCGAGGGGATCCCAAGGCAGGTACTGGGCATGAAGGCCATGGAGGTATAGACTACGAAGGAGACGGAACTGAACCTCACATCACCTTGCTTGGCCCCAGAGGATGGCTGGTTAGCCAGAGACAGTTAAGATTCCTCAGGGAAGGAACAACCTAAGACAGGTACAGTCGCAGAGGGGCCATCAGGAGAGAACTTGGGGGTCAACAGAGGTGGGGCACAGACCCTCAACCCCCCAACATTACAGAGGCTTGAACCCTCGCCCCTTCTGAGGGAGGTCTTCTGCCCCATGGCTGCTTCGCTTCCCACGCCCAGCTCAGATTTGGACCTAGGTAACAGAGACTTGGTAGACAGCAGCTGCCCTATATCTCAATCTAGCCTAGCACAAGGAATGCTCAGAGCCTACTCAAGGATGCAAATAACCCTTTCCACTAATATTTACAGGATAAACTAAGATTGTTGTTAGAGTATAAATTTGACAATAAAACAGTAGTCAAGTTTTCAGATTAATTTAAATTGGCTAATTGAAAGAAGTGAATATTCAAGAAAATTTAATTGTACTGGACAAAAAGTTGTTCCTAAAGTAATAACTAAAATTTCTGTTGGTAGTTCATCTCATGGTAAAATTGCTTAACATGCAATAAACCTAAAGCAGTCATATTTTTGTGCAAAAAAAATTAAAATTTAAAGTTATCAAGACTGCGTTATAAAAATTCTCCAAGCCAAAACAGGATTGGCTCAGTGGATAGAGCGTTGACCTGCAGACTGAAAGGTCCCAGGTTCGATTCCCGTCAAGGGCATGTATCTTGGTTGTCTCCTGCATGCCCCCCACTGGGGACATGCCCACAAGCAAGATACATGCCCTTGACTGGAATTGAACATGGGACCTTTCAGTCTGCAGACTGACACTCTATCCACTGAGCCAAACCCATTTCTGCTATCCTATTCTTTTCCCACATGGTCAAAAAGGCTGGGGAATGAATATCGCATTAGGACTCATTGATGACAGTGTAATCGACAAAAATATTAGATTCGATGGATGATACTGAAAAGGAAGCTTTCCCATTGAATTTCTTAAAAAAGGATTACTCCTTCAGCAATGCTATGTCATAAATTAGAATTGAAAGTAGGTGCAATCATTATGCTACTGAGAATCTCAATAGTAAACAGGGTCTTTTAAGGATACTACATTTATTATTGAAAGATTGTTACTTAACATAATTCAAGCTGAAGTATTAACAAGATCTGCAGAGGAGAGGTGTTTCTGATTCCAGGAATTGATTTGTCCCCATCTGACATGGGCCTCAGTGTTAGAATAAGTTTAATCAATTTATCAGTCATTGTTTTTTTGTTTGTTTGTTTTTAGTCATTGTTTTTTTTATCAATATTGTCTCTATGTCATGTTTTTGTTCTTTAAATATCCTTTGTTGTTATATCATGTTATTGTTTATTAATCAATTTATATATTATATTCACGTACACTTTATTAATTTCCTTTCATCTCTCACACTGCTATTATGGAGAAAGGGCAAAAAGCAATATGAAAATATTTTTTCCAATTAATTTCCTTTCAACGGGCACAAATTCATGCACTGGGCGACTAGTTTTTAAATAAAGAATGATTGACCAAACAAAATATTATCTAGGATAGCGATTGCCAACCTTTTGAATCTCACAGACAACCATGGTCTGTGGACCATCTGTTGGTGACCATTGCTCTAGGATGTGGAGCATGTGAATATTCTTACACACTGGTGGGAAAAGCCCAAAAGTTACAATCAGCTTATTTTTATTTTGAAGGAATAGTTTCTTGATTTTTAATATATATATATATTTATTAAATTCAGAAAGGAAGGGAGAGATAGAAGCACCAGTGATGAGAGAGAATCACTGACTAGCTGCCTCCTGCACACTGCACATTGGGCTTGAACTGCAACTCGGGAATGTACTCTGACCTGTAGATACTATACTGCAGGCAAATAATGCAATGATTCAAAAGCAAATGCTATATAACTTCATTAAAAATACTTCATTGCTAAGCATTGGTAAAAAGCATCTGAACTTGCTATAAAAATAGTGGCAGCAGACCTGCTGACTGCACTGTTGCCAAAAACATGGACTTCTGCCAGGAACCAATAACAGCATGTAATAATTATGAGTTTTACCAAAAGGGTAGTGTAACTTGGGCGGCTCAACAAGGGTGAGCCACATATGTACTTTACCTGTTGAAAGGGCCAAACGGCACTTCCCCCAAGCCTGAATAGGATTATAAACTGCCAAACAGCTCAAGGCATTTTATTGCTTCCTTTTGGTCAAACATCTGAACATCTGTAGGTTATTCCCCAAACTGACAATATCCTTTGATACCCTATCCTTTGAAGTGTATTATGTCCACTGTGTCTTAGGACAAATTGTGCTGAACAATCATGGGTCCTTGGTCAAGGTAAGAGTCCTTAGCTCCTTTAGAAGGATGTCCTACTGACGGTTTACAGGGATAGGGCCTAAATTGGCAGTTGGACATGCCTCTCACAATCCAGAACTACTGCCTCCAGCTGCTCACCAGCCTGCATGACTGGCTGATTGCCTCTAATCACTTGCCTTTCAAAATTATATTTCATCCTTGGACTTTAATCATCTATACACAGCCCGTTTCTCCAGAATGCTGAACACTTTGTAAGGCTGGGAAAAGAACACTGGCAGACTTCATAGAAAAGCCAGTGTGGGCCAAAACCGGTTTAGCTCGGTGGATAGAGCATCGGTCTGTGGACTGAAGGGTTCTAGGTTCAATTCCGGTCAAGGGCATGTACCTTGGTTTTGGCCATGTCCCCAGTAGGGGGCTTGCAAGAGGCAGCTGACTGATGCCTCTTATCGATGTTTCTGGCTCTCTGTCCCTATTCCTTCCTCTCTGTAAAAAATCAATAAAATGCAGTGGTACCTTGAGATACAAGTTTAATTCATTCCGTAACCTTGCTCGTATATCAAGTTGCTCATATCTCAAAGCAAATTTCCCCACTGAAATCAATTGAAATGCCGTTAATCCGTTCCAGCCCCCAAAATCCCACCCCAGCTGTTCTTGTTACATGTTTTTGAATAAGAAAAATGTATTTATAAATGACAAATATTGTATAAAAACATAATAAAAGAGAATGTAAAGGAATAAACTGGTTTTATAAAGTGTATTTATCTACTCATTACACTCTTAATGCTACACTTTATCCCTAAACTGAATGTAACTTAACTAATCTTCACTGAACTTAATTGCTACTGGTCTTTGCATTTTGGGCCGATTTAAAAAAAAAAACGTGTCCAACGAGGTTTGCCTCTTCCTCCCTTTCAGAATGTTTCTGAAATGGGTGAGGCAAGTTTCATTGAACAGCTCCAATGCATGACCAGTAGCAACTTTTTCGGGGTGTTTCTTTTCCATGAAGTGTGACACCCTCTCCCACATTCCTAAGATCTCCTTTATCTCACTTGTAGAGATCTCCTCCACCTCTGACTCCTCCTCAAAACCAATTTTTTGGAGAACCTCCGCATGTTGCTGAGACTGCAACTCTTGTAACTCCTCCGTGGTGAGTTCCAGAGAGTGCTCCTCGATGAGCTCATTCAGGTCTCTCTCATCCACCTCCACGCCCATGGATTTTCCCAGAGACACTATCTCCTCCTCCACTGGCACCTCGGTTTCAAATCCTTCAAAGGTCCTTTCGGCTACGGCCTCAGGCCACAGCTTCTTCCATGCAGAGGTCAAAGTCCTCGTTGTAACACCCAGCCAGGCCTGATCAATAATTCTGAGGCATATCACCATGTTAAAGTGGTTCTTCCAGAACTCTCAAAGGGTGAGGTTTATGTTCTCCATCACCTCAAAGCAGCGCCGGAACAGGTGCTTGATGTACAGCTTTTTAAAATTAGAAATCACCTCCTGATCCATGGGCTGCAGGATAGGAGTGGTGTTGGGAGGTAGGTAGACAATCTTTATAAACTTGAACTCTTCGAGGAGTTCATCTTCGAGGTTCGGTGGGTGAACAGGAGCATTGTCAAGAATGAGAAGGGCTTGCATGGTTAGGTTGTTTTCCTGTATTTATTTCTTTTTCTTTTTTTTTAATCTTTTTTTATTAATTTTTTTATACATATCTCCCAATTGCCCCCCTCCCTCCCCGGCATACCCCAACCCCCCAGTGTCAATGTTCATTGGTTATGCTTATATGCATGCATACAAGTCCTTTGATTGATCTCTTATCTACCTCACCTAACTTTAATCTTCCTGCTGTAATTTCACAGTTTGATGCTTTACTACCTCTGTATCTATCCTTTTGTTCATCAGTTTATAATGTTGTTTAATACCCACAAATGAGTGAGATCATGTGATGCTTCTCCTTCACTGACTGGCTTATTTCACTAAGCATAAGGTTCTCCAGTTCCAACCAGGTTGCTGCAAATGGTAAGAATTCCTTCTTTTTAATGGCAGCATGGAATTCCATTGTGTAGATGTACCACAGTTTTCTGATCCATTCATCTGCTGACGGGCACGTAGGCTGTTTCCAAATTGTGGCTAATGTAAATTGTGCTGCTATGAACATAGGGGTACATAAATCCTTTCTGATTGGTGTTTGTGATTTCTTAGGATAAATTCCTAAGAGTGGGATTACAGGGTCAAATGGGAGATCCATTTTTAGTTTTTTAAGAAAACTCCATACTGTTCTCCACAGTGGCTGCACCAGTCTGCATTCTCACTAACAGTGCACAAGGGTTCCTTTTTCTCCGCATCCTCGCCAACACTTGTCGTTTGTTGATTTGTTGATGATTGCCATTCTGACAGGTGTAAGATGGTATCGCATTGTCGTTTTGATTTGCATCTCTAAGATGATTAGTGACTTTGAACATGTTTTCATGTGTCTCTTCGCCTTCCTTCTGTCATCTTTCCAAAAAGGTTCTATTTAGGTCCGTTGCCCATTTTTTTTATTGGATCGTTTATCTTCCTTTTATTAAGTTGTATAAGTTGGCTGTAGATTTTGGAGATTAAACCTTTACCAGTGATATCATTTGCAAATATGTTCTCCCATACAGTGGTCTTTCTTGTTGTTTTGTTGATGGTTTCTTTTGCTGTGCAAAAGCTTTTTATTTTGATGTAGTCCCATTTGTTTATTTTTTCTTTAGCTTCCATTGCCTTTGGAGCAGTATAAGTGAAGAAGTTCTTTTGGCATATGTCTGAGATTGTGCTGCCTGTGGATTCCTCTAATATTTTTATGGTTTCCCTTCTAATGTTTAAGTCCTGTATCCATTTTGAGTTTATTTTTGTATTTGTTGTAAGTTGGTGGTCCAGTTTCATTTTTTTGCATGTATCTGTCCAATTTTCCCAACACCATTTGTTGAAGAGGCTATCTTGATTCCATTGTATGCCAGAATGGAATTGCCAGAATCAAATTGGGAGAGGGAGAAAATAAATAAATAAATAAATAAATAAATAAACAAACAAACAAACAAAAAAATAAAATAAAATAAAAAAATGAAAAGGAGAAGAAGGAGAAGAAAAGAGGAAGAGAAAGAAGTATGAGAGAAAAGAAAGAGGATAAGAGAGAAAAGGGGAACAAAATATAGATGTCAAGAGAAAATGCCAATAGAACAGTCACTAATCCCAGCAAATGCCGGTAACCAGTACCTGGAGATTAATACAAACTACAAATAACAACTGGTATGGAGGGAGGTGAGGGAAAAGAGAGGTAAAAAACAAACCAAAACTAAGCAAACAAAAAGCAAAATAAAACAAGTAGAATAAGCTAAAGCAGTCTCACCAAAAAAGTACAAAAAATCGATATAATCACCATTCAGGCAAACAGCAACAAAAGGTCATAGAGAAAAACAACTTTTTGGATAGTGAAGTCAAGAAGAAAGAGGTTTGTATGGACTTGGAGTAGGGGATTTGAAATTAGATATATAAGTGGGGTGAAATCTTAACCAGGTAAAGAGAAAGAATAGGGAGAATCTAAAGTTGGAAAAGGGAAAGAGAAACAAGACAACAAAATGGGGAAAGTTAGGAAGAGAGTGTTGGCATAAAGGTAGGGTTGAGATAGAGCAAAATTATGCTAAAGGAAAGATGAAAATAGAATGTAGAACTCTAATTCTGAAATAAAATAAAGGGAAAACAAAATGACATTTGTTTTTTTCCAAAATGGTAAACTAGTAGTAGTACTAATACTAGTTGAAGACAAAAATGTAGTAATTACAACGGTAAAATCAATTGAGGAGGAAAGAAAAAAAATTGTTTTTATTTAAAATATGCAAAAATGAAAAAAAATATAAAATAAAAGAAAAAGAAAAAAAGAAAGGAAAAGAAAAAGAAAAAAAGAAAAAAAATAGAATGGTCATTCACTTCTGCTATTGTTCTGCTTGGCACTTCTCTTTCCCAGTTGGGAGGGTATTGCAGTTCCCTGTGTTCCACTGTGAGTTGTGTTTTAATCTCTTTATTCTTTTGTAGTTATGTGAGAGTCAATTTGTGCATCATCCACTGGGTGGCAGTATTTCGGAATTGACCTCTGAGACTAAGCACAGGACCTCTCTAGGCTGTGCTCAGATCCTGCTACTCTGTGGTTCTCAAAACCGGTTTGTGGGGATTTTGCAGTGGGGACACTATAATAACTCCCAGGCTGTCCCTTTGCCTCAGATCAAAATGAGTCATTTTCCAGAGCTCCCCTCTGTCAACAGCTCGGAGAGTTTGTCTCCACACTTAGGGATCACGCCCTGCCCCACATCCGGGGACCTCTCCAGAGGCAGCTATCCCGCAGCCCGGTTCCCACAGTGTGCGTCTCTGTTCTGCGGGACAGGAGACCTCACCTTATCCCAGGCGAAATCTGACCTTTCCGTGTGCTCTGTGGATCTCCTCTGAGTCCGTGTCTGCGCCGATTGGAGAGCGGTGTTCTGGGTCCCCGGCTGTTCAGTGAGTGATTCAGCCACAGCTTTCAGACCGCCACAGACATCCACCTCCCTCTGCAAGATGGCGCGATCTCCGCATTCTCGCTGGTGGCTCCGGCAGACAAAAACCCCTTGGCAGTGGGGTTGCCTGGCCAGGAGAGCCCCGTCCAGCAGACCCCCACCTTCTCTTGGAGGATAACTGACTCTTAACTTGCCAACAAACACTCCCAATGCGACTCTCAGATGCTCTCTCTTCCTCTGCCCAGCGACAAAGCTCCAGACACGTCTGTCTACTCCACCGCCATTTTTCTCCCCCACTTTGTTTTTGTTTGCTTATTGCTTCTGTTTTCCCTTGCCTCGCTTGATATTAGTTATTGTTTGTAGTTTGTATTAATCTCCAGGTACTTGATGCCGGCATTTGTTGGTATTAGTGGCTGTTCAAGTGGAGTTTTCTCCCCATATATTTACTTTTTTCCCTTCTCTTTCTTATTCTCTTTTTTTCCTCTTTTACTTTTTTTTCCCTACCAATTTTATTTTGACATTCCTTTCTTTCTTTTCTTTTTTTCCTCTATCTTCTTCATTCTCTCCCATCCCTTAATTTGACTCTCTCTGGTGATCACCTTTATTTGTAGTTATTAATATCGTGAATACATTTCTGTTTAGTGCCTTGTGCATTGTACCTGGTTGTGTTATATTTTGTGTCTTGAAATCAACGCAGGAGAGAGAGAACTACATAACCAGACACCCAGAAAAGAGAGACCAGGGGGAGACAGAGAAACAGCCCACATATGAAAGAAAAGGAGGCATCCCCAGAAAAGGAAGTAAACGAAATGGTAGCAAGCAACCTGCCAGATAAAGAATTCAGAGAAATGGTCATAAGTTGGCTGAAAAGAATGGAAGTCAAACTCGATAATATGAGTAAGAACCAAGAGGAAATGAAAAAGAATATGAAAGATATGAAAAATGACATCGCTGCTGTAAAGAACTCAATAGAAAGCATCAAGAGTAGGCTAGAAAAAGCAGACGACCTAGAAGACAAGGTAGTTAAAAATACCCAGGTAGAGTAGCTCTAGAAAGAAAAATTAAAAAGCAGAAGAGCCTAAGGGTATTTGGAACAACATGAAACAAAACAACATCCACATATCAGGGGCTCTAGAAGAGAGGAAATTGAGCAAGGAATAGAAAACCTGTTTGAAGAAATAATGACAGAAAACACGGGGAGGCCAAGGTTAAGGGCTCTGAGCTGTAAAGGGAATGAGAGGAAACGCCTAACTGCAACCATGGAAACAGGAGCCTCAGTTGAGCCACTTTGGTCCTCACACTGCACCTGCTCCAGTGAGGGCTGCTCATCAGTGGTAAAGACTGTGTCTGATGCTGGAGAAAATAATGATTAAAATCCAGCCCCTTCAATCTGACACTTGTCTGGAGTGTCAACTTGGGGAGCTGACCTCATTTCTCAGATACTATTTTTCCAGAGATTTGATATGAGTTTCCACTTGCACAGTTTGTTGTGAGAATTGAAAGAGAAAATGCTCAAAAATCTTTCCCTGGAATTCTGGCAACAAGTACTCAGCTTCTTACTTTTATTGATCTTGGTATGCCAAAGTAAGCTCCATCAATCATCTGTATGTCACAACCAGCCAACTGAGTGAGATTCAGGGTGTTGTAGTGAGTGTACCAGACAGTCCCAGGTTGGACGCACCAAAATGAGACCTGAGTGCCCACAGTACCTGTCTCCCTTCAACAGAGTCAATGGCTTCTTATAGGTCTCAGCTACACTAATAAAAGAGAAATGGCTAAAGCTGGTTTGGCTTGGTGGATAGAGCATTGACCTGCACACTGAAGGGTCCCAGATTTGATTCTGGTCAAGGGCATGTACCTTGGTCACGGGCACATCCCCAGTGGGGGGTATGCAAGAGGCAGCTGATCAATGTCTCTCTCTCAATGATGTTTCTAACTCTCTATCACTTTCCCTTCTGCTCTGTAAAAAATCAATAAAATATATATATTTTTAAAAGAGAAATATGCAATTGGCCATCCCTCCTCTACACCCACCAGCCAATCAGGAGTAAGTATGTAAAATAACGCAACATAGATGATGATGGCCACGGAGCTGGAGTGAGCAGGAGGCTTGGGTTGCCCCTGGCGATGGAGGAAGTCAAGCTTCCCACTTGCCCTGGCCATGGCTGAAGGTGTGGTGGGGAGCCTGGGTTGCCAGGGGTGACCCAGGCTTCCAGCCTGTCCTAGCCTCTGCTCAAAGCTACAAAGTTTCAATTATAGAAGATAAATAAATCCCAGATTCCTGCTTTCAGCTGGCCCTGACCTCTGCTCAAGGAGTGGTTGGGGTCCTGGGTCACCAGGGCAATCCAGGTTTCCAAACAGTCCTGGCCTCTGATGAAGAAGGTGCTAGAAAAATAAAAAAATAAAAGAAGTGAATGGGGAACTGGGTCGCCACGGGCAACCCAGGTTTCCAGCCTACTGTGGCCTCCACCCGAGGAGGCACTGCCTGGGTCGCCAGGGGACGTGGCCAGCCTTAAAATGACCCTCAGTCCCTTACCCAGGCTGGCCACACCCCCACGGAGTAAGGGTACCTGCTGAAGGCTATGGCCAACCTGCAAACAGTCATCAGCCTCTCATCCAGGCTGGCCAGGCACTCCAGCTGGGATTCTCACCCTGAAGGGGGGTTGCCAGCCAGCCTGAAAACAGCCATCAGCCTCTCAGCTAGACTGGCCACATCCCCATGGGTTGAGGATCCCTGCTGGGTGGCTTGGCCAGACTGCAAACAACCACCATCTGAATGTTCTTCTGGACAAAGCCATGGTAGCCGGGCTGAGGTTGAGGTGGTTAGCAGCCGAGAGAGGAGGACAGTTGTAGGTGATCAGGCCAGGATGGGATGACAGTTGTGGCTCATCAGGCTGTTTGCCGGGGGGCATTAGGGGTGAGCAAACCAGTGCAGGGGCAGTTGGGGGCGAGCAGGCTGTCAGTGGGGGTCAGTTGGAGGCGATCAGGTCAGTGGGGAGGGGATGTGGGGGCATTCAGGCCAACAGGGGAGCCAATTGGGGACGAGCACACTGGCAGAGGGGG